>JAJQOW010000015.1:5133986-5616048 GCA_037975125.1 Latrodectus hesperus | reverse complement strand
CGAGAAATGAATCGGAAGGTTTCATTCATTTTCAACTGAATTGTTTTATTTTTCTTTAAAATATTAGCATCTTAATTAAATTATTTTTATGGACTAAATGAAACAGAAAAATATTGCTTATTACTTTCTACAGAAAAGCAATTTGGTTTTTGACATGCGGCATACATTTTCAAACGGATGTATGGTTTTACAAATTCATCTCACACACAAATAACAATGAAATTAATTAATTAGCGAAACAACTTAATTAATGTATTTAAATAGTAATAACATTTGCTCATGTAGTTATTTGTGTTTCTCACTGATAATAAGATCATTATTTTTTCATGTCTAGCGTGTTTATCAATTGCAAGCATTGATAATTAATAATAATGATAAAATAGATTTCTTAATATGGCTAATTAACATCATTATCTCCCTTATTAGCAATTCTTACAAATATTAAGTATATAAGGCTCTAGATTCTAAAACTTAAATCTTGAATCTAAATGTTCAATTATCCAATTGTTAAGCCAAGTTTTCGTAGTTTCAATCATCCTCAGAGTGATATAAAAATTTTTTAAATAATAGACATTTGTGTACTATTATTTCTGTCCATAAAATGTGATTATAGAGTAATTACCAAGCTTATTGGATTTAATTTCATTGAATCATCAAATTGTTAATGATTTTGATTGAAAAATTGAATTTTTAATAAAATCAAAAAATATTTATATGAGAATTTAATATGTATTTAAGAAACCTAATTTTTTATGCTTAACATTGAGTTAATTAAATGGGAATGGTTGAAAAATGCTAATTTTAAACTTCAGTTTTCTGAAATTACTGGGTAAATATATTCTGCTCCATTATTTTCTTATAGTTCTATTAAATTTTATTAGAAATCTTGTCAGTAATGGAATAAATTTCAATAAATGGAATGATTATAATTTTCAGCTTAAATAAATTAAAATTTTATAACATAAGTTTCTAATAACTTTAACAATAACTTTCAACAATAATTTAAATAATTATTTGATTAAACAAATTAAATGTAAATTTTTATAGAAAGGAAAATTGTTTTTTTTTATATTTTCTTTAAAAAAATAAGTGCGATTTAAAAACCATTAAACATTTTTATATTTGTTTCCACTGGACTTAATTTTTCCATTCTATTTCAGTTAAGAAATTTTGTGTTTTCCGTATTATGCTAATTAGTGTTGTTCTCATCACTGACTCTATTCCAGTTATTTTTCAAAGATTAAAAAATTTAATGAATTTTGTATTATGTCCAAGAAACTTTACCATTTTTCTGTTTTAAGTTTTGTATTTTAGTAAAAATTTTGTTCAACGTTGAGAAGAATATAACTTTTTTCAGGTGTAAAGGAAATTAAATTATTAATCATTCAAATTTATATACATCATATGTAGTAATCTTAAATTAATGCAAACATTGATATACTTGAGAAAAAGATTCTAGTTTAGATGAAAGAAAGATTTATTACTTTTTCTTGATACAAATAAGAGCACATTAAAATTGGGAAGTATTTTAATCAGTTCAGGAAATTATGATATTTTGTACTCATGACTTGGTGATGACGTGTCATTATAAGTCAAGAGAATTATATAATAGGAAAAGAAAGCCTTTGAAGGAGTTCATACTACTGATTAATTGTTTCATTTAGAGGGTTTTTACATTCAAACTTTTTGATCGACAGAAGAATCTGGGTTGGTTCTCGCCAAAGTGACCAAGAACTCGGGTCCGGCCTTGTCTTCCGCGAGGCTGTCGGCCACCTGGGCTGTACTACGTCCGACGCAAACATAGTAGTGAGCAACTCTTTGGCAGGTCCTTCCTAGGGGACAACTGTAGTCACCACCAGGACAACAGACGGCTCTGTCAAAAGGGGAGCATTTGTAGACATTTCCGGATAGGCAGCACGCTACATTAAAAAGTAATTAATTACATCAGAGCTTATAACAGACTTTGAACTGTCTACAAATATAAATAAATTATGACAAAGATGCACTTGTTTTACAGGTAGAATAAGCATGTGAGTAAAGTAATTAGAAATGCACAAATTTCTATTTTAATTTTTGTGTGTAAATGAAGTTTTTGCAAAGACTTTGACTACTTTTTAATTATGGGAAACGGGATACTCAAACAGACTTTAATTTGAAGTTCTTATCTTAATTATTGTGAGAAACATTATAGATATAATAACTGGAATCATAATGACTTTTTTTATTCCAATAAATATATTTTCCAGTTTTCCAATTAATTTTCATCTTTATTTTTTCTGGTCCAACAGTAGGTGAAAAAACTAATATATTTTAACCTTTTAAATCGCTATCTAAAATTGATAAATGTCTTAATCAAACTATTATTTAACTTGATAATACTGCATAGCTATGGAAAAGTTACACGCGAAATTCTGTATATATTAAATTATAATTATTTAAATATATTAATGAATATATTAAATTAATATTAAATAAAAATATATTATTTAAATATATATATATATATATATATATTAAAAACTTCTTTCAAATATTATGCCAACAATTAAAGAGTTACCTTAATTTTAATTGTTATTAAAAATCGAATTTTGGATTTTTATGAAAATATATTCTTTTTCATTTATATTGCATAAAAGGAATCAAGGAGCTTTTGAAAATTTTAATTCTAAAAAATTCAGTATTCTTTTATTTTTTGCTTTAACTCTTCAATAATTCTTCGACATAAATTAAAAAGTTTTCAAAGTACTGTAATTGAAGTTCAAAAAATTAAACAAATGTATAATTGGAAATAATACCTTTATGTATTCTCACAAAAGTAATTGCAAGTAAACGTTAAATGTTTTAAAATTAGAAAGAAAAGCATTCTTTATAAATCACGTTCGTAATTTAATAAATTATGCATATGGATATATAGTACTAAAATATTTATAAAAGTTTCTTAAATGCGTATTATAAATCAATAACATATTTTAATCAGTTATAATAATACATAATTCATAATTTTTTCAGTGCTTTTGTAAAGTATCGTATCATAATTTTAATACAAATTTCAGAAGAATATTTTTAATATACGATTTAAGCTTTGATTAAAATATAAGAGATATCCTAGTGGTTAGAAAGAAGTTAATAAAGGAATTTGAAATTATTAACATTTGTGTACCCTTTTTGTTCCAATTTTGTGCTAATTAATTAAGTAAATTATTAAAGTTTCTAATATAAAGTTACGTGAATGCAGAATAACATAATCAAGATTATAGTCATTGTGTACGTTAATTATAACTCTGTAAAACAACACATTAAAATATACAAAATATAGTTTATGTGAAATTCATAATTGAAATATTTGTACGCGCGTTTATACATAATTTTTTTAAATTTATTTTATTAAATTAAAATATGACTTGAATTTATGATTCAATTATTAATGAAAATATTCTTCTAATTATATGTGAATACCAAATTACTTAAATTCACTATGTTGAATTCAAGTATTTACCTTCATTCTAAAAAACATTTTCGTTAAGATTAATGAAAATAAAGATTCTTTTTTACAAGGAATACTATGAATATTAACAATTATAATTAAATCTCACTATTGTTTAATTATTTAATTAAAGGAGCATATGCCATTGAATGTGTATATGGTTATTAACATACACATAGGAAACTTTGCAATTTCTTAATAGTTTAAGAAATTGCAAGTACTACAAGAAAATCTGAATTTCATCATTTAAAAGCTAAAAATATTTAACAAATTCTTTGGTTCTATGCATATTTTATTAGTTTTATATTTGATTTTATATTTTTTAAAATATTAAGTACCATAATTTAACTTTTATAAAACAATAAAATAAGTGTTTATGTAACACTAATCAAAGGAATTCGAAGACATATTTAAATTTTTTAGGAAATTTGTTTTAATGATTAAAATAGAAATTGATAAAATTGGCTTTGTAGGAATTAAAATTCTCAAAACCCTTTTAAATAAGTATTTAATGGATATTGCATTGAATGAGAAAATTAACTGTTATTACAAAATTTGTCTTTAAATTACTGTACAATATAAATTAGTAAGAAAAATATACATCATAAACAGATTTCTGTGATAGAAATTTAATTTTAACTAGGAACGTATGATCAATGAAATTTATTGAGTTAAAAGCATTTTTCAATAATTGAAATCAGGAGAAATTTTATATATAAAAACTTAATACATTGTAATTTTTCCTCATTAAAAATCGAGACATTATTACACGTTCAAATTAAAATTTTCTTGGCTAACTAGTTTAAAAATTAATTATTTATTACTGAAAATTTTAAAAATTAACAAGAAATTTTTTTCAGCCATTGACGGAACAAAATATTTTCTTTAAAATGTGCATCATCTTTACAATAAATTAATATTTTTTATTTCAATCGTGTAAGTATTTGAAATAAAATTATATTTTAAATACTGAATGAATTTACATTGAAAATCTGCAATAACAAGGAAATGATAGGTAATTTTCTTCAATTAGGTTCAAACAAGAAAGAAAACGAGAATAATTAATGTTCTTTTTTCTCTATAAACACGGTTAAATGATTTTATATATTTTATCATATTTATGTTTAATCTTAAATGTACTCCTCCATTTCATTATATTCTGTATTTGAAGATTCAAATTAATATGATAATGTCAAAAATAACTAATTATAAAAGTTTAAATCTTTTGAAAATTCTGTCTGTAAAAAACAAAAGAAAAAATTTCCTTTTAAAAAGAAAATATTTACTTTAAAATACATTTTTCGAATAATTAGAGAAAAATACTTTTTGATCTTAATCATATTAATATTTGAAATAAAAATATATTTCCAGGGCCATTTTTATTTTATAAGGGTATAATTAGTTGGAATATTACACAGTCCAGTCACATTAATGTGACCACCACGTACTTTCCACGTCAGAGTTAAATAACCAATCACAGAAGGCAGGTGGCAGCACAATGCAGTTGAGCGTATATAAAGGGTGTGTGAGGGCTTCGGAAAACATTTCAATCATTGGCGTAATGCAGAAACGAAGCGATTTATCCGACGTCCAAAATGGCATGATCATTGGCTTTCGGGCCAAGGGTGGAAGCACTTCCGAAACGGCTGAGTTTGTGAACTGTTCGCGTGCCACCGTGGTAAAAGTGTACCGTGCATGGCAAAATGTGACTGTTCAAAATCAGCGACGTGGCAAATGTGGTGCACCACGGGCCATAGATGACAGAGGCGAATGACGGTTGCGGAGATGCGTTCGGGCAGATAGACTGGCTACCGTTGAGCAACTGACCACCAAAATGAACCAAGGGGCTACCAAAAGTGTCTCCCAAACTTCTATTCAGCGAACATTGCTGCGTCTGGGCCTCCGAAGCAGACGCCTGGTTCGTGCACCTATGCTGACTGCTGTTCATCGACGGCGAAGGCTAGAATTTCCACGCCAGTACAGCAGCTGGACGTCCACTGAGTGGCGACAGGTTGCGGTTTAAGATGAATCGCGTTTTATGCTCCATTGGACAGATGGACGTAGGCGTATAAGGCGTGAAACCTCTGAAAGGAACCACTCTGCAATCATTGGCGGAACGGTCCAAGCTGGAGGCGGGAACATTATGGTCTAGGGAATGTTTTCCTGGCATTCACTGGGTTCACTGATCATTGTGGAAGGCACGATGGATCAATACAAGTATGCATCTGTCCTTGCGGACCATGTCAACCCCTACATACGCATTGTTTTTCCTCAGGATGATGGCATCTTCCAGCAGGACAATACGAGGTGCCATAAAGCTGCCAATGTACGTGCGTGGTTCGAAGAGCACCAGGATGAGTTTACCGTCCTCCGCTGGCCAGCAAACTCACCTGACTTAAGCCCAATCGAGCATCTGTGGGACCATCTCGATCGAGTTGTTCGCGCCATGGATACTCAACCGCGTAATCTAGTGTAGCTGGCCATGGCATTAGAGTCGGCATGGCTCAACATCCCAGAGAACACCTTCAGGGACCTAAGTGACTCTCTTCCTTCACGCATCGCAGCAGTCCGCTCTGCGAAAGGTGGTTATTCTGGCTTTAGACAGATGGTCACATTAATGTGACTGGACTGTGTATAATTGATTTCTTCATGATAAGTTAGAAATTATAAATCAAATAAGTAAAAATTCTATAAATAAGGAAAGTTATGAATGGCATTAATCATGGAATGAGGATTTAAAATGACAAATTTTTAATAAATACCAAAAGATTTTATGCTAAAATACTCTTATATTCTGAATAAGTTTTCTTGCGCTTATGTAAAGTGAACTGTTTAATTAATAACATTTTTAACAAATGCAAATTAAAATGCACTAAAATAATTATTGTTCTTCCTCAAAAACTATAATTAATAAATATCGAGACTTACATTGTGTGCCCCGACAGTAACTTCTACCGTCTCCACAGATCTCTGCAGTTGCAAGAGATAAACACAAGAGGGCGCAAATCACAAATAAGGATTTCCTAGTAAAAGAAATTAAAAAATTAATAACACCAATGTATATTAATTTACGAGCATAGTTCTTTACAATTCAAGTTCAATTAAAAATATATTGAGGTACCTTTATTTTTAAGGATAATAGTCACAAATATTTATTTTTTGACCATAAATATTTAGTAATTAGAAACCAGAATTTATTATGCGAAATATTTATTTAACATTGCCATTGAACTAGATGAATCTGATAGCTTGAGCGAAAGGAATTTTAATATTTAGCTTGTTGTACCTAATTAGCTTTTCAAATTGCAAAGTATTCTGTAGAATTAAAAGAATATGTTAAGATAATCGCGAATAAAATTCGATGGTAGTTTTTAAATTAAGATCAATGAAGATGCCAATCCATAGTTTCTTATATTTTATGTTCTTAAACTCTTGTATTTCCAAAAATTAATATTTACATCCCTCGTTTGTTAAAAAGAATGTTTAAAAACTCACATAAAGTTCTTGATTATTTCGGTTAATTATTCAACTAAGAATGAGAAGCATTTACAATTACAGTTACAATAAAAAACAATTTTATGAGTTTTATGAAAATGATATACACTCTAATATTCAATTAAATTAATCTCCTAATTTTTCTTATTAAATTTTATTAATAAAATATTAATAATTATATTTGAAGAAAATTACCTATGAAAATAATTTATAGTTTTAATTTCAGGTAATAAATCATTAAGGGTAACACATTAAGTTATGCAATTTTTAACTTTTTCTTAACTAATTGGTTTTTACAGAATTTTAGAATTAAAACTGCATAAGTAATGAACTATCATTTGTAATAACAATTGAATTTTTTTTTCGATTAAATAAACACAAAAGATTTAAATTGGTTTTTCGTACAAGCAAATATTTCAAATATATAGAGTATACTTACATGTTTTATTCAAACAGAATGCTGTAGAACAAACTATTTCAATAAACTATCTATGGAAATTTATTTCCAAACCATAATCTATATGAATTTTTTCAGACTTATATACTAACATATGAGGATATGTTTTTATTTATTTAAATGATAAGAAATTGAAATATGTTTCCTAATTTAGAATGTGAAAATGAAGATTACGTTATTATTTTTCTTCTAGAGATCTGAAAATTTTGTAACTATAATTTTTGAACCCTTACTTCCTGATAAGACATAATAAACCATTATCAGAAATTTTAAGATTGCCTCTTGAAGGTAAAAATATATATATATATATATACCGATTGAGGTTTTCCAGATTCCAAAGAATCACTTTCATTTTAGGTTATTGTTCCTCAGATATTGGTGACCATATTGAGAACGTGCATTCAAAACGGTATCTATGCTGATAAATATGTCAACAAGTGGTTGACGTATGTGCATAGGAGAAGGATTAAGAATTCCTTTACTGTTTCTATAAGACGAAAACTTATATTTAAAAATACATTCAAATTAAAATATATCATAGAGAAAATTAATTCATAATTTAGTATGAATGAGCAAATTTTTGTGATTCTAAATATATATTGAAAAGTACACAAATATATGTTGAATAATTAAAAAACTAGAAGAGTATATCCAAACATTGGTGAACATTGAGACTTTTTTTTTTTTTGTAGCCAAGCAATTCTAACGCAGTTGCCACTTAAGAAGATTATATATATGTAATTCAAAAATGACGTAAAACAAGAGAAAAAACCAGACCTGGCAACAAAAGAAAAATCTAAAAAAAGCAACACACTATACCATACTTAAATCAGTATTTTACACTGAAAAAAATTAATAAAATTCTCATTCTGTTCCATATCAGATTTTTTGTTTGAAATTGAGTTGAGTTGAGGAGAACAAAAGCTGAGCTGAACAAAAATGGAATGAAAATTTTAATCAGGAATCTGTCTCTACCGACTTAAAATAAAACTTATGTTTCATTTTGGAATTCCGATTGTAACGTTTTTTATTAATTTAAACTTAATTAGCGCACCATTGAACTTGTTACGTAAACTTGTTTATCTCACGATAGGAATAATTGTAACGATGCAACGCTCCATCACAGAATTTTTATTTTTCATTAACATTTTGCAAATTAACACTATTTTTCACTAAAATATTTACATATTTCAATTCTTTTATCAAACCCATTCAGATTTTAGAAAATAAAACGTTTCATTAAACTTCCTGTTAATTTTAAGCTATATAAAATGTAATTATTTTTTGTAGTTCATTTTTTTTGGTTTTTCGATTTTCGTACTGTCTTCTGATTATTAGTACAAATTAATAAGCACTAAAGATGCAAAAAATGCGATGTTTCTATATAAAACTTTCAAACAAATAGCTGATACATCATATTCCAGACGCATATATAATAAAGAATATAAAAATGTCAAATAAAGAAACTGAGGATTCTAATAAAATTCTCCCACGTTCATTCTATAGCGTGTTTTCAATTACTTAAACTGTAATATTACGCGAGAATTATGTTGTATCTCATAAAATAATTTTATTGACACTGATCATGTTTGGCGTCATCTTATGATGGAATATTCGAGTGAATACTTTAAAAAGAGGTTTAAGATATATAAAAAGACTGAATATCGCTTTCATTTATAAATTATATAAATCTGAAAGAAAGTTTAATGCTTATTTCAAAATAAATTTTTTACATGAAATAAAAATTTGATTTTATCAAAATAAAAACTATTGAAAAAATAATTAATAAATATTTATGAGACTTTCATTAATAAGAAATAAATAACTAAGGGTTGAGAGCTAGAATCAGAGAATATAAATTTAAATTGTTACAGATTGAATTTGTTTTATATGTTCTATGAAATAGTCTCTTTTATTTTCTATAATATTATTTTAATTTATAATTAAAAAGTAAAGTTAAAGTTTATATCTTAACAAGATGGTGGTTTATAGATTATATAAATTTGTATATTTTTTCTCCCAGTTTTTAAAGGTTGTTATTCAAAATAATGTAATTTATGAAGTTAGCAAATTAGCAAAATGAATGTTTTCGTGAATATTTTTGTAAAACGCTCCTTTTTATACTTATATACATACATACATACATACATATATATATATATATATATATATATATATATATATATATATATATATATATATATATATATATATATATATATATATATATATATATATATATATATGTTGATATTTCTGCAAATCAGCTCCTTAAAAATATAAAATAAGGAAAAGAAATGATATTTTCAAATAAAATGCTAAAACGCATGCACTATTAAAAACAATTTTAATTATTTGCTAATTTTTAACGCATGTAATTTTTAATGAGTTCAAAAGGGAAATAGACAACACATATGGCATATAAAATATGAGGGAAATAATTAAATTATTAGATGCAATTCTGTGGAATTATTTTGTCAAACTTTCAACCGCTAACCAATATTTTTTTTTCTTATTTGAAAGCTAATAAACTTTTAGGGCAATCTCAGTATTAGTATAAGGTATTATTTTTCTAATTTATGTTATATATTTGAATTCACAGATCACTGTGCAAAAACAAGTTTCGAAATTAAAATGAATTTAAAAGTTTTTCTCTTGCTTTTTGGAGATAAAAATAGAACAAATCATTTAATGAATTTACTTTAACAATTTGTAATCTTAATGAGATCATTTAAAATTCACACAAAAAAAGATGCTGTGCTAGTGGACCTTATTCAACAAAGTGGTTATGTAATACGTGTTATCTAATATAAAAATTTTTCCCATTCTGTTCTCTTTCACTCTCTTTAGTTAAAATTTGTTCTACATATTTCTGTTTTTAAATCGATTGGAACTGTCACAAATATTATTTCTGCGCCGGTAAAGATTATTATTATAATATTTTTAAGTTTGCTTCTTATTTTCATCTTCAATAATTTAGCTTACATATATTATTCTTCCTCTAGTAATAATAATGATACGATATATATATATATATATATATATATATATCATTGATAGAGTAGACAAAAATCATAGAAAACTTCTTAATATTAGTATTTATCATAAATAAAATAATGATTCATATTTATATATATAGAAAACAGAAAATTAATAGAAGGGTAGTATTTTACGAAAATGAATTACTAGCCTTTCATGAAACAATCGATATGTAATAAAATAAAATCCGTAAAAAAATAATCGACTACGGAATTTAATTTTAATTGCTTAGAGCAATGAATTTTTTAAATATTAATTAAAATATTTACATCTCTTTAAATAATATTCAAAAACAGTGATTTTCAACAATTTTTTGTCGCGGCGCACTTTAAATGATTTGAAAATTGGGTGCCACACAAAGAAAAAAATAAGTTTCAAAGTTCTTTACTTACCTATAAGATACTGTTTACAATATTTTATGATAATAATTTTGAATGTAAAATAAAATAATAAAGTATGTACTATAAAAAAACATTATTACTTTACTCGTAATATAAAAAGTTTAATAATTTTTACTATATACATTTCTAAAATTTAGCGGTGCATTTTAAGAATTTTGGTGGCTTACAAAAGTGCGGAAAGCACAAAGCTTAGAGATCACTAGCCTAAAAAGACTTTTATAAAAAAAAAAACTAAAATTTGTTGGTTGTTCTTGCATAAAATGTTTTACACGCCTCGAGGAAAATATCAAAATATTTCCATAAATTAATCACGTAAATCATTAATACATACTACAATGCATATTATAAAATTTTAGAAATATGATTTTTGTATATTAGAAAACGTAATTCGTTGATTTTTGTATATTAATATTTTTAAAAAGTTTTGGTAACTTTCAAACAATAAATTAATTTCTCAGAAATTACATGCATAATAGTAGCACTTAAATTAATTACTTAATTTAGTTGTTAGTTAAAATTAAAACACTTTTTAAATCTGACATTAACCAGGAGATGATTTTAAAAGCAAAAGTTTTGTGCGATTAGTGTATAGGACTAATTTCTCCGCTAAAAATTGTTGAACATATTTTTCTCCTTGTGTCAAAATTAACTTAAAATTGTTACTTCAATCTTGTTTGTAAGATTTATCTTTTAAATGACAGTTTGGATTTAAAATAAAATCCAGTGCATATAAAAAGACAACAAATCTCAAAAGCAGTAAATCGTGGCACATGTAATATTTGCCTTTGAAAATGATTTAACTGCTCTATAATAAAAAGGTTTATCATTTAGCATTTGAAGGTTTATCATTTGCCCTTTATTTCAATTTAGCATTTGAAATAAAGGGCAAATTGGACGGCATTCCTGTGCGAAAATATTAGCAAATTCCTTACCTAGCTTATGCTCAAATAAAATCTATGGAATTTTCAAGCAAACACAGTACCTTCAAATTACACAGCCAAATGCAATAGTATTATCCAGCTGTTTGGCTAACATTTATTCTAACATCGTTACATTTTTTATTTGTTTTAATAACTAAGTCACATAATTTTATTTTATTTGGTGTAATCGTAAAATTTTTAAATGTTGTTCGTGACATTAATATCCTACTTGATTGTAAAATGCTTGTAATTCTGCACAAGAATTCTACAAATAGGTTTATTTTTGTTCCGGAGTATAAAACTCGTGATTATTTTTTTAAATTTGGTTTCCATGGTAACGAGCAGCGAGAAGAGAAAATTTACAATTTCTGTTTTCACTTAAATTGGTAATATAATCCTGTTGTTAGTTAAAGTTTGAACACATTTTAAAGATGTTATTCAAGATTTTAAAAGTGGAAATTAGGAAAAATAGGAAATCTGGAAAAATTAGACGCACCACTAATCTGTGCAATTAGGGCGCGTCTAATTTCTTCATTACATATGATTGATTATATCAAAGGAATTAAGCAATTATTTATGCAACTTATTAGCCAATAAAGATCAGTAATCTGAACAGTAAATTCTTATGAAAGTTAACTACTCTCACCATTAATTGGCTGCTACCATTGACTTAGAAATTAATTATTGTTATTCTAAACTATATTGACGTTTAAAAAATTTCATTTTTCATTTAACAAGCAATTTAAATTTCATTACGATATATAACTGGAAAGACAAGGTGCAGTTTAACAGCCTGCACTGTGAATAATGATTTTTTTTAATTTTTCGAATAAAAACAATCTGATACAATCAATTGTATCAGGTGAAACATATTAATCGGATTATTATTGTGGCAACTAAGAAGCTAAGTATGGTTCATACCAGAAACTAATAACAGACGCTAATTAGATGTGTTATTTATTAGCTTCAATCGATGATTTATAACAACTGACCAATTACTCGAAAAACTTAAATAGATATCAATTAATAAGTTGCAGAACTTATTATTTTTTATCAACATCAAATTAACTTATATAAAGGATTGTTGTCATTTAAATTATACTTTTGATATAACAATCTATATATAAATAAACATGATAAATAATTGAAAAAATAAACCGTAACTAAGCCTTTAATTCAATAATAATGCATTTGATTTCTCTAACAGAGATAGCCAAGCAAGGAAAGCGAATTAAATGAAGCCAACTATTGTGTTAGTTAAATAGTTAAATACGATCTGTACCGAAAACTATCTGAAAAAGTTAGTTAATATATAATATTCTTTATTAGCTTCGACTGATGACAACCGAAGTAACGACCAATTATTAATTTGATCCAAAAACTATCTTGGGAAATTACTTGGAAAATTTATTTACAGAAAAAATTAGTAGGTAGAAGATACTAATTTTCACCACTTTTTAGTTTCTATCATTTATTATCATATTTAACAATATAAAAATTTAGTTATAGTTGACTCAAACTAACTTATTTAAAATGATGGTACTTTTCCGTTTCGCCGGCGCAAGCGATAAAGTCGCCAAAAATGATATAACCGGCGCTATAGGGAATATCTCTGCTGGTAAACTTTTACTTCCAGCAAATTTAGTTTTTTGTTTCCAAAATTTATTTTCCAATACATGTGATGCCCTTTTACTGTCAACGACTTTATTTCGACTCTTTTTTTCCATTTTATTATTTTATGCTCTGTTGCTATGTATACAAATTTAATAATTTCATAAAATCTCTCTACAAAAAATCGGATTTTAAAAATATATCTTAAAAAATAATAATCGTAACAAATTCACATAAAAAAATATTTAAAAAAATTAATAAGATTTTGAAATATGCATCACCCGATAAATTGTAATCTAATATAATAAGTAAATAAAGTGAGGCTCTGGCACCCATCATTCCACGCATAGCGTGAATACAAGAACAACAATTAAATATATTTAAAATTTTTTATGTAAAACATTATTTAAAATTTTTTATGTGTATACTGTGTGTTGTCGCCAATTGGCGAAATTTGCGCCGGCGAAACGGAAAAGTACCAAAATGATTACATACTTTGGTCTAAACCTGATAAATAGTTAGAAAAAAAATTAAACCACAGTTTTAAAACAATTACAGTGAATAAGTCTCAAACAGAAATATATCAGTGGAAACATATAAACAAGGCTAACCTTGACTGCAACTGAACTATAAGTTCTTTGGAAATATTAATTAGTGTCATTATTTATTTGTTTCCACTGACTACAACCTAAAAACCAGTCTAAGTTATAGTTGACATTTAAATAATTATACATCTGATTTCATAAGCAATTTAAATCTAAATATGATTCATAATTATTGTTATAGTCATCACATTATTCCTAAATTAGAAAAAGATATATATTTACTCTGAAAGCTAATTTTCGCTGAAAATAATTTTTTAAGAGTAAATTATTTTGAAAAATTTTTAAGTGTAAGTGATATTCTCGTTTAAAACAAGATATTTTCTAAAAGTGTTTTAAAAATGTGAAATTTAAATTCTGAAAAGTTATGCAAAAAACTTTATTCAGCTTATTAATTGAGTATAACTAGTTAGATAAATAAGCTAATTGATAACAGAAGAAATTATTGTAATGATAATATATCAAATAGTTTATTAGTTTCGAAGTATTGAGTAGTTAATGACAATTTCTGTTGTTGGTTCAAATTTTTATCTATTAAATTTTGTGGAAATATATGTATTTTATTTTCTGAGTTACTAAGTAATTATATGGTTAAATCAATTAGTAAAGTAAGTAAATATTATTTTTAAAGTTCAATATATATATATATATATATATATATATATATATATATATATATATATATATATATATATATATATATATATATATATTCAATTTAATTTTTGAATGATAACTGAAGAAATAAACAGTTTAGCATTTAAAAGATAATATTAAGGAAATTAATTCAAAACAAGACCCGGATGATGCAGCTATTGGCTGCAGCAAGAGAGCAAACATAAACACTAAAAAACAAGAGACATTGTTCTGTTATCATGTAAATAAACCGGAAAACGTTCAAACATTCTTACCATAAAGAAAACAAATTTAATAACATATTCAGGTACAATTATTCATTAGATTATTTTCTTTTATTTTTTTATACTTATCGACGGCTGTCAGAAACACTTTTGTAAAGATACAAAGTAATAATTGGCCTCCCTTCAAGATATCCAAATTAGTTCTCTTAAAAAAGTAAATGAATTTCGAAATTATTTAAATAAAATGCATGATTATTTACTTTTTTATTTTTCAAGCTTTAAAATTAAAATCGAAAGAAATAGGTTGATAACAGGCATATATTAATGTTAGTTTTTATCTGTAGTTTAATCAAACAATTTTGATTTTAATCCTTTTTCTCAAATATTATTTGAACGTTATTAACTCCATTTTTTCCTAATATACTACATCATGAATTCGCATTTTTGAAATGAAAATTTTTGCACTAGTAAAACAGCTGTTATAAGTGCCTTTTTGAATCAAGAACAATTTTTGAAGAAATTATGAACTCAAAACTTTGTTAATCTGAATATTTTATTTTTGCTAATTTATCTCATTTATAAAGGTAGCAAAATAATTCTCTCTCTCTCTCTCTCTCTCTCTCTCTCATTACAAAATCAACAGGTACAGTAATCCCCCCTATAACACGGTAAATTAGTTCCGCGTAATAGGAAAACGCATTATACGAGCATTCTCATTAAACGCGCTCGTATAACCTCGTATAACGCATTATGTACAAATGATTCACGTTTAACTCTTCTCGTTAAAAGGGTTTAACTCGAATATTAAGGAAAGACTATGTTATGGACGAAAAGTGAGCGTTTTATTAAAATCAAATTAAGAACATTTTGATTAAAAAACTTATAAAAATGTAACTAAAAAACAGTTCATTTCAAATAAATCAAATGTTTCCAAAAACAGTTATATTACCTGTTTATTCGTTTTCGTAGTTATGTGAAATAACGAGAGTTATAACATACACGACATGTATTTTACAATTCAATTAAAATTCATTTAGGTAATAAAATATATTTCCATAAAAATTCCAATTTTATGTTAAATTAATTTTTAATTTTTATTTTTTACTTTTGATATTAAAATATTAAAATTGTAAGAGTTTGTTGATCAGAAGCAATTATTTATTGTTGGCAAGAAATTAAGATAGAGAATAATTTTAAGGGATAATTTATATAGATCGATAAAAAAGCACTGAGACATATCACGCGTTGAACTACAGCAATGGCCATTTTAATATATTGAGCTTTCTTGGGCCACGGTATTCTGGTTGGCTTTCGTTAACGGCGTAGTGAGTTCGAATCCTCACTCAATCAAATGTTCGTCGTGCTCATTAAGGGCGTTTGGGGCACGCTGAATAAGTGGTGGTCGCAATGTCCTCCACGTGAAATGATACTTCTGAGGGTACAAACCAAGTCTGTGGGTCATCTGCTTGGTCCCTAATTCTAAATTACAAAGATCTAATTTCGGGGCTACGATGGCACACCCACTGGGTGCTCCACTATACATGATGTCATTATTTCCGTTCCATGTAGGCCTGAAAAGCTGAAATATTAGTAACCGGGGGTCGTACAACAACATGTTGCTCTTCTTACTGGCTATTTCTTCCGAAAAAAACTGTTCATTGTTTTGAATTATGCTTAAGTACAGACTTCAACATCTAACTTAGTCTTGAAAGAACATTTGATAGAACCCCTCAGCATTGTAATTCTCTTCTGTGTTGGATATCAAACCCACTACATTCCAACCACAAAAACGAACGTTTTCTTTCACAAGATACTAGTAACTTATACTGAATCGTGAAATAAACTGAATTATATGATACAGTTTACTTCCTACAACATAGCTTCGTAACTTAAGATTATTGTAGAAGTTCAAGAGTTCGGAGACCAAGGGTTCAAGAGTTCGTGGGTTTGAATCCCACTTAAGGCATGGATGTATGTAGTATTTCGTAAACCACGTTAATCTATAATGTCCCGTTCTTCGTGCACAAAAAAATGACCTTTGGTGCAAACAAACTAAAAAAAAAACAGCCTAATGGCTTATTTTTACTAACCAAAACATTGTTTACTCCCTTGTAATTCTGAATTGTTGCTAAGTAATGAGATTGATACCTGGGAGATGGCCTCCTCTTTTCAGGGATGTCCATCACATTAATGTAAGCGATGAGACCAACACAGCCACCTCACAACTCACAGACCGCTAAATCGATGATTTTTTCCAACCTAGGTATTACGACCTCGAAGCTTGATTACCTAGATCATGTTACTTTCTACGCCAACCTAAGTAAAAGATTAATTACAATAATTTTATTCGTTTTTATGAACTCATCTTTCAGCTGTGTTCACAATAAACTGTCGGGAAATAATGTCGCTCTCATGCTTGTAAAATAGGGGTTTCAATATTCTGTATAGTCGAAGGCTGAAAAAATTTAAACACGTTAAAAGTTCTATAATCCCAAGTATCCATTTAATGTATTATGGCGAGAAGATTCCATCTCAGGCATCCAGGTGTTCCACCATGGTTCAAAATAGTGACTACATTTAGTAAATTTGGGCAGCTTTAGACAACTAGAAATTTACGGTTATACCAAATCTAACTTAATTTAAACTAAACTCAGTGACACGACAATTCCCATAGGATCAACGCATACACAGAGCCTAATTTATCACCATTTAAAAATTCTTAAAAATACTAATTTACATAAGTTATGTTAAAAAAAAAGCTCAAAGTTGCCTAGTTGTAAGGTATCTATCTTTGTAGCATAAGGTTTCGAAGTTGATTCCAGCCATCTTTGAATAATGAGATAGATTGAAATTGCGCTTATGTTGGGGTGGGTGCTATGGAGTTTTCCGGGTTTCCTCCCTTGCAACACAAGAATACGGCCCACTGTCAGTGAAAAATTCCTCCTTAAAAGCGATTCGAGCTGAATATTAAAGTGCCTAACAATGGCCTCTAACCGCTAGGCCACCTAATTATTAAAAGGCATCAAAATTATTTTAAAAGTATTAACATAATTTTACATAAGTTATTAGAGTTACATTTTAAGACTACTAATATAATATAGAATTTCAATCTCTCTCTTCTCTCTCTCTCTCATAGTCAAGAATGCATGTTTAATAATGAATGCAGCTAATAGAATTACAGTTCAAGATTAGATATTTAACTCTACATAAATTATTGTTATATTTGAAGAGTGCTAACGTGTGGTTCTGCATTAGCTATTAGAGTTACATTTGAGGACCATCACTTTTTGATATTTGTAATTAATGTTCTACTTTAATTATTTGAGTTGTATTTTGGAATTATTAATGTAACTTCATATTAGCTTTCAAAGCTACTTTATTACTAAATTCGTATCGTTGCATCTATTTAGTAATAAGAATTAAACCATAAATATTTATAACTGGGAAATTTTGAAAATAAAAATTGAGTTATTAATAACTTACATTTTGTATACAATAATGCAAACTTATAGAAACAAAAATCTCCGAGAAAATTAAATGTGATTTGTTAATTTAAATCTTTCTTCAGTGAACAATTATTTTGTTTGTGCAAGTTAATTTGGAGCAAGTTGTGTAAAAAAATCTTCCAATAACAAAAACTATACAATGTAAAATGTAATAAATTCTTTAAGAGATATTAGGAAATTTTATGACTTCTTTCATATCTGTATACATTTTTTTAAAAAATGTTTTCCTTTTTTTACTTTCATGTCACTTCTATCATATCTATATATATTTTTTTAAAAAATATTTTCCTTTTTATTTTATTTCTATCATATATGTATTTTTTTTTTTTTTTTACAAAAAATGTTTTTTTTTATTTTACTTACATCATACATGCATTTAAAAAAATGTTATCTCTTATTTTTCTTTTATATTACTTTTATCATATGCATAATTTTCAAAAAATGTTTTCTTTCTTTCCTTTTACTATCATATACATATTTTTTTAATAAAATGTTTTCCTATTTTTTCTTTTATGTCATCATGCATATACCTTTTCAAAAAAATATTTATCTTTATTTCCTTTTTAAAAATAAATCAAAATTACACTGTAAATTTATTTTTTACATGCATAACCTACTTTTATTATGTTGAATAAGACTATTGCAAATAGTTCCTTTTTGTTTGCCTTTGAAATTATGTTGTCTTAATTATCTACATTTATTCAATAAATAAATAACCGAGTCTATCAATTGCTAGATTCAATATTTCTATCCTCATTGATTTACGGTTATTAATCTTATTTTACTCTGAAACTAGATCACGAATTTCGTGCATTTCTATTTTAATCATTACCTTCTGGACCGAAATCAAATCTCAGAAGCAGGAATCACATCAATTTAAGGTAGCAAATTATTCCTAAACAAAAATAAAAACCAATGAATAGTAATAAGTATTCAAACCAAATGTGAATATTCAAAGCGCGAAAGATTTTTTTTTTCATAGTTACGTTTAGGTACAAAAACTCTAGCTTAATTTCTTATCATTATTTTGGTTCTTTCAATATCAGTTATTAAAGGAAATTTATTGTTATTCGACTGTTTTAATTCAACAGGTCCTCTTCCCTTATCAAAGGTCAATGCCGCTGAAGCCACCTGGCCACCGGTCAGCCCGTTGGGGGGTGGCACTCCTTTAAGCAGCACCCATTGCGCCAGATCCATGTTTCTTACTTCCTCTGGTGTCACTAATAAATCAAAATGTTTCCAGCTTTTTTGGACCAGGTGACTTAAGTCACAGAATATATTATACAACACAACATGGAAAATACGCATTCTATGGATTTCCCCCTATCCGTCCCTAAAAGGCGACTATTTAGGGAAAACTTCAAAGGCAGGGAGGTTCCGGTCCACCCCATGGGGGGTCTCCAATTCACTCACGCCTTTCCATATCTTAATAGTCATTATTGTACGCCCTGAGAACATATTTACACAACTGTACCGTGGATGTGTTGTCACCGGTGTTTGCGTTTAGTAGAAGAGGTGAAGAATTCATTCAGAGGAAGTGTGCCATCGACTTTTTGTCGCAGTTTAAGTTTTAGCAACAGGTAAATAAATCGCAACACTCGCTGCTTTGATTTATATCGCTTCCTTTAAAGTAACTACAAATAGATTTCTTCACTATTTTCGTTCCGAAAACAAGAAAGCTGGCTGTCGAATTTTATGAAATGTCACTGAATAATTTTAAAATGTGTTCCTTTTTTCTAGTGACACGTTGGAGGGCCTTGGCTTCTTTCAGCTTTTCTTTTCTTGTGATCGCCAATTGAGAATTAGTTTCGTAATTATGCATTTTTGAAAGACTTAGATTTTTAAATTACCACGTCTTAGCCTCCTAATGGCTTTACGGTAGGATAAAGTTCGTTAGATCTTAAGATTTGGGTTTGATCTTAGCCACATTGTGGAATAAATGGATATGGATGTTTCGTTCTGCCTCCTGTATGTACTTCTGGGTGGGTGCTTGTGAGTTTTCCGGATTTTCTCCCTTACGACATGTCAGCACTATTTATAAAAAAAAATCCTCCTGGAATGCAATTTAGACAGTGGACACTAAAATGCTTAGGCCATTATGCTGTCTACTGCGTTCGTCAAACCTTCTTCTTCAGAAGCACGACAGCTTAGAGTTTAAAACTGTAACTCATTTTGTAACATCGAAGATTTTGTTTTTTATTCCAGGAAAATATTATCTGACAAAAAATAAAGAAAAGAAACAAATTGAGTTTGAAACATAAATTTTATTTGAGTTTCATATAAATTTTTACACAATTGGTGCTTTCAGATACACGAAATTATTTAAATATTATATATCTGAAGGAGTGCGAAATATATAGATTATATGAAAAATTTTCCATTATTAAATGTTTTCTTAAATTCCTTGAAATTTTCTGTGTTCTCTGTTTATATTCACGCTTAATCTAATTGAATTATAAATTATAGTAATAAGGCGAAAATTTCAGAAAATCCATAGGAAAGTTTGTGCTCTATCCAATTGCCTCTTAAACTGCGCATGCCCCAAATTTTTCTTATACATGCGATGAATTTACTATTTCTGCTTTCTTGAAGCAGATTTAACAAGGTACTTATTTGATTTCATGGTTTTCTCCATTATTGAGCACTTCATTGGAAATGTTCTTTTAGACAAGTAGTATGTGCAGTAAATGACACAATAACTCTTACAAATAAACTTGAGTAATTAGATTAATTTTATGAATAGCATAATTTCATTTTAATCACCGTAAGAGTGTCATCAATAATATTCGCGTAAGATTTTCAAGCGATTTTAGTTTCAAAAAACAGTTTTCTATACCATGCATTTCACAACGTTTTTGAATTCTGGAATAAGAATATTTCTCTTTGGAGAGCACAAAAACATATACTTCAATCCACATCTTGTTTACATGCGATATTTTGAAAAAAGAATAAATTTAAAAGTAGCAGACGAGATTTCTCATTTCAAATAATAAGCTGTTGCCAAAACTTTTATTCTAAAACATTTACTTTTTTAATTTCTTTATAGAAATCGTTCTAAAAATGTGTTAATATACTCTGTAATTAAAAGTGTTTAATAGTTCAAAGTTAGGCAACTTATGTGCTAAGAAAATGATAAAATTTGATGTCGCTATCGCTTCTGTTAACAATTGCTGACACTGCTTATAATGAAAGAGATTTTATGCGATTAGATATTTTATTTTATTTTTCAAATTTCTATTTATGTGAACATTTAAAATTTGGAAAAAAAATTTGCTAATGCTCTAATACATATGAAACTGAAATAATAAAGTAATCGAAATATTACGAAACATTGTAGCAATTTATTTTAGTTCGAGTGTGGAGATAAAAATATTTCAACAACTTATCTCTGGGAAAATACGTGATACTTTTGAAAGAGACGAAAAAAATATTTTTATTTTTAAATAGTTACATGCATCAAGTAAAATTTTTAATACATTTAACTATGTTTTTCTGCTTTTTTATTGCTAAAATTTCTTATTACACATAAAATAGTCAATGATTCTGATATTACATGCGATATATGACCCATATTTCATTGCTTCAGATAAATTTAATTTTTCGTGTTAAATTTTAAACATTTGGTATTTTCATCAACCTGTGACCACTTTTTACGCTCAACTAGAACCTAATGCTTAAAGTACATTCTAGACTAGTACAAAAACATACAGTCGAAGTTGGGATCGAACTCATAGACTGATAAGTAAAAAGCCAGAATACAGGCCACTCAGTACTAGATATGCAATTCTCAAACCAAATCATTGATACTTTAATATTTTAATATATTTTCTAAGCAGATTTTATAAAGTACCTTAGAATTTTAAATTCTTTTATTTTGCTTACGTAATTATATGTTGTTAACACTATAATAAAAATATTTCTTTTAATTAAATATTCTATCTGCTTTTATGTTGATTATATATCATCATTATTTTAATTGACTATCGTGACTGTTACTGCTAATATTTACAGTTACTTTGCACTACCTTAATTCACTGTTGTTATTCACTGCATCACAATTTATTGTAACCATTCCCTATATCAACTCACTGTTACTATTCATTATATCTCATCACCGTTACTGTTCACAGTATCAATTCACTGTTATTATGTGCAAGTTATTATGTAACATGCGAAGCAATTTATTAATTTTAAATATAAAATATTCTAAATTAAAAAATTTAATTATTGTGAAATTTTTTCTATGAGATTATTATGAACAGAGTAAAAATTATTCCTGTATTTGTTAAAGCTGTTTAAAATAATATGGGGCGTTTTAATCTATAAATCTTCAAATTCCTTTAATTTTGCCAAAAATCTAAATTTTAAAACTCGTATTTCCGAATAATTTATATTTTGTTTGAATCTTTCCTTTTATTTTTTCCTATCTTTTCCTGTTATTTTCATGTAATTCAAAAAACTACTTTTAATAACGACAAAATCTAAAGTTAACAAGTGCAGTATATAAATTTATTGGTGAAATTATATAGTGGTAACTAAAACACAGTAACACTTTAAATCCTTTTATAACGTCCTTTAACATGTTAAAGTTATGGACCATATTCTTGTGAAACAAACCTGGAAAACTCAAAATTATTACTCACAATAATCATAGATATGTAACATTAATCTTTCCCTGAATGATGTAAATCAAATAGAGATTGGAAACTTTTGCTCTGATAAACATGTTCTGACCATTGATTATCAATTCAATGCATGATATTTAATATTTAATTTACCTTATAAGGAATGATAATATATATAAAGTGTCAATCTTTTTATAATTGAATTGCAATTTCCTAGGAAAAGTTAAAATTTAAAATTGAGAGAACAGTATCGTTTTGTGAAGAATTGATATTTGAATTTATTTCGAAAGTTCACTGAATAAAGTAACCGAAATTTGCTTATTATAAGTGAGTGAATTAAATTATAAAGAGAAAAATTAAAGCAAAAATTTATAATACATTTTATTTTTTTGAGTGTAAAGTAATTTCATCTTGGAATAAATATTTTTAATCCATTTTCTTTGAGTAATCCGAACTGACTTCTGGTTCTACAGTTCGATTCACACCTTGAACGTGGACGCTCGTAGTGACACGGTTAACTGCTTGTTAACTGCTTGTTTGTCGCTCAACGGTCATTTTTTGCACACGAGGGCTAATTAGATTGGGACTTACGGCTTAAAGTGGATTCCGAACCACTACAAACATCCATGCCCAAGGTGGGATTCGAACCCACGAACTGTTGAACCGAAGGCAAGAGCGCTAACCATTCGGCTGCCAGCTCGGCCGTAGTGACACGGATTCCACAGTTAAATTAACCTTCGTGAGCACAATATTTGACAGTAGGTCATCTATCAAACCAATTAAGTAATCCTTAATTTTGTTCATATAAATATTTTTTAAAATAATATCTCGCTTTCTCCTCTCTTCTTTCTTTTTTCTTATTTAAAATAATATGTTTTTGGATATACTTTGTGAGACATTTATAATGTTGGTTACTTTTCAAAAATTAATTATTAATAAACATGTTTTCATCTTTATTAAAATTAGTGAATTAAGAATTGATCAACTTTTTTTTCCTCTATCATCGACAGTTGATAGTCTCGCGAGTGCATCGAGAAACGGATCTGATAACGAAACCAAATCAATCACCGAGCAATTAAATAAGCCACCAGAAAAGACTGAGGTAACCATTAGCTTCTCCACTTCCTACCCTTTTTTTTACCCTCGCAACAAGGATGCGAGAGCTACCTGAATGCTGCTCAATGTAAATAAGAGACCCTGACCTCGCCCTTGTTGTTAATTCGTCGAATTCGCTCCTGAGAAAGGAATGGGAGAACCAAAAAAAAAAGTGGAGAACGTGTCGAACATCTAAATATTACCTAAAGCAATTACTTCGGGTAATTAAGTGTCCATTAATCTGATGGCCTTATTACACTTGAAATGCAGAATTACTGTAAAGATGGTTTTTGCAGATAGCCTCACGCCTGGTGGGGAAAAAAAAAACGAGGGAGTTGTGTGGAAAAGATGGGCAGCTGTTTTTGTGCAGCGGCTTAAATCCTTGGAAAAGGGGTAATTGTTTAGCGGTCTGGTGTAGTACGGCCATATATCAAACGAGATGGTCCTGCCATTTATCAATTTAAGTTTATGTGAATGACCTTGCTCTCTCAAAAAATATTTGATTTGTGTGCAGCTACTGTGGAATGCCCAGATGCGAATTGTTGTTGTTCAGAACACCCAAGAGCGAGATGTTATTAACGAAGTATTTTTATGTTACTTTAGACTTATACTTTACGTGAGAGAGAATACGACGAGATGAAATTGAAACATAAATGTACATTTTATAAGCTTTCATCAAATTTCAAAGTAAAACTTTAATAAAAAGAAATGTAAAACAATACTGAAATGAAATGTGTGATCTTAATGATATAGAAAGCACAAGCTTTACGATATAAATGCTTAAAAAATTTAATATTAAAAGTGCATAACTTTCATAAATTAGAATGTTAAACTTTAATAAAATAAAATGTAAATCAATTCTAAAATTAAATGTATGGTATCAAACAGAATGTATAGCCTTCATAAAATAAAAGGCATAACCTTTATGATATAAAAGCCTTATAAAATTAATATTAAAAGTATAGCCTTCGTAAATTTAAATGTAAAACTTTTATAGAATGAAATGTAAAGGAATTCTAAAATTGTCGTAAAGCTAGCAAAGTCAGCTCTTTGTAAAAGACATGATTGTATGTGAAATGTTAATGAAATAAACTGTAAAGAAATTCTAAAATTAAATGCATAATCTTTATACAATAGAATGTACAGCCTTCATAAAATACATGACACAACCTTTATGATATGAAAGCCTTATAAAAACACTGTTAAAAGTATAGCCTTCGCAAAGCTAAAAAAATGAATAATCTTTATGAAATGAAATGTACACCCTTCATAAAATAAAAGGTATCGCACTTTCACTATACGCTAAATCCTTATAAAATAAGTATTAAAAATGCAGCCATTGTGAAATTAAATGTAAAGCTTTTATAAAACAAAATGTCGTCTTTTAAAATTTAGAAATGTATTATAGTGAATGTATAATGTGGAAAAATATTCATAAAATAAAAAGCATTCTCTTGATAAAAATCAAACATATAGTCTTCATTGACGAAAATATATAGCCTTTATAGAACTGAAAGTGCAATATCTATTTTCTTGTTTAAAAGTCTATATATATTCAAATAAAATTGATTTGAAATTTGTGAAAAATGAGAGGATATTTGAAACAATGTCTTATGTTTTTCATTTATAATTTTGCTTAGTTTCATGTTTTATAAAATAAGAATTCATGTTTTCAATTTTTAAAGAATACTGTAAACAGCAATATATTTTTATTATTATTACATCTTATTGAAATCAATAAAATATATTTAATTTAATTTTCAGAAAATATCCGAGATATTTTTTGTTTTTGTTTTGGAACCTAATCTATGTATAATATGTGTCTGTGCATTTTTTTCGGCTAATTAATATTTCTCACTGAAAAAGAATGTGAATTAAAATCACAATATCACTAATGAAGAAAGTTAGAGTACACATTCCGTATAATCTAGCCTGCCAAATTCTTGGTGATTTTATTGTTTATCTGGCAACCTGGTTTTTATTACGTCATAGGGAATTCGAGAATTTTTATTACGCCATTAGGAATCCATAGAGAATAGGAAATTTTTATTATGTCTCTAAAAATTATGTAGAAAATTTTATTTTGACAGCCCTAGTATTTACGTCATCGTGAAACGTCACAAAATATGTTGGCAACATTTTTTCGTCGCCAAAACATTCAGAATTTCGTATGCTGGATTATACAGCATCCGTGCCGAAAATCAGATTATATCGATGATAAAATTCAATGATAAAGTTACTAACACTAGTTTTAACTAGAAATTAACAGTTTCATAAATAATAGCAGACGCACGAACATTGTTTTTGCCATCTGTGTATGTATATTTAAGGAATATGTTTGGATCTTCAGTTACCTGAACGAATATTTCTTGACACTGAAGAAGAAAAATAATTTACTCAGTCTATAAGGATGGCAAGTAGAAGTTTTAGTATGTCTCGCGGGTACGGTGTATAGAATCGGGTACCAGTTGGTTTGGCGATACATTTTGGCTATAAACTTTAATTTCTGATCTTGATAACCCTATCTTTGTGCAGCGGCCATCTTTTTAGTCACATCTTGGCATCTATCTTGGCGTCAAAAAAATCACCAAAGTATCAAGAGGTACCCGATTGTAAACTTTTATCTGTCTCGCTTGTATTGTGCTGTTCAAAGATTGAAAAACTTTAAACAAAGAATGAAAAAGACTGAGAAAGTTTTAGCCTCCTCGAGGGCTAGTAGTAGGTCATTTGTCTTTAAAAAGAAGGGTTTCGAGTTCGATTCCAGCTACTATTGAATAATGATTTTTATGCTTCGGCATGCACGTCTGTGGAGGTGGGTGCCAGAGGGATTTCTGGTTTTCTCTTTTGCCTTCGTTAACAAAAAAGTCAATCCTATTCCTCAAACATTCGTCTTTAAAGAATTAACTAATAAAGCAATTTTAGAAATTAAAAATATTAAACTAATTTCAGGCAAAATTATCAAATATTGATAAAAAAAACATTTTTGTTTGATTTGTAACGATATTATTGGATACAAAAATTAATTTACGCAATTTGTATCGCATAATAAATTAGAGAACTAGCAAGTTAAACTCTTGTAAAGTTATTTTTAATTTAGATTTGCACTTGTAATAACACAATAGGTTATATCCAGAGCTAACAGATAAATTCCCATTCTTGAAGTTTTATGACGTATAAAACTGAAAAATTAAAGCAATTCCAAACAAAAATTACTTTAAATTTTATTTATTATATTTTTTATTAAATCATTATAAGAGAAAAAGTAAAAATGAGCAATTTATGCAGTTCCTTTTGTGCAGCTACTTTATCGACATGAATATAACTACAGGAAAAACTAATTAAATTCCAAACTGAATTTTTCTTAAAATTTTACTTATTCATTGCTAGGCAAAAATTACTCAAACAAAAATTCCAATTACGAAAGTAAAAACCTGAAAAGAAGTAATGTGTGAACAAAACATTTTGGAATATTTCCCACCGATCCCCTAAAATATGTGTTTTAATAACTATTAAAAGTTAAAGTTAATGGAACATCATACCAAATTTAATTGAAAATTATATAAATAACTGATTTTTTTTAATTTTGTTAGTTCAGTATGTAACATTTGTATAAAAGAAGAACAATTTACAAGTAAAATTATTTTCCTCTGGCTATATTCCTAACAGTTAAAATCAGAAGATGAATTTAGTATTTCCAATTAACCCTATCATTTTACAAGTGCTGTGAAAATTTCAGAAAAAAATTCATTTAATTTCCAAAATTAAAATTATTTTAGTTATAAATCAATTTCATAGATTTTTGTTAATATCATTACATAACTCTTCCTTTATTTCTAAAATTAAAGAGCCTGTACAACATCACTGTTTCATCCTTAACAACTTTTTGTCATACTTAATCTCAGGACTTCAGTAGTTTAAAGTGATGTTTCTAACATTCTTGTGTAGATTAATTTTGAATCAAAATCCTTTCAAACAATTCCACCTCAAATTATAAAATCACGGTAAAAAACTATGTTGCCATATGATACCAACCTGAGTAATTTACCTCTTGATAATGAATACACAGTATTTTAATATAAATGTAAGAAAACATTTAAGTGAAGTGAATTGATCGTGGATCTTTTTGCTCTTAGCAAGCAGCAGCTTTGAAGCTTCTATTGTTGATATCATTATATATATATATATATATATATATATATATATATATATATATATATATATATATATATATATATATATATATATATATATATATATATATATATATATATATATATATATATATATATATATATATATATATATATATATATATATATATAATATATATATATATATATATATATATATATATATATATATATATATATATATATATATATATATATATATATATATATATATATATATATATATATATATATATATATATATATATATATATATATATATATATATATATATATATATATATATATATATATATTATATATATATATTAAATATATTAAGTTAAATGTATTTCCAGTTATTCTTTCTATATTTTTATTTAAATTTAAAGTTTTTATTGAAATCGTTGCAATTATTTGTAAATAATTCAGATTATAAAATTAGTTTTAAAAAAATTATTTATCTGAAAATTTAACAAACCAAGAATTCAAGTTTGTTGCAAGTGTAAATAAATATAAATGGTATCAAAATTTTAAAAAACATTAAATAAACAAATTTTTATTTCAAAGAAACGTCAGGAATAAAATTGGCATTTTTGAAATACGAGTAAATGACTTTAAATGTACATATTAATAAAGCTAAAAATAAGCAATGTTATTTCATCCTTTTGAATATCATTTAATATATAAGTGAACTGTGATAACAAAAAAAGTGTATTTTAAAATTTAAGATTCAAAGAGATAATTAACTATAATTAACTTTTCAATATTTTTGTCAAATTTTAAATATGAAATACAATTAACAAAACCATATCAAACTCCCCAATATCCAATATCCATTTTTTAAAAATATTATATCTAACAATTTGCATATGTCATTTAGTTCCCTCAAGCTCATTTTGAAATGTGTTCTCATTTGAAGTAAACATCTCAAAATTTTTATTAAAATTATTAAAGAGCAGCATTTTTGTAAATGATTCTATTATGTTTATTTGCTTTAAAGAATAATATATGCAACATCAAATATAATTCTTAAAAAATGAATCTCATTAAACTATTTTCTGAAAAAAAATTAAAATGCTTCATATAGATAACAAGTTGAAATATGTATAACACTTTCGAAAATATAGTTGATATCTCAGTTTAGTGAAATTACTTAGTGCTACCATCTACTATTAAATACCTAAACTAATTATAGTACGGTAATTTTATACTAGATGGCAGCACTACAGATAAAAACTGTAATAACTAAATCGGAGATTATCATCTAATAAGTGAATCTTTTTTATATATTTTTCTATCTTAATTTATTAAATTTCGACAAGGTTTTTGTTTAACTTTTCTATATAATAAAGACAGAACTCTGTTATTTGATAAAAAGAAAAACTTATTATTATTAAGTTTTATATAAACTTAATAATAATAAGTTTTCCTTTTAGTCTTAATAGTCTTAATAATAATAACATTGCTTATTTTTAGCTTTATTAATATGTACATTTAAAGAAAAGAAAAAAGAAAATATTATAAAAATCCACAAACTCAAATTTAATTCAGAGATTAATTTTTGACTGATCTTTTGATTGAGGGAATAAAATATAATCAATTTAATCAAGTTTTCTTTTCAGAATAAATTAATCGGAATATTTTGCATCATTCCCATTTCTTCTTTCCTTCCAGCTAGAAACTTTTGCATACCATATTATTTAGAATTACTCAATATTTACAGTCTAGAAAAATACTGTAAGCTATTTTAGCGCAATCATTCCAGTATTTTTTATTGATTTAATTTTATTCCAGATATTTAAAGCACTGCTGTTTGCTATAATCAACATATAATTGTCATTAAACATATGCTAATGATAAACTCATAATTTTTTAGAACTTCTTTTCAAAATATCTTTTTTCATATTTTTCTTTCAAAAATTACCCCATATTATATATTTTAGAAAAAAATATTTCTGAAAATTTCCTATATCTCTATAAATATATATTTAATTCGATATAGATCCAGGAAACTTTTAATTAATAACATTAATTAATTCATTTTAATTATTAACATTAAATTAAAAATTTACTTTTTTACAATGTGTAAGTAATTTTTTTACAATCAGTTATATGATTTTTCTCCAAATTTGTAATCGATATTTAAATAGTAGTAACTTACTGGAATAGATATTCAAATAATATTAAGTAAGTTATTCACAATATCGGATATATTTATTTACATAAAGTAAATTGTTTGACACCCACATTTTTATATCAAAATTATTTATCTTATCAACTGACTTAGAAATAGAACGAAAACATTAATCAAATAAAAATATTATTACTATATATATATATATAGTAATAATGTTATATATATATATATATATATATATATATATATATATATATATATATATATATATATATATATATATATATATATATATATATATATATATATATATATATATATATATATATATATATATATATATATATATATATATATATATATATATATATATATATATATATATATATATATATATATATATATATCAGGTGGCCAAGCTTGATAATCAGAGCCATTTTTCAAAATTTTACAAAATGGTGTCCTAAAATACAGAAGTATATCCAATCAAAAAGAACAACAATCCATTTTTTTTCCTTCATAAAAAGTTCAGATACAAAATTTTAAATACATAAGCTTAGAAGTAAAATTTTAAATGTTTTATATTTAATCGAATTTCATATTTTTACAAATTAATATCTTTTAACTAATATAAAATAATTCACTCTAATCTAACTACTCTCTAGTTTACTAAGCTAAATATTTTCTAGTTTACTAATCTAAATTTTCTTGAAAAAATATAATTATTGAACCAAATATAATTATTTAAAAAGCGAGAATTTAGTAATACAATTCAATTGGAATAAAAATCAAATATAATAAAATCAATTTTACTAATAAAAAGTATAACTAAATCTAACATAATTGATGGCTAAGTTTTTAAGTGTTACATGTAATTAATTAAGTTGTCTATGTAAATTTCATGTTGATTAGAGAAATGTGAAAGATGTTTCGGATTCTTGAGCCTGATTATAGAGCAATAAAATTCGCAGCAATGTGTTACACTAACAAATATTGAATTTAAATATTAAAAAATAAACGCACTTATTTTACTTCTCTTGATAATTCTGTAAAATTTGGTGAATAATTGTGACAGCACTTCTCAGCAATTCTTTGCATGTTGGTTCTTCTTCTTCTTCTTCTTCTAGAATTGGGTTTGTATGTCATTGGGCACCTCTGCTTTTATCAGCATTTTGTACCATTAACTCCAAACCCAATGTTTCCTAGTTCCAGTTGCTCGGGTCACCCACTTTATTAATAAAGTCCGATAACCCTTTAATGGAATCTAGGTGTAACTCTCTAGTATGGATGATGCCTAAAGAAATTAATCTAAGGGGGGCAAGAGCCTCCCATTCATAAATGATATGCTCTGCCGTTTCCTCTTGCGTATGACATTTCCAGCAGATAGGGTCTTGCTGAAACAGTCCCATCTGGTCAGAGAGTCAGTCATACTAGGGATAGCTTCCTGACTTTCACCAGAAGATGGTTTGGAAGTCATTTCTACCTCAAGTGAAGGATTCATTACTGCCCCTTTACAAGACTGCCTCTGAGTTCCCTTGTCTTTTTCAGCAAGGTCTACTTCAGAGGCTTCACCTGCAGATGCAGAAAGGTTTGTTATTTCTTGTGTCTTTTCAGCCACAAGATAACAATTTATAAGCTCAGGTAATATAAGTCCACCCAGCATTGATACTGGGCAAGGCAAATTACTCTAGAAGTTTGCCAGGCAACTAGAAGCTCCGTTAAGACACCAATACCGCGGTGCCAATTAGCCCTAGGCACAGGTCGCATAACACCAGGGCTTACGGGAGCTGGTTCGCTGCCTCTGATTCTATATTCAAGGCTATTCTGTCATTCCTACAGGACGTTCGGTGATCCACCACCTGCCGACGCGTCTGGTGGCTGCTCAGGCCCCAGGTTGCATGTTGGTTAGAATTGAACTGATTGGTGTTTGGGTTTCACGAATATTAAAGTGGAATAAAATTATTCTCTTAAGTACGTTGTTCCGAATATTGAAATAATTCGACAAGCAGCATTTTAATTCAGAATACTTCGATTCTGGTTCACATTTCCAAAATTCAGTAATCGGCATCCACTTTTATTTTAATTGTACAGCTTGATTGTTTTGCCTCTCTTCTAATTTTCAATGAGTCATATGATTCTTAACTTGGACGGAAATTAAATTTGTTACAAAGTTGCACTTAGTTTTTTATATTTATTGCCAGTAACTTAAAAGACATTTTGAAACACATATGGAACTATAGTAATTTTATAATTATAATAACGCAAAAATGAAAAGGGAATTCGGATACATTTATCGAGAACAACAAATAATTCTTCAAAGAGCTGCATGTGGCTCGCGAGCCACAGGTTGGCCACCCCTGATATATAAATATATATATATATATATATATATATATATATATATATATATATATATATATATATATATATATATATATATATATATATATATATATATATATATATATATATATATATATATATATATATATATATATATATATATATATATATATATATATATATATATATATATATATATATATATATATATATATATATATATATATATATATATATATATATATATATTTGCAGCACAAGAATATTTAAGTTATAATTTTTGAGATATTTGCATATATATATATATATATATATATATATATATATATATATATATATATATATATATATATATATATATATATATATATATATATATATATATATATATATATATATGCAAATATCTCTAAAATTATAACTTAAATATTCTTGTGCTGCACAAAAAATCAAAATAAAACGTTTGGAATATTTTTTTTTAACTTCTAATATCACTTTTAGTTCAATGAGTCAATTTTCGTACTTAGTATGTGTATCTGTCTTATAATATTGATCTATATGAACTATATAATGTATATAGTATCATCACAAATATAACGATTTTATATTCATCAAGTGATCTTAATATTACGATGTTAAATTTTTTCGCTTATACAAAAAATAAAACTTAGTAATTCAAAAAATAATTTCGCTTAGTTCCAATTTATTTGAATCTGCGATTGAAATATCTAACATACTTCCAATAATGTCCTAAAACATTATTAACAAATGAATTATCTCCGTTTAGTTGATTTAATTCGGGTATTAAACATAAGCATATATTTCGATTCAAAATACGGAAATTAAAACACATATGTAAATATTTGTTGATACATTCCATCTTTAAACAAGAAGCAGATTAACTTTGATGTTTCGAAAACCAGACTTAAGGCATAATTACTTAAGATCAAAGAGGGATTTTGGAAATTGACAATATTATGAACTAAGAACTGAGCTTCTCACTTCATAGCGGTGTCGAAAAAACTTCAAAACGACAGCAATTAAATTCTAGCGAGTCAATAGTAAAATAAAACAGCTTCCAATAAAGTAAGTAACAATATAATCTTATACAGCTTATGTAAGAGTTCCAGTGGCTCAGTAGCTTCACGCATCATTTGCCACGGGCAGTGATAAGGAGGGTGACCAAGTACTCTCTCACTGGGTATCTGGAGATCCGTGGGTTGGGGACATGTCCACGTTAATATTTGACGTCCAAAGTCTTTCCGTTGGTGTGGAGTGGATGTGGAAAGAAAGGTGTCAGCTCTGGTCGGACCTCGTCACCTGACTGTGGTTCAAAATGACGAAGCATTTGGTGATGGGCGAGTACTCCAAACCTGTTAACCTAAAGGTACAGTCCGGGTCTCGTTTGCATTGATATGTATGAATGTATGTGTAACTTATGTAAAATTATCTTACCTAGCATTATAATTTTATATAGCTTAGTCTTTGTTTTATTATATTATACCAACGTTAGGCATCACTATGGAGCCTATATTTACAAATTTTAGAAAAAAGTTGGAGCAGCATTGTGTACGTTGGATTTGTGTTCATCTCAGCGTTTGAACTAATATAACATAGTTCAATAGTTTGCCACCTGTTATGGCACATAAGCCATCAGAGTTAAATATTTTGATACAAAAAAAATTTGAAGGTCTTATATATAACAAAACCATAAATTTAAACGGCTTTTTTATGATATAACGATACAAATACTATATTACAATACATTAAATGCCCATTATATTATACTTTTAAAACAATAGGTATCTTAAAGAGATATCTATTTAAATGCGATAATAACCAAAAGTTAGATACAACAATGCAGAACAAGAACATACCAACCAATACTTACTTTTTCAATCGAATTAAGTACAGAAATATATATTACTTTTGAAGTAAAAAAGCTTTTATAATAAATGTTTATTATTCAAGTAAATAGAGAAGTATACACACATACACTTTATAAAATATAATATAAATGAGGATATTTTCAATTTCGATTTTCTTCGTTGGGGATGTGCTAATATTTTAACAAAGTTTCACTTTATTTAAAGTTTAAAATAAATTCATATTATTGTTGGAAACAATATATTGTTCTCGTGAATCCATTTTTAAATATCTTATGGAAACTAAAGGGATCTGTTATTTATTTGGGAGACACTATATCAATTTCTAGAAAAAAACTCAATAATGAAAAGTATTAAGAGATATTAACAACTGTTGTATAAAAAATAAATCCCAGAAAATATTGCAGATTTACGGCTAATATTACGATTATTATTTTACTTGTTACTTCAAGTGTGGATTACAAATTCCAATCTTAAATAATTCTTATAAATAAAAAAATTATTATTATAAATAGCACAAAATTATTTTTGCATAAATATAATTTTTATTAATTATTATAAATTCCAATTATTTAGAAGCTAATGCATCACGTTAATTTTAAAGTGTTTAATTAAATCAGTTAAGAAAATTGATAAAAGAGCAAATTAAAATCATATTAAAGCCTTAATTTCTTAAATGTTGATGTTATCACAGATGTTTGCCCAGAATCATGCGCAAATAATGAATCTTATCAATGCATTTAACAAATCGTATACACTATATATATATTAGGTTGGTGCGTATGAAATGTCGGATTCTTAAGTGATTGTATAAAACTGCATATCTTTCTTCAAAAGCTGTTTATTCAATCAAAGTATGCTCCATTCGCTTCAATACACTTCTCCCAACGAGATTTTAAAGCGTAGATGCCTGTCTTAAAAAAATTTTGGTCTTTAGAATTAATAAACTCTGATATCGAGTTTTTAGACTGTCTTCATTTTCATAGTGTTTGCCCCTTAAAAAGAGCTCTAAATGCTTGAAAAAATGAAAATCGGTCGGCGAGAGATCCGGTGAATAGGGTGGATGCTGCAATGATGAGCATACGCTTAACCGATCCAGCTTATTTCGCTCTGTCAGTGCGTGCGGTACCCACTTGTCCATCTTCTTAACCTTGCCAATCTCAGAAAGGTGTCTCAATATCGTTGTATGGTCAACTTTCATCCTGATAGCAAGTTCCCTCGTGGATACGGCTGGATCCGCTTCCACTAGAGCCTTCAGGTCATCATTCTTCACAGACGTTTTGGGTCTTCCGCGCGGCTCATTTTGCAGTGAAAAATCGCCAGTCCGAAATTTTTCGAACCAACGCTGCACTTTCCGATCGTTAACCGTATTCTCCCCAAACGCTTGGTTTATGTTGCGTGCAGCTTTTGCAGCACTATTACCAAGTTTGTACTCATATAAGAAAATGACGCGAATGTCGGCAGAATTCATATCGGCAATAAACTCAAAAGAAATAAAAAAGGGAAGACCTTCGAGAAAACCTATTTTGCTGAAATGAGTCTCTGGCCATGGACAATACGAGTATGAATGAGGTTATGCCAAATACAAAAGTATAACGAAAACAGGGAGGAAAACGTCCGCATGTAAAGAGAATCCGACATTTCATACGCACCAACCTAATAGATAGATAGAAGTATAGATTTGTCAACAGGGCCTATAAAATTTCATTCTGGACAATGAGGAGATTTATACTTTTCATAATGCTTATCATCTGACAGGAAAATTAATGTGTCTCACTAAAGTCTTTGATTCGAAAGATAATTTATTTCGTGCATACGAGGCAGAATACTTTTTGTATCAAATTCTGTACATTATCTCTTAACTACTGAGAACAAGCTTTTATTTTACTTATCATGTGTCTTATCTCAATTTTCCTCTATCAGATGGCGCCAGTCAATACGCAACGCGAGTCAAAGTAAATAAAAACCAATCGAAGATTGCTGAGAAGATGTCTCTGGAGAAAAAGTATATTTTGCTAATCTTTTCCAACAGGATATTATCAATAGATAAATACTTTATTATATGATAATTGTAAACTTACGTCACAAATATTTTAAAATATTTTTTTTATTTTGAGAATAATGTTTCAAGCGATTTCACCCATTATCCCGCCATTTAATTTCCGTATTTATCCTGATTTGATTAGTCAGAACTTCCTGCCGTATTTTCGAAAAAAATCTTGTTCATTTTCGATATTCTAGAAAAAATATCTATCATTCGAAGGAAAAATACCATGATTTAAATGCTTTAGTTTGTAATTACACGGAAATACGATCGCTTTTCGATTTAGAATAGATTTATTGATAAAAGCAATTTTCCTACGTTTATGACTTTGAATCCTTAGCCCCTTAATCGATTATTCCAAATTTTTGTTTCCTTTTTTTCCCAAAAATCTAGTTAATACTTCTATTAAAGTATTGTACCGAGCTCCACGGGTTCGTGTTGATTGAGAGTTGAATAAAGCGACCACTTAATGAACACAAAGACTTTTATTCGTAAAAACTTCACTAGATAAACGAAATTCCCGCTGTAACAATCACAATTATACAGCTACAATTCGTCAGATACAATAAGAAATAGCTTCCAATCACAGGTCTCAAATACCTCAGACAGAGAACAACTAGCAGTCACAACTAATCGTCTTCACTCACTGACTGTCTTCACAAAACTGACTGTCTTCACAATACTCTGACTCTTCCATGTCGGGCTGCGGTATTTATACCTGACTTGGCGGAGAAATCTACCAATTTCGCCAAGGTTCTGGAAGCTTCTAGGCTATCTCGAAAAATATTGGTCCTAGAGCTTAGGTGATGGATGTTTCCAAAAGTATCGATTTCTCGCCAAGTCGCAAAGAATCTCGCCAACCGTCGCCAAGAATCTCGCCAACTGTCGCCAAGTCGCCAAATCATTAGGAAATCCGCTTTTAAACTACAACACGTCTAAATACCGCAATTTTTGCCCAAAATGTGAGAATTTCCGATCTGTCTGAGATATTTTAAGACAAATATAATCATTATTTATAAATTTGTAACAGTATCTATCATAAGAACATAACGAAATATGAAATTGTTTCGAAAGTCGCAGACTTCGTTTACGAATACGAATCAATCAGCAAAGACTTAGTTCGAATTCGTAAATAAATCCAGTTACTTTCCAACTTTATAAAATATTGTCATTCATTTATGAAAATATCTATAATTGAAACATAGCGAAGTATGAAATGGTTTTATGTATAGCAAAGGCTTAATTTGCCAGCAAAGAACCAACCAAAAAACTTAATTCGAACTCGTAAATAAATCTAGTTACTTTTTGACTTTATTAAATATTATCATTCATTTATGGAAATATCTATCATTAAAACACAGCGAAGTATGAAATGGTTTTGCAAACAAAGGCTTAATTTACGAACACGAACCAATTAGCAAAGTCTTGTTTCGCTACGACGAATATTCGAAAATACGACGAAAATTTCGTGATATCAGAATTTGCTTATTTATTGAAATTCAGTCATTCTCGAAATTAACTTATCCAACAAAATCTATATAATCGAAATTCTCTGTTATTGTTACAAATTTCCATATCTAGTAGTATACTAGACGAAGTCCACGAGTTCACTCACTTTCAGAAAATCCAAAACAACCGTATTAGTCTTGTATAAGTCCTCAAGAGACAACCGGTGGTGCCGTTCATTTTTGCATTTAGAACAATTGTGATACATTTTAAGACCTCTCTCGAAAGAAAGTCCCTTCAGGTGGCCACTGAAGAAACAGGAAAGTGTAGTCTAAACATATCTATTGCAACCAATAGCAAGAGATCTTCCAGGACGATCAGCTTGATACTAGTGATGACTCGTGGGAACAAGCCAAATTTGTCTGACAGCATATCTTCTAATGAAATAAATTCAAGATGTGTCAGTGAATTAGCAACTGTTAAAGGTTCAATCCCTTCGCCAGAACGTCTGCCATTTCATTCTTTCATATGTCAAGATGCGAATGAATCCATTGGAAGTGTACTTCACAAAGTGACGAGACCTGCTTCAGTTTGGTAAGAATTGCGATTCCGCCCCTATCACCAACCAATTAGAAAGATACTGGATGGAGTCTAGGACTGTCAGACAAAAACCACACTGCCTTAATATCTGTATAAGGCATAATTGCGCTCAGTCCCTCTTCGATGGGTATAAGTTCACTCTTGAAAACCGAATTGAAGTCTGGATTTCTTCTCTTTATTTTGACAATTCCATTTGTAGATTTGATAGCAACACCACTACTGGAAAATGAGTCTTCACTTTTATACCCATCGTTATAAATAAGGGTAGCTTCAGGTGGAATTGCGTTTATAGTCAGGAACCAAAATTCTTGTTCTATTTATCCACCGAATTTTCGCCCAAAGTTCAGCAGACAATGGCTGCAGGAAAAAGAATGAAACTTATACCAATATGTTAGTCTCTGGCTAATCTTTAAAGCTATTTTTTTATTTAATTACAACGTTTGTAATTTAATATAAGAAACCGGTTTAAATTAACAACAATATTTATAATTAATGTAAACCGAAATTTGCGCTGAGGTAAATTCACTTCAAAAAGTTGCTTATTCCCGGTATTATTATTTTAAACAATATAACAAAGTCAAGAGATTCTGCTTGCTTCAAGAACGAAGCCTCATGATTCTTTTCCTTTTTTAAAAAAAATTGTCTTCGGAATGAATACATTTTCTCTTTCTCCATTTCTACATAACATTTTTTATAAACTGACGATATTTATTATTTTTTCAATTTTTGGAAAAAATTGTTTTGTTTCCCCCCTTTGCAGTAAATGCGATTCCGCCTTTCCCTATACGTAGCCAGTTAGAAATGGATTGAACCCATGTATAAAAAAAGTTCCAATATTTAACATTTTCGTAATTGAAGAATTATCAAATATTCTACTGATCAGATTTGTTATTTAGCTTATCAATACGTGAGATACCTTTCGGCAGTGCAAAAGAATTATTTGAATAAAACTAAATAAATAGCAAATACTTTAAAGAATAAACAAATATTACTATTTTTCAAATTCGCCATTTTTGTCTCGAAAGTTAGGTCTACGTTTTCTATTGGAAACAACAGCTCCTCAATCTGAAACAATTTTGCGATTAGCAAAGGCTTTGGTTTTAAGATCATAAGAAAATACGATCTTTTTCAATTCAGCTAAAGATAGATAAGATAATAGAGAACACGTTCATTGACCGAGAATTTGCATATTTTTCTTAATTCAGCAATTCAGAATCTCCGAATGTATTCCTCTAAAAATTTTATTGATGTTACTTCTTGAAATATCTGTTTTCAAAACCAACATTTTCTGATATTTTCTCAATGGTTGGTTTCCCAACCGCTTGGAAATAAGATCAATTTTATGTTGTTGTTGCACCAGCATACTTCCCTCTACCTAGCCCTGAGATGGACTTTACCAGTTGCATAGAAGCAGCCGGATGGAGTCTTCGTGATTTTGAAGCATGGAGCCAGCAGAAGATTCCTAAGATTTGACCTGCTACCCCCAGAGGTATCATTTCACTTGGAAGACATTGCGGCCAGATTTGTGTACCCCGGCCACCTTTAGCGAAAACAACGGAACCTTGGCCAGCCTGAGAGTCAATTACACTTCCTTCCGAAAGTGAGAATGACTCCCTCATTAACAAGGCCCCGTGGCCTCAATTTCGGGATGGGATATAAAATTATGTAGGAAAACAATCAATTTTATGTTGCTGCTGTTGTATAATGTCCAGCTACTAGAATTACCACTTTTCTGCACTCCAAGCGGAGGAAGTAATTGCACCTTGTGTAGTGGTGCACCCAGTGGGTGTGCCCTCGTAGCTCAGATAAATAGTCCTTAGACTTGCTTCTAAATTGCGAAATAGAGTTTTCGTTATTTAAAAGTAGAGAGAACTCCATCCTGAGGCCCCCAGACTTGGCCTGCCACCACCAGAGGTATCATTTCAAAAAGAGGACATTGCAGCCACGACATAATTAACATACCACACCAGTCATTAGCAAACATGATGGTTCTTTGATTGGGTCGGTATTCGAACTGAGAACATTTCGATAGAGAGAACGAACGCCTTAACCAATCAGGGCACACAGCGGGTTAATATCAGATCAGATTAAGAGCATCACACTGCTATTCTTTTGTTCATGGATTCGGTTTTTATTTTTTTTTTTTTTTTTTATTCCCATTACATCTAATTTTCTAATTTATCTTCATAAAACTCTCTTCGATTTTTCTTGAAAAATTTTGATTATATTTCGAAATTCTAAATATATTTCTTTAGCAATAGTATTGGTTTTTCTTGAGAATATTTCGGAATACTTTAAAATATTCATTATTAGAACAAAATATGGATTTAGTAAAGAAATTGGTTTCCTGATTAAAAAATTTAAAAATGATAATTTTCCAGTTTCACATTGATGGAGATAATACAAGTTAACTAACTAGACATAATTTGAATTCTTTAACTATTGCATGTAAAAATAGTTAAACGTGAATAAAACCTCATCTGTAGAAGACAAAAAAAATCCTCAAAACTATTAATTACTTCTAAGAACATGTATTATAAATAAATATATATATATATATATATATATATATATATATATATATATATATATATATATATATATATATATATATATATATATATATATATATATATATATATATATATATATATATATATATATATATATATATATATATATATATATATATATATATATATATATATATACACTGCTCAAAACAATTAAAGGATATTGTAAGTTTTACATAAAATAAAGATATAAACTAAATTTTTTTTGCTAAAAATGGAAGAAGAGAATCACAAAGGAAAATTTTTCTGATTTTCAAACTGTGGAGTATGCTAATTTTGAGTTCGACGTCAGAAACGTCACTTCAGTGGTAGCGAATGAAATTTGACTTTCAACTGAATAAAAGACAATGAATACAAGGATGATCAGTATTCAGTGACTGCTTTGTTTCGATGAGTACGATGTCTCAGTGAAGTAATTTAACCGACTCAGAAGCTTGGAGAATTGTAAGTAGGTTAGAAGGGGGTCAAACTCAAGCCGGAATAGCACAAGCCATTGGAGTGTTACAAAGTGTGATTTCCAAGATCTGGAACCGTTTTTTGGAGACTGGAAGTGCAGGCCGAAGACCAGGGCAAGGTCGTAGGCGGGCAACAACGCCCAATGAAGATCGTTATTTAGTGTTAAGGGCTCGGAGACACCGAAATATCAACGCTACTCTTCTTCAACAACACCTTCTCTCGGCTACTGACACCAAGGTTTCAACTCAGACTGTCCGAAACCGGCTCCATATTGTAGGTCTGTATGCTCGCCGACCGGCGGTAGGTGTTAAAATAACATCAAGGCATCGTCGTGACCGCAGGGAGTGGGCAACAGAGCATGTGAACTGGAGGAAAAATGAATGGAGCAATGTTTTTTTCTGACGAGTACCGTTTTTCTGTTCATCCTGATAATAGGCGTATTTTCATCTGGAGGGATCGTGGCAGTAGGAATAATCCAGCGTTCGTGCACGAAAGTGTCAGATTTGGCGGTGGGGGAGTGTTGGTATATGGTGGCATCTCCATTGATGGGCACACAGTCCTCTATATCATTCAAGATGGACCTCTGACTGGTCGCCGATGTAGGGATGAAATCTTCAGACTTGTTGTAGTCCCTTACACTGCAGTAATCGGAGATGACTTCATTTTAATGGACGATAACTGCAGGCCACATCGTGCTAACCTGGTGGAGGATTTCTTTTTCAAGGAAGGAATCGTACGAATGGAATGGCCAGCGTGTTCTCCAGACATGAATCCAATAGAACACGTTTGGGATGCTCTAGGAAGACAAGTTGCTGATCACCAACCACCCTCACAAACTCGCCAAGAACTGGGAAGTGCTCTTCTGGAAGAGTGGGACAGAATACCTTAACTCGTGATGAATAGCCTCATTGACTCCATTCCTCAAAGGTGCTCAACGTTGATGGCCGTCCGTGGAAACCATACCCCCTACTGAAAATGACTTCCTTTGAAGACAACACCTTTTCTTATTCTTTTTTTCTTATATGCACAAATTGTGTTTTTTTCCTTTTGTACACAAAGTCGCAATAAAATGCATTTTTTTCTGCCAAACATGTGTAATTTATTCTCATATAACTTATTACATCTGTTGACCACGTATCAATCAGCTAAAAAGTTTCCCAGCCACAAGATCCACCTAAAACAGCAATATCCTTTAATTGTTTTGAGCAGTGTATATATATATATATATATATATATATATATATATATATATATATATATATATATATATATATATATATATGTTTGTATATACACACACACACACATATATATATATATATATATATATATATATATATATATATATATATATATATATACATATATATATATATATATATATATATATATATATATATATATATATATATATATATATATATATATATATATATATATATATATATATATATATATATATATATATATATATATAATCCTTATACCGTTTAGCCACGTTAAAAATTTCTGATTTCTGTAAAAAAAGCAGTGAAACTTATATCTGAATGTCGATTATTCAATAACTTAAAATGAAATTGAAATCGTTATTTCATTTTAATATTTGTGAATTGTATCTTTCTTGACTAATTTAAAATATATAATTAATAATGCTAAGATGAATTCCCTGTAAAGTTGCTTATGCCACAATATAAAAAATAGAAGCGAAGTAGCGTTCCGCTCTGGAACTTTTCTCGCTTCAAAGAAGAAGCATATTGTTCTCTTCCCCTTTTTTGTGTAATCATCTAAGCGTAACGTGGCATAACATAACGGTTCAGAGAAGCACTTATCTGAGCCAACTCATTAACAGATTGAATCTCCTGACAACCAATCATAACCTCGTACTGTTCCAGATCAGGTTTCTCTCATTTTCTTTATTAAATTTTTAACTAGATTTACAGATTAACACACTTATTTTTAATGCTGTAGCATAGAGAATAGAGGAAAAGTATTTAGGTCATCATCTTCCCATCTTCCTTCCATATACCTACATAATTTTTCCAGATCTAAGTCAAAATTGAGAGAGTAGATCCTCTGGTGGTGCCATCTATTGGAGGAGTCTTTGAGCAAAGTTTCACTTTCACCTTCGTGGTGCTCTCATCAAAACGAAAGACGTATCCTTCTGATTTAATTTCCCATAGCCGTCGGCTAGCGAGCTTGGTTTGTCCAAGTGCCATAAGTAACAACAATATAATTTTTCAAGAAATGGAATAACGATATTTTTTTCAGATTTTGAAAAAGGTATTGCTTATGACTCTTGCATTGTATGCGTTTACATTTCTACTAATACCTTATTACATTGAAATACGAACAAAAGGAATGCTGACTTTAGTATTTAAAAATCTTGTACCTGATAGAAATTTTCAAGTGTAAAACCCCTCGTTCTATATTTTAAAGAAGATCTATACATGAGATTTCATTAAATATATATATATATATATATATATATATATATATATATATATATATATATATATATATATATATATATATATATATATATATATATATATATATATATATATATATATATATATATATATATATATATATATATATATATATATATATATATATATATATATATATAATGTATTACGTAGTTTCTTACTTCCTTGTCTTGGTGAAACTAAGAAAGATTATTAAAGAGGCAGATTTTAAGGAATAAGTTTTATCATGCATGAACAATTTCTTTGTGTGAAGACCAACCATGACTCTGCAGCACATCTGCTTGATATGAGAGATCAACCAAAAAAGAAAATTCTCCAGAAAACTTAACCCCCTCAGAAGGGTACAGCATACTGGTCACTCATTCGTTGAGAAGGATTGGCGCGAGACATCATCGGTCAGTTTCAAATTCTTTAACCATATTTTGTAACGTACATTTTGGAATTCCACAACAGGGATAGTTTAATTCATACATTTGTTAAAAGGGGCCATATATACAATAAAAAGATAAAAATTACACGATACGAAAAGCGAATATATATATATATATATATATATATATATATATATATATAACTTTTTGTGTTTTTTCGTGCTACTAATTTCCCACTATAAGTCCAATATTCATACTCAAGGTAATCCTTTTTGTTTCTAGTTTCTAAAAATAATTTTCAAAAGAGATATTTTCTTAAATAATCGATTTATTTTGATACTTTTAATAAAACAAGCAACAAGCTTCCTTATTTATTTATTTTATTTTACGAATGCAAAATCATTAACGCTTAAGCCATTAGTTCTCGGAGCCTCCAATACTTCGTGACAATGTCATCATATTGAGAAAATACGGTACACTTAATGTTCAAAGTTCAAATATCATTGGTTGATTAGAGTCACACAATATATTGTTTGGGGCCACTTTCTATTTCTATAGAGTTGGTCCCGCAAACAGTCATGTCCAGTCTGTCTTGTAAAATAAAGCCACAGCAATCTTTCTTGGAAAAATGAGAAACTTCTCCCTCCCCAAGAATCTTCCATTTCTTATCTCGTGCGCGTTGAATCATACCCTATTTAAGAGTTTTAAACCCTATTTAAGATTCAGATTAATAAATATAATTTAGTCGTATTAAAAAAAAGCAAACTATTTATAGGTCGTTCTATCAAAGGGCCCTTCTTTAAAAAGTTTCCATTTTAAGGCTCCCTTCTTTATCTAGAACATTGTATTCATGACATTTTTGTTGTTTTTGGAACGACTGAATTCGGTTTCGCATTAATGAAAATATTTTATTCTGTAGAACGTTTATAGAATTTTAAAACGCTTATCAAAATATTGAATGTAGTAAAATTCGCATGAAACAAATTCTACCAAGAGGCGTATATAAACGTAATTATATCGTAGTATTAACTGAAAATAAATATAACATTGATACAGGTTTAGAAATTTTAAGAAACCTTTTCTTAAACTTGTATAATAAGTCATATTTTATCTAATAATTTTTATTACGTTGTCATAAAAAGCACAATATAACTAAAGAGACATGTAGAATCTTCCTATTCCAAACGAAATTAATTTTTAATTTTACTTGCGACAGATTATTTTATGCTACTTTCAAAGATGATTTTTTTATTTATTTATTTATGAAGAAAGTTCTTCATTGCTTACAAAAATACATTGCCCTTTCTTAACTAGAATGTTTGCCATATGCAAAATAAATGGTTTCCGATTACGATTAAGTAATATTTTTCACTCACGGAAATGAAGATGATTGATAGATGATTTATTTATCTTCCCAAACCCAGAAATAAATAGTTCAGCGAACTACGTTCTCACACGTTATCTTTAAAAGAAAAAAATTTCCCTCCTAAAAAAACAAAGTTCGATTTTTTTTTTATCATTTTCATTTTTATCTGAAACGCAGGCGATTTCTAAAAGTGATAAGAAAGTCCACTTAAAATAAAGATAAATGGTTCTTTAGGTGAATTTGTAAGAATGTTTTAGCTTTTATTTTACTCCTTTTTTAGTATTCTTTGAGTTTGTTTGGTGCCCTTTAAACTCATGTAATTAAAATTTTCTTCTTCATTACAATAGAAAACGTGTTATCTTTACAGTAATGTCTTGGAAAAAAGATCCCTTTATCATGAAAACAACTTTACAATTCTACAACTAAATATTTTCAGACACTCACGGTTATGAGTAAAATAATTAGAAGCGGTTTCTCATGTTATCATGTTGCTTGCGAAGAGGCCAAATAAAGTTTAAAAGTTGTTAAAGCGCTTAAGCGGTGTTTAAAAGTAAATTAAATTAATTTTTTTGTGTTCATTGTCATCAATCAAATAGCACAGGTGCTTCCATCTGTTGAGATAATTAAATATAAATAGAATATAGCATTAATGATACTTTTAAAGTATGTCACGAAGTTGTTGTTGCTTATGACACTTGGACAAGCCAAGCTCGCTATGCCGTTGGCTATGCGAATTTAAGTCAATAGGAAGCGTCTTTCGTTTTAATCAGAGCACCACGAAGGTGAAAGTACGACTTTACTCTAATAAGATGCCTCGTAATTTTGAACCACGGTCAGGTGACGAGGCCACACCTGAGCTGGCACCCTCCTCTCCACATCCACACCACACCAATGTCACGAAGTACTCACTGTAAATGAAATCTAAGTTTAGAAAAACTTTAAGTGGCTGGTGTTATTAACAAATGTGTAAAATTAAGGGGAGAAAATCTGTACAGATTTTACCGAATATGTGTAAAATTCCACTGACCAAAAAAAAAAAAAAATGGAGCCAAAACGACGATTTTTTGCAAAAAATGGAAAGAAACGTTATATACCAATTACATAGTTGTTATTTTGACTAACCATTTTTGTTTTATTAAACAACAATTCAAATAACTATTTTTTCATTGTCTTACATCATGATCATTAAAAAAAAATTAGGGTTATCATGAAAATAGATTTTTTTTATATTTTTATTGAACGACTACATTTAAACTTCTTTTACATTTATTTATTTTTGCAAATGAACTCTGCCATAATTTATTTTAATAGTATGTTCTTAAACATATATGAAATCCAATATTTTAATATGTTTTTTAAATTGACTTTTTGCTTATATTCTCTTTAAATATCTTCTGTGGAACAATATGAAGCTATCTGATTTCAATTTTGCGAAGATTTGAGACAACATTTCCACACACACAGAGTTGACAGAATTATATTTCCTATTTTATTCATAAGAATTTCGTTTTCTATTTGTCATTTATTTTGCAGGAGTTTTACTCTGCACTGTTTATATACTCTGCATAAAACATGCTTAAAAATGTGATAATATTTGTGTGTGTGTGTGTATATATATATATATATATATATATATATATATATATATATATATATATATATATATGTATATATATATATATATATATATATATATATATATATATATATATGTATGTATATATATATATATATATATATATATATATATATATATATATATATATATATATATATATATATATGTATATGTATATGTATATATATATATATATATATATATATATATATATATATATATATATATATATATATATATATATATATATATATATATAAATATATATATTTCTTTATTAGGTATTCGTATACAGTAATTTGTACACAGTATTAGACGTTTAATTTAGATTTTGACCAATAGATGTCGTTAGATTTTCACTAAACTGCGACATTAGAAATATTAGGTATTTACAACTCTAACTTCACTGTTTGAAGCCTTTTTCTAATCAGAAATGGTAGAAATTGTTCAGCGATTGCTCGGGTACACATTCCTGATAATTTATTACATTCTGAATGTGATTTTAATTATGAAAGACACATATAGATTTTTCGGTGATAATGACGTTTTTTTTTTCTCATTGCATTATATTTTCATAAGATTTATACATTTTACTTTTTCATGTTATGCAATAAATGAAAATTAACTTTAATTAAATTGAAATTTATTAAAAGGAAATATGGCATATGCAATAAGTTTTTCTGAGAACTAAGTTTTTAATGATAAAAATCAGTATAAAAATCTTTTCTTTAAAGGAAAAAAATACATATTTCAATCCTCCAATATAAATTGTTTTAAAATATGCAAAAAAATAAAAAAGCATACTATTTTAGAAGCTGTTTCGGTCCCCAAATTGAGCGCTCAAAGTGTTGAGAAAGATCTATACAAACCCTCCATCTGGAATTCAAACTTACAAGTTACAAGACTATAAAATTCCTTGCCTTTTAACAAGACCAATGATTTAAAAATTGTAAGTCACGAACCTGAGTGGGCGGGGTTTTGTGAAAAGTTCGAAAGATATCAGGAGATTAATTCCTATTTTCGGGCAATGCAATTTTCTTTAATTACAGTTGCAGTTAGTAAAGCTATTATGTAATTAGTTTTTTCATTTAAAACAATACTTCTTGATAAATAACCGATTTTATGCAACATAACTGCATTCCATGCTATTTAAAAGCAAAAGTTTATGATGAAATTCTTAATAGGAAATTAGGCGATTACCCCTGAAAGAAAAATAAAATATTCTTATTTGTTCTCTCTTTCAATCTTTGCGCAGAACATTCCAATGAGTAATCCGAAGCAGCAAAAATAACTATTTTTGAGAAATTCTGATTGAGAAATAGCAATTGTTATCACGTTTGCTATTTTTATTTCTATGAGAACCTATTTTGACTGGGAGCTGAATTAGCAATTTAAAGAATTTTGTAAATAGCATCATAAATTTCTCTCTCTCCTCGAAAAGACACGATAATCCCTTTTTTGTTTCATCATCAAAAGAGATCTTATTATTTTCTCTTATTTTACAGTAACTGATAATATGGTATCAGGGTAATTTATCAGTGTTTGTTTAAATGATAAGAAGAGCATTATTAAACGAAACTGTGAAACTGTGCATGATATCGAGAGGCATATTTTAAAAGTCATACAAAAAAGGTGACCAAAAGCTCAACCCAAAAGTAATACTATAGGCTTCAAAATATTTTTAATTATTTTTGTTATTCATCATTTTTTATAGTTATTCAAAATAAAAAGTTCAATAACTAATAATAATTTATTTAAAATTATTCATTACTTCAGCTAATTTTTAATTATTTATTCTTAAATTTTTTAATAGCTTTCACTTAGCGAAAGATGTGCAGTATCGAGCATATCATTTTAACAGCTATTAAAGAAATCAATTCAAAATTTAAAAACCACTAGCTTTTATTACTACTTTAAATTATTTCTTTTATTTTATTGCATAATTTTTCATTATAAAACAAATTAAAATAACTTTAAATAATTATTAAAAATTAATTTATTTTAAAATGTGATTACAAAATTTATTAATTTGTTTTTTAATTTTAAAATTAATTAAATAGAAATTTTTATAATTAAAACGTATTTTTGCGCTTAAGTATATAAATATATGTATAATGAAGAAACAATATATATATATATATATATATATATATATATATATATATATATATATATGTATATATATATATATATATATATATATATATATATATATATATATATATATATATATATATATATATATTGTTACAAATTTGTAAATAATGATTATATTTGTCTTAAAATATCTTAGACAGATCAGAAATTCTCACATTTTGGGCAAAAATTGCGGTATTTAGACGTGTTGTAGTTTAAAAGCGGATTTCCTAATGATTTGGCGACTTGGCGACAGTTGGCGAGATTCTTGGCGACTTGGCGACGGTTGGCGAGATTTTTGGCGACTTGGCGAGAAATCGATACTTCTGGAAACATCCATCACCTAAGCTCTAGGACCAATATTTTTCGAGATAGCCTAGAAGCTTCCAGAGCCTTGGCGAAATTGGTAGATTTCTCCGCCAAGTCAGGTATAAATACCGCAGCCCGACATGGAATAGTAGTAGAGTTTTGTGAAGCCAGTCAGTGAGTGAAGACGATTAGTTGTGACTGCTAGTTGTTCTCTGTCTGAGGTATTTGAGACCTGTGATTAGAAGCTGTTTCTTATTGTAGCTGTATAATTGTGATTGTTACAGCGGGAATTTCGTTTATCTAGTGAAGTTTTTACGAATAAAAGTCTTGTGTTCATTAAGTGGTTGCTTTATTCAACTCTCAATCAACACGAACCCGTGGAGCTCGGTACAACTGGTGTCAGAATCGGGGTTGAAGAGTTGATGCAGCGTGTCACAAGAAAAATGGATATGGATTTAATGAAAAGTCTTCTCGAAAAATTAGCGGAGCAGATGGCTGAGATGAAAGCTGGACAAGAAGAGATGAAAGCTGGACAAGAAGAGATGAAAGCTAGACAAGAAGAGATGAAAGCTGGACAAGAAGAGATTAAAACCGAGATGATGAAAGAGATGAAAGCTGGACAAGAAGAGATGAAAGCTAGACAAGAAGAGATGAAAGCTGGACAAGAAGAGATTAAAACCGAGGTGATGAAAGAGATAAAATCTGGACAGGAGGAGCTTAAAAAGGAACTTAAGAAGGACATTGTAAGTGTTAAAGAAGAATTCTCCAACATCATTCAGGAGAAGATGATTGCAATGGAAGATAAGGTAACTTCAGTTGAAACTAAAGTTCTGGAGATAGAAGAAAACGTTGAAGAAGCATTAGACAATATGAATAAGAAGATTGAAAGCTTGGAGAAGCAAATATCAAACAAACATGAGGAACCGAACGTGACATTTGTGCCTTCCCTAGCCAATATTAAACTCTCAACATTTGATGGGAAATCATCCTGGCAAGTATACAAGACCCAGTTTATGATGGTAGCGGAAGCTAATGGATGGAATCCCCGAGCCCAAGCTTTTCACCTGGCGGCTTCTTTAAGAGGAGACGCGGCTGACATCCTCGAGACGCTTCCGGAGGAGCAGAGGCACGATTTCCAAGCCCTATCGAGTGCGCTTGAGCTGCGGTTTGGAGATAAGTGCACTAAAGAATATAGCAGACTACAGTTAAAGTCCCGCTATCAAAAAGCGGGTGAAAGTCTGCAAGAATTGGCTGCCGATATTCAACGACTTTCCCATCTAGCATTTTCGGACTGCCCAGCTGAGATACGTCAAGATTTGGCCCTCCATTACTTCATCGATAGTGTGCGGGATCCGGAGATACAGAAAACACTTAGACTTGCCGATGTCAAAGATATTGGATCTGCCCTAGTCTACGCACATAAGATAGAGGCTGCCCAGCAGGCCACGCGTAAAGACCAGCACTCAATCAGAGCCGTTTCTGCTATTGATACGAACTATGATCTAAGAAAGCAAATTGAAGATTTGCGGCGAAAATTACGTAGCTTAGAATTGAGTAAAGGTGGCAGAAACACGAAAATTCAGTGTTGGACTTGCGGTGGAGTCGGACACGTACGTAGATACTGTCCGAAAACAAAAGATGGTGGAATTCCTAAAATGGAAATACGTCAACGCAAAGAAACTCTTCATGGAAATACTGATGCATTATCAAGGAAACCGTGTAATGAAAGCTGCCGATATTGTTCTAGAGTAGAGAAAAACTATCAGCTGGTAAATCCTTCGGTACGCCAAGTTACTGTTTTACCTCCATCGAAACCAGACCCATGGAGTGATAAAGAACTTAGAGAAGCCCAAAAGAAGACCCAGATATAAACCCAATTTTAGAATTAAAAGAATCTTCCAGTATGAAACCAAGTTGGCAGGATATCTCTACCTACAGTCCTACTACTAAGCAATATTGGACTCTTTGGGACTCACTCCATATAAGAAATGGTGTCTTATACAGGAAATGGGAGTCCGATGATGGACGTAATTTCAAATGGCAGCTTGTTCTTCCAAAATCAAGAATTTCAGATGTTTTGAAAGAATTGCACAGTAGCTCAACTGGAGGCCACTTCGGAGTAATGAAAACTCTACAGAAAGTTCGAGAACGCTTCTATTGGAGCAAAACGAGACAAGATGTAGAGAAATGGTGCCAATCTTGTGATGACTGTGCGGCACGTAAGGGACCAAAGAAACGTAGCAGAGGAAGGTTGCAGCGGTACAACGTAGGAGCACCTTTTGAGCGAATAGCATTAGACATTTTGGGTCCTTTACCACGATCTTCAAATGGCAACAAATACATACTAGTTGTCATGGACTACTTTACTAAGTGGCCTGAAGCGTTTGCAATCCCCGATCAAGAGGCGACTACAGTAGCCGAGGTTCTAGTGCAGCAATGGGTTTCCAGATTCGGCACACCCTTACAAATTCATTCTGATCAAGGGACAAACTTCACCTCTGTTGTGTTTAAAGGAATGTGTCAAATTCTCGGAATAGACAAGACGCAGACCACGCCACTACACCCACAATCGGATGGCATGGTAGAGAGGTTTAACAGAACCATCTTGAATAACCTCTCCCTTATGGTTTCCAGAAATCAGCAAGATTGGGATTTGAAGCTACCGCTGTTTCTGCTTGCATATCGTAGTGCTGTCCATGAGACTACCGGATATACTCCTTCACAGATGCTCTTTGGTCGCGAACTTCGTCTCCCTTGTGATCTTCAGTTTGGTCGTCCACCGGATACATCTTCATCGCCAGAGGAATACCTTCGAGACCTTCAGGCACGTCTTGAAGATGTCCATAACTTCGCTCGAGACCGAATCAACCTGACGACCGAAAGAATAAAGACAAGGTATGACACAAGAGCGACGGGACATGAATTCCAAGAAGGTGACAAAGTTTGGTTGTGGAACCCGATTCGACGTAAAGGACTTTCTCCAAAGTTGCAAGCCAACTGGGAAGGTCCCTACACAGTCCTAAAAAGACTGAACGACGTCGTGGTTCGTATAAGAAAATCATCTGCTTCAAAACCAAAGGTAGTACATTATGATAGATTAGCTCCTTATCGTAATGTAGAGTAAAAATCAGTAGACCATGGTCTGTTTGTAAATAGTATAGATAATTTTAATCTTTTCTATTTTCTTGTATTTTTAGTTGCTTGTGTATGTAATGTGCTCTGTATCCTCTTGAAATGTAAATTCTTTTATATTAAATTTGGCCTCCTATCAGGGGATTGTACTGCCCGGGACGTGCAGTCCTTGAGAGGGGGCAATGTTACAAATTTGTAAATAATGATTATATTTGTCTTAAAATATCTTAGACAGATCAGAAATTCTCACATTTTGGGCAAAAATTGCGGTATTTAGACGTGTTGTAGTTTAAAAGCGGATTTCCTAATGATTTGGCGACTTGGCGACAGTTGGCGAGATTCTTGGCGACTTGGCGACGGTTGGCGAGATTTTTGGCGACTTGGCGAGAAATCGATACTTCTGGAAACATCCATCACCTAAGCTCTAGGACCAATATTTTTCGAGATAGCCTAGAAGCTTCCAGAGCCTTGGCGAAATTGGTAGATTTCTCCGCCAAGTCAGGTATAAATACCGCAGCCCGACATGGAATAGTAGTAGAGTTTTTGTGAAGCCAGTCAGTGAGTGAAGACGATTAGTTGTGACTGCTAGTTGTTCTCTGTCTGAGGTATTTGAGACCTGTGATTAGAAGCTGTTTCTTATTGTAGCTGTATAATTGTGATTGTTACAGCGGGAATTTCGTTTATCTAGTGAAGTTTTTACGAATAAAAGTCTTGTGTTCATTAAGTGGTTGCTTTATTCAACTCTCAATCAACACGAACCCGTGGAGCTCGGTACAATATATATATATATATATATATATATATATATTTATAGTATATATATATATATATATATATATATATATATATATATATATATATATATATATATATATATATATATATATATATATATAGATGTATATATGTATATATGTATATATATATATATAATATATATATAATATATATATATAATATATATGTATATATGTATATATATATATATATAATATATATATATAATATATATATATATATATATATATATATATATATATATACATAATATATATATATAATATATATATAATATATATATAATATATATATATATATATATATATATATATATATATATATAAATATATATATATATACTTTAAGTGTAAACTTGATATTATGTTAATTAAAAAAATATATTGAAAAAACTTATATTAAGATAACTATATTATGTAAATATAAATTAAAATTTTTTTTTAAATTTTTTTTATTTTTCAATTTACGAAATTTTTATTCAATTTACGAAAAAAAATTTTTTTAACTTAACATAATATTAAATTTACACTTTAAGGAACTGATAAAACTATAGTTACAAGAAAGTATTGATCTTTTTTTGTCACTTTAAGGTGACTTTGCAAATGAATTTTAACCCTACCCGAAACAACAGTTTAAAAATGATTCCGAATCATCACAAAATCCACAGCCGAGGAGTGTAATTGATCCTACTCTACTATTGAATAGGTATCAAGAAACAACACCACAAATTTATATTTGACAACATTTCTAGCAATAAGCAACTTATTTTAAAGAAAGTAATTAAGCTTTATTAACATTTGGAAAGCCATATTAGGTAGCAATAAAATATTCACGATGAGAACAATAGTTATTACAATTATCTATATTTTAGACCGCCTAAATCATATACTTAATAGTCTAAGGATGTTGAAAAGCATTTTTTAATATCCACTGCATGATTCATTTTCCGGAAAAACTTTGCATAGATAGAAAGCCATGTTCATGTAACACAAAGGAGGAAACCCGGGAAACTTCCAATCACCCTGATTAATATGCATGCACAAAGCAGAAGCGTAAAGTCCATTTTCCATTCAACACAGATTGGGATCAATCTCAGGATTTTTCATTTTGAAGACCGTTGCCATTGATGGTTACTGGACCATGATGAGAGCTGCAATTGTTTATATGATATATATATATATAAAGGCTGTCTAAAGTGAGAACATTCTCTGTTATTAAATATTTAAACTACAACAGAGAGAGTGTAAAATCAACTTGAGACCTACATTACAAAATGGATTCTAAATCCCTAAAAGCAAACACAGAATAGTTTTCTTTTGGGTTTGTAAATAATCAGGATGTTTTTTTTTTCATTAAATGAGGAAACTCAGAAGTACCCCAAGCACCCACCTTGACTAATGTGTTTGCAAAAGGGAGAAACTCGGCGATCTAGAAACAGAAAAGCTTTCTTACGAGTAGAAGTTCCTGAATTAATGTGCAGGATACATGATGAAGTGCTGTCTACATGTGTGACAGAGTGAATGCTTAGAAGTTTTCTTGGTTTTCTCCTTTGCGAATCGTGAATACATGCCACTATCTGTAAAAAGCTCGACAAAGGATTTCAGTTATTTAATTGTCAGCTAAATGGAGTCAAAAATTAAAATCATTTATAAATTTATGACAAAATTTCATTAGTTCAAATAATAATTAATTTTACAAAAAATTAACATTTTTACTCATAAATTATATTTTTGGAAAAACATCTGTGGCGTAGATATTCATTGAAGGAAACCTTTTCCGTGCCAAATAAATAATAATTATAAAGTTCACGGTGGAATCTAAGCAAAAGAGAATAATTAAGGTCAAAAGGTTCAAGCACAATTATCAAAATAATATGAGTTCGAGATTAATTTAGATATTTTTCTCAATGATATTATTATCTTTCACATATCATTACGAAATGCGAAATGTGCATCTCAAAAATGCGGATTTCCTCACTCAAGTGCTTCTTCCACTTATTATTTTGAAATAATTCATCGCAAAAACAACGCATTTAACCGCCTTTTTTAATGAAATAAAATTCTCATACTTCTTTAAGGTGTTTCAAGTGGAATTGAATTTAAAAACAAAGAATTGCTTGAATGAAGAATGAAAGCGTTTTCCTGTTCTAAATGATATTCTAAATGATGAGGAAAAGAGAAAACATTTAAAAATACAGCTTTACGAGAAGAACAAAACAAATCAAAATTAAGTAATCTTCGAAACTGATAATTTATAAATAAATCTGTATTATATATATATATATATATATATATATATATATATATATATATTAGGTTGGTGCGTATGAAATGTCGGATTCTCTTTACATGCGGACGTTTTCCTCCCTGTTTTCGTTATACTTTTGTATTTGGCATAACCTCATTCATACTCGTATTGTCCATTGCCAGAGACTCATTTCAGCAAAATAGGTTTTCTCGAAGGTCTTCCCTTTTTTATTTCTTTTGAGTTTATTGCCGATATGAATTCTGCCGACATTCGCGTCATTTTCTTATATGAGTACAAACTTGGTAATAGTGCTGCAAAAGGTGCTCGCAACATAAACCAAGCGTTTGGGGAGAATACGGTTAACGATCGGAAAGTGCAGCGTTGGTTCGAAAAATTTCGGACTGGCGATTTTTCACTGCAAAATGAGCCGCGCGGAAGACCCAAAACGTCTGTGAAGAATGATGACCTGAAGGCTCTAGTGGAAGCGGATCCAGCCGTATCCACGAGGGAACTTGCTATCAGGATGAAAGTTGACCATACAACGATATTGAGACACCTTTCTGAGATTGGCAAGGTTAAGAAGATGGACAAGTGGGTACCGCACGCACTGACAGAGCGAAATAAGCTGGATCGGTTAAACGTATGCTTATCATTGCAGCATCCACCCTATTCACCGGATCTCTCGCCGACCGATTTTCATTTTTTCAAGCATTTAGAGCTGTTTTTAAGGGGCAAACACTATGAAAATGAAGACAGTCTAAAAAACTCGATATCAGAGTTTATTAATTCTAAAGACCAAAATTTTTTTAAGACAGGCATCTACGCTTTAAAATCTCGTTGGGAGAAGTGTATTGAAGCGAATGGAGCATACTTTGATTGAATAAACAGCTTTTGAAGAAAGATATGCAGTTTTATACAATCACTTAAGAATCCGACATTTCATACGCACCAACCTAATATATATATACATTTCTTTCATCAGCGTCGAATTGAGGTGAAAATGGTAGCTTGGAAGGGAATAAATCTTATATCAGAATATTGATTGATTGATCTCTGGGTAACCTCGCCTTCCGTTCCATAATTCGTGAGTTCGGTCCGCGGTGGCTTGGTTGGTTAAGGAGTTCATTTCATTATTGGAAGGTAGCAAGTTCGAGTCACCACCCAAACAAAGATCCATCGTGTTCGCTAACAGTGGCTAGGGGACGAATATGTCGTGGTCGCAATGCCATCCATGTGAACTGATACTTCTGGGAGTGGCAGGCCATGTATTGCTGGTCTTCTGCTTGGTACCAGTGCTTCGAAATTATGAGAATCTCATCTGGCTGCTTCTATTTTTCTGGTAGAGTCCAACTCAGGGCTAGGGACAGGGAAGCATGCTGGAAGCTCGTTGGTTTGAATCTCACCTTAGGTCTGGATGTTTGTAGTGGTTCAACATCCATTTTAAACCATAGGTAATAGCCCAATTAGCCCTTATTGAAGAAGTGACCGTTGATGGACAAACAAAACAAACTTTTGAGTTATTTAAATTAAAAACTATGTTTCATTTCGAAATTTTGAATAGAATGTTCGTAATTAATTAAAACATAAATGCTGATACGAATTCACTGTAAAGTTGCTTATGAAATGTACACCGCTCCAAAATTTGTTTCCTTCAAAACAATAGTAAGATTCTTTATCTTTTTAAAAATTATTATTAATGCTTAACAAGTGGGAATATATATATATATATATATATATATATATATATATATATATATATATATATATATATATATATATATATGTGTGTGTGTGTGTGTGTGTGTGTGTGTGTGTGTGTGTGTGTGTGTGTGTGTGTGTGTGTCATCAAATTTAACCTTCTTCCTATATTTCCATGATGTAATTCTTAAAATAAATAAATTTACTGTATCTTTATTTTTGTTAAAGCATTATTTTTGCAGCAAGCCTGTTTTCGCTTTTTCAAATGAGCCACCGATCAGAAATGTGTTAGAATGTAGAAAAAAAGTCCAAATTTCAATATTTAATAAATTTTAAATAAAAGGGATTTTAAGGGCTTTTTTTTCCTCAATGGATTTGCTTTTAGCTAGTTTGTATAAAAGACCTCATTTCGTGGGGCCAAAAGGTGTTTTGAGTAAAACTAAGTAAATATTCTTAAATCAGAATATTCCCTCCTCCCGAAGACGAAATACGCATTTTCTACGTAAAACTATTGTCTCATAATTCTGTAAATAAATAAAATAATTACAATTGTTAATTGATGTTTAATTTAATTTTTAATTAAATATATTTCAATTTCAAACATAAAAATTTTTTACTACATTTTCATATGAAATTAACGGATTTTAAACAGGTTTAACTTAAAGTTTGCAACAGAGTTAGATTAAAGCAGGGACATAATGGGCAGCTGCCCCGTGAATCCAAATCAGAACAGGCCCCGAATCGAATGGAAAGTTTATTTTATGTTATCCATCACATATAATCGTTGGGTAAATCGAATAGAAAGCATGTTGTTGTGAAGAAGAATGGGACCTTCAAAAATGTTTCTGCTCTTAACTCCAATTAGGCTAAATCAAATCTTGGTCTGCAACTCAAAAATAGCAAAATTTGTAATCCTCCATTCTTTTTTTGAATAAAAGGAAAACGTTAATTACTATTACTTCCTGTTTGAATCTTATGATCTTTTCGAGTGATGTCACTTAGGCAGACACACTCAAAATTCCAGTTTCTAATATTTATGTGGCTGACTCCAACACAATTAACTATCGTAATAATTCACAGAACTTTTCAAAATATAAAGAGCTTTTGGTTTTGAAATCTAGGATGCATAACAAGATCTGTAAGATCGCAAAGTGCGCATTTATTTTAAGTAGAAAGATTTGCCTTCTTCTGGGATACAAACACATCTTTATTTAAAAAATGCTCTCTCTGGCTATTGTGTCTAATGCCCTTAATTAGTTTTTGTATTTTGGAGAGTTTGTATGTTTTAAATCAATATAAAATATGGAATATGAAAGGAAAATTCAATATGCACATAAATATAGTGATATATATGTATATAAAATATATATTGCTGTGTGTATGTGCATATTGAATTTTCCTTTCATATTCCAAATTTCATATTGGAATATGAAACCATTAATCATTTATTTAATATATATATATATATATATATATATATATATATATATATATATATATATATATATATATATATATATATATATAATTCATGGTTTAATAAATGATAATCCATGATAAAGAACATAAAAGTATTTTGGCGTAAGCATAATCACCAAAGATATACAGGATTTTCATCTTATAATAATCCAGATAGAAATTCCAGTTAAATAAGTTTTTAAAATCCATATTATCTTGATAAAAAGCAAAATGGCAACTGCATATTATTTTTTGCCCATATTCACAAAACACACATTTGGCGACCAGCTTGGTCTTGATAACAAAAAAATATATATGAGAAAGATTACAGAGATTGCAAAAGTCTATAAGAAATGCGAGTTTTCAATAAAATAGTGGGCTTGAACATTAAAATGAAATCGAATATTATATGGTGTAATTAATTAACCGGGCAATAATTATTAATAATTTATGTAATAAAAATTAAGCATTAGGTGAATAAATGTTTTATAAATTGATTAACAAAATAATTTATTTAAAATAGTAATTCAATAAATTACTGAAAAAATCCGTTTAACGAAACGGTTTAAATGAATTAGTATTTAACTGAAATAATCGCGAAAGCAATTTTGATTTTAAATGTTAATCATCCCAGGAAATCAGCAATTTTATTCTATTCCATTTAAAAACAACTGGTTAATAAGCCTCTTCATATATTTATATTGAACAGACTTCAATCGAATAATCATGAACACTATAAAAAATTGGAGATTCAAAATTTTTTTAATTCAAACAATTAACTCATTTTCGTTTGCAAAAATCGTGAAAGACTTAAACATAAATATTTATTAAATTAATATGATCTTCAGTTAAGTTTTTTATGTATCCTATTTTAAATATATTTAACATTTTTTAATTACGAGTTATTTTTTGTGAAGCTTATGTAAAATTTGATTATATGTTCTTTTTAAAGCATTTATGTAATATTTTAAAAGGTTATATATTTTCTCTGAAAGTATTTGCTTGTCATTATTTTTTAAATTGTACAACATAAAATTCGAATACCTAAAAATGGATGCAGTAGTTATTCGCTAATGAAATTAGTGGGAATGCTAGCTCAGATAAAATTCTCTTAGATATTGTTTAAATCTTATATGAAAGGAATTAAACATGCAAAAAAATTATAAAGAGTTTGAAAATAACTTAAAAAAGATATCCTTTCCATACATTTTACGTTTAGTTTAGAATTATTTAAAAATTTATTTTTCTTAAATTTCCTTCATACTTTTAAAAACAATTGTATACATCTTTATCGCAATCAAACAATAAACTTTAAAAAAAACAATTTTATTTCACAATAACAAATTAAATTAATTATTTGTATCATATTTAGAATCGGAATTACCAACATATATTTTTTGATGTTTCTTGGTCGACATCTGCAGCTTATAGTTGGGCTGTTTAGAACATATAGTAATTATTTGTGCGTAATTTATTTATAATGTAAAAATTGGTTTTATCGGACTGATATTCACCTTATATCGCTATTGAAAAGTATTTCAGAAAAGTTTAGATTTTTTATTTAATATAGATATAGAAAAAATATACCAAAATCAATTACGTCAACTAGCTCTTAGTCTAGGGCATTTGATTGATGCGATTTTAATTATACTCTCTTAACTAACTTACAGACGAGTTTAATTTAAAAATAAGTTCTCTCGAAAATAATTTCGTGTTGCCTTTCATTTTTCAATATGTCCAAGATTTAATTAGCCGTAATAATTATATAGATTACTATCGATAAAAAAGATATAAAAAACTAATCTTTACCATAGTGTTTGGTACATGTCGAGATATAAAATTGGAATACTATAAGTTTCTTAAAATAAAAATATTGCTGAATATTTTTTCGTGAAATAAAGACTCATTTCGGAAAAATAGCGGCTTAAGAAAGCTTCGATTTTAGAGGATATAAAGTAATTACATGTAAAAAAACATAAAAGATAGTTTGTGCTGCCATTGTCACCTGTCAATTTCGTCTGATCTTAGCAATTTTTTCTAAGCAACTGTTCTTTTCATTCCATGGTATAAGTCATCAAACTTGCTGTTTGCGTCATGCAAAAAAAGAGATATTATCCTATCTTTACTTTCTAATAATAATCATTGAATTCCCTTCTAAAAGAAGGCGAATTATTTTACATATATCTACACTGTGTATATAAGTTTGTTAATTAAAAGAAAAGCATTTTTAGAGACAATATCAAAAAAATTATTCAAGGGATATTAAGATAAAAAAAAATTAGAATTTTCAAATTTATAATACTTCTTTTAATTTTAGTTGTGTATATGTGGAACTGAAGCAATGTGAAAAATCGTGTGTGTATCAAATTATTTGTAATTAATTTTACTGACTCCATTTTCTAATTTTCTTTATCTTTTGTTAATTTAAATGCAAAAACTGAATTTTCTATTAAAACTCCAAGCTAGGAAGGATTCATAGGGAAGATTAAGATAAATGTTTCGTTCACAATTCCTATAAAGAAGATACGCTTATTAGATTAAATCATCCCAATTTTTTTCGAGATGATTTGATTCATTTTTAGAGATGCAAGGCATTTAAAATTGTTTCCAATATTTGACAAAAAAAATCAAAGAAAAATTGAAAAAATTTTTTAATTGTAATCATTTTGTCTGGTACGAAAAAATCATTTTTCAAATTATATTTTGATAAAACAGATATTAATGCAAAAGTGTTGTAAATTGCATCCCTTTAAATTAATAATTATTTTAAATACGAAACACACATTATTCTAAATGCATAAAGAAAAGAAGAAGGAATTATATTTCTTATGACCATTAAAAGACATATTTCGGTAGTTTAATGTTCTAAAATATTTAAAAAGAATATGGTTATTCAATTTGAATTCGTTGCTTCATTGCATCGGTAAACTGTAAGAAACTACAGCATTCAGTAATTTTCAGCTTGTTTTCCTACAGCAAGAGAATAGAAACAGCAATGTAAACCTCTCACAAATAAATAAAAAAGAAATTTTTATTCAAAATCTACTTTCAAAACTTAAACGCTATGCAAATATTTAATTTCGAATGCAAAGCATTGATAACCTTTTGGTTTAATTCTAGATTTCTTATAAGATATGATATCAAATAAACTCTTGAAATAATTGAAATCGTTCATAAATTTCTCTTCAAAGAGAATGGATCTAAAATCATTTGTTTCAAGAGTATTAAATGAGCTCTGTAATGATTATTAATTGATACTTTTGGAAAATAAAAGAAAAAATTTGCGCATATTTTATTTTAATGACAAACCATGGAATTACTTTTCGTTAAATAATCAAATTTTTATTAATTCGTTTATCGCAAATTAGTTAGGAAATTTATCTGTCAAAAACAGTGTTCTTAGGTATTTACTAAATTTGATTACATTCTCTATCCCTTGGAGTATTTTTCTGGTTACACATCTTGAGGTAGTTCACTTGTTTTACTTCCATCAAGGGCGAGGGTGTTTGCAATGGACAGGCAACATTTTCATCGTAGTTCCTCAACAAGCTAACCTTGGCATGTAAAATGTGACCAATAATATATCTTTAATTTAAGGAAGTTAAACTAGACCAAGGGAGAATAAAATGTCCCTCGTTAATCAGATTTGTGTCATAAAAAAGTAACTCTTTAATCATGTCTGTCGTTGTGAAAATAAGATTTAAATCATGTTTGGATCATTAAAAAAATGATTCTTTAATTATTTTGATATCTTTAAATATTAATTCATTTATCATGTCTTGAACGAAGGCATCTCTTTAATGATATCTGTCATTAAAAATAAACTCTTTAATCATGCCTGTGTTATTACTCTTCACCATGTCTTCGCAATTAAAAAGCACTTTTTTAATCATGCCTGTGTCGTTAAAAATAACTCTTTAATCATGCTGGTGTCGTTAAAAATATTTTAATCAAATTTGTGTCATTAGAAAAAGTCTTTAATTATGTCTGTGGCATTAAAAAGTAATTCTTTAATTATGTCTGCCATTGAAAGAATCTCTTTAATATCTGTGTCAGTAAAAGAAATTTAATCATGCCAGTGGTATTAAAAAGTAACTTTTTTATCATGTTCGTGTCACTAAAAAGTCCTTCTTTAATCATGCCTGCGTCATAAAAGTAACTCTTTGATAATATCTGTGTCAGTTAAAGATTTCGATTTAAATCCTTGGAACAATTGCTTCCTCAAATTTTACTCCTTGCTCTCTGTATAGTGTTTTCCACCAGTTCATCACTGGTATGCTGCCAACAGTTCTGATCTATCTCTGTCATGCAGTGGCCTCTATCGGCCATGGCGAGATTTATAAGTGCCCACTTAAAATGTTTGAGATTCTTTAATGGAAGAGGATTTTTCCTCCTTGTTCCCTCTGTGCTAGTCCTGTTCGCCTTCTAAATTGTTTTGGCGCCTCCTGGACTCAGCTGCGGGATGATGAGTAAGAACTCATTTATGGGGATCTGGTGCACCGTGGTAATTTAGTGGTTATGGTATCGGCCTTCCATCCGGAAAGACTGGTTTCGATTTCCAATGCCTTTAAAGACCCAACCAGTACATGCTTGTTAAATCTGTGGAATCGAAAGTCCTGTGGGCGGTCGTTGAGTAGTTACCATAAATGTAATGGTCTGGAGAAAATTTCTTCCCCTCTAGATCAAAGTCAAAATAGAAACAATGGATCCACTGGTGGTGCCATCTATCGGATGAGTCTTAGAGCAAAGACGTACTTTCACCTTCGTGATGCTCTAGTTAAACCAAAGACACACCCTTTTGACTTAATTTTGCACAGCCGTCAGCTACCGAGCTTGGCTTGTCCAAGTGTCATAAGTAAGAACAACAACAAAATGTTTGAGGTTCTTGAATGGGGATAGGATTATCTCTCCTTGTTTCTATTCCCTCAATCCTGCTCGCCTTCTTAATAGTCCAGCCCCATCTTGGAGGCAGCTGTGGGAGGGGCAGGATCTGATTTATGGGGATCTGGGGTGTCGAAACCTTTTGAATTTGTGGTTACTTTCCTACATAATGGGAATAAATAACAACAAGAGAATTGCTTCATGATATAATTATTACCAGTGAAAAAAAATTTAGAATCAAAAAGAAAATAATTTAAACATAAAGAAAGAGCGATCTCCAGATATAATTATTTTTGATAAAGTAACTTGTCACATGAAATATAAAATGATGTGAATTCTGTAGATAAAATTGTATAATTCACTATCGCTTGTATACATTTTCATTTTGCAGAAGTTGCCAAATATTCTACAAAAACATATTTGTTATGAATCTTCATTAAACATATTCTACGAGATTGTTGAAATGTTGAAAAAGATTCTAATATTTGCTGACCATTGAGTTCTCAGATTGGTAAATTATGCATAAAAGGTTATTATGTAAAATTACTTAAGAAGAATTGGTATTAAAAATGAATCACTCTTTCTTCGATCGGGTTTGACTCTAATATGTCTGTAACTAATGTGGGCATATCTATGAAGTATGATTTTTAGTATAATTTTATAAACAAGTATTATTTTCCCTTGAATTCTTATACAAAGATCATGACTCTCACTGAATAATACCTATTTTCCCATTCTCAACCCATTCATATTCTTTTATTTCGAGAATATTGTGTCGCTGATATATCGATGATTTGTGACCATTTGAACGAAGAACTAACAAAACATCATAGAACTGTATTGTTATAATAGTATTATAATATTGTCTATTATTATAGTACCATTATAACAATAAAGGACAAAAATAATTTAAAACTAAGCAAAAATTATATGATTCTAATAGCAAAGAATAAACAAGAACAACAACCAAAGGTGTGTGATCACACAAACACACACACACACACACACACACACATATATATATATATATATATATATATATATATATATATATATATATATATATATATATATATATATATATATATATATATATATATATAAACAACACTTACTTAAAAGTAGCATATTTTATTACAGTGAAGAATATTCCGGTAGTATTTTTCATAACATACATTTATATCGGTGCAAAGGAGTCTAAAACCTGTACCTTAAGGTTAACGGGTTTGGAATACTCACCCATTATATTAAATGTTTTGTCATTTTGAACCACGATCAAGTCAAGAGGACAAACTTCAACTTGCACCCTCATTTCCGCAACCACACCACATCAACGGAAGACTTTTGGACGCCACACATAAATGCAAACACATTTTAAATCTACGGAACCCTGAGAGGGAGAATGTGGGCACCCTGCCAATTACTGCCCTCGGCAAATGAAGTTTCATTTTGCTGATCTTAATGGAAAACTGAGTGAAGCTACTAGCTCTATTTTTTAATTGCATAAATGTGTTAAATAATATAAAAAATGAGGAAAATCTATTTTGTCTTCTGTAATACGATTTGCAAATCAAAACTATAATAGCTATATTTTACATATTAATATACTTCTCCTAGTTTTGATTTTTGTCAATTTATTTCACTCGCATGTTTTCTTTCAAAATTTTTATGAAATCCAAAAAAAAAAAAAAAAAAAATGCTGTAACCAGAAATATGTTTCATGATTATGAAAATCAAATTCTTTGGCTTTAATTCAAGTGATAAGTTAGGTAATGCTTTTTCAGTGCTTATATATATATATTTACAAAATATTGAATTTCTATTTTACGTTATTAAAAGCAGTATAATATTTTTATTTATTTTTTAAGGAGTAATATTATATTTGGCGTAAATGGACGTTTTGATGTGTGGTAAAATATAATTAATTAATGCTCTGTTTTCCTTTTCTATTTTCTTTTTATTTCTATATTTACATAAATTTGCTTGATATTTAAATAAATAACGCTTTTAGACATCTTTTTATGAATTCATTTCCAAAATATAAATATTTAGTTGAAACTGAAAGAAATTCTATTATAGCAAAAATAATTTTCAGTAAAAAGAATGTGCAGTTCCATTATAACGAATTTCATATTGTTTTCTACTTTTTTCAACAAATCATTTTAGTAAATTAGTAGAAAGTTTAATCCACACACAAAATTTAATTAACAATAGAAATCGAAAAAAGTATTTATCATGATAGAAATCAAGAAATTATTATCTAATTGAAATAAATTAATTAGGCGATAAGAATGTTATACATTAGAAAAGTGAAATTCAAGTTTTTCAATCTTTAGCGATTTATATTTTAAAGTGATTGATTTATACAATGTGATTACAAGAATGTATACAGCTAGTAAAGGTCTTCAAAAATAGAGCAAAATGCTTGCTATTAAAGTGAAGGCCGCAAGTTCACACTTTATCTTATCGGACGGAGGGGTGGTACAGTTTGAAAGGCCGAATCAAGAGTGTGTACAAAAGGGAATCGAACTCTTTGAAAAATGCTTTCCGTGTAGTCGTAGAATCGCCTCTTGCGTGGGAGGGTTACAAATGGAGAACGACTACTTCAAATATTTGAAAGAAAGTTACTTGCAGGTTGTGCTGGGAATAAAAAATTAGCTGTTACTCAACTTCATTTTTCCCTCTGTCGCCTCCTCTCTGAATGCATAATCCTATAAAAATATACTGAGAATAGATGTTCGAAAATTCACTTAATAGAATTTATCTAGTAGAACTCTCTCTTACTTAAAAATTTAGGGTTTAAGCTAACATTTCGTAAGTTAATATATTATTCATTTTAAGAGAATATTAAAATAACCATGAAATGTTATATGAAAATTGTAAGCATATTGAATTAATATGCATGCAAAACCACTAGAAATGTATAGAATATTTTAAGATTCAGTGCAATAAAATAAAAATAAAGGTCATTTTTTTTTTAAATTAAGGTGAATTTCAATAAAGTAAAGGTCGTATGATCCATTAAGGAATTAAAGTCATTGATCAAATGCCAAAATCAATGACTGGCGCTTGATTGATGGTAAAAATCATCGATGATTGGCACCTGATTGATGATAACAATCCTTAATCTGATGTCAGTCATTTAGGCATAAAGGACTCTCATTTTTACGAAATCTTAGGGATCGATAAAAGAGTTCGCTCTAAGAAAGAAAGTTCGTAAAATAGAAAAATAATGTATTTATTAAGATGTGATTTTTTTCAAACTACTTTTTCTTTATAAATAAAATATTATTAGAAAGAATTATTTAAAATGTACTATAAGAAACACTTGCAAAATAAGATTCAATCTTATAGACAACATTGCTTGGTTGGTATTGTTTCCTTTTCCAGATTTCTTTTTCCGAGCGGCGTTTAAAATTGTCAATAGGCTATTCTTTAGAATTCCATATTTTTTGGCAATTTTTTTTTTTAAATATTTTTTCGTCTATTTTCAGAATTTTTTTTAAAGCATAAAGGGATTGCTTCCTTCGTTACAGATAAGATCCTGAGTACGCTACTTTATTACGATTCTCATTGATTTAATATATCCATGACGTCAGATCCCCTCACATCATAATGAGACGGCGTTGTAAATCTGATTAGTCAACGAATTTGCTGCCTACCTTCCAATCACATTCTTCGAGCGGCAGCAAACAAGGCGAAGTTCACCATCGATTGTCTGAAAATAGTGTCGAAGTTCATTTTGTTAATAAAACGATTTCTTATATAAGGACCAAAACATCGGTTTGAGAAGCCGCTTTCCATTGACTCAAGGCATTAACACATGCACAATAAAACAGCAGAAAAAAAAGAATGAAAAAGACAAGACAAAACATCCACTTTATAGTTAGTTAAAATCGGCAAGAACGATTTAAATTTTTTTAAATTTCATTAACTAACAGAATTCTAAATTAATACTTCCAATATTCGTAAGCAATCCCTTTCGTATCTTAAGACTATTGCCTTGCTTACGCCAACATTATTTTGTTTTTGTGCCTTAAACGCTTTTCCTTTAACCGAGACAAATCTTCAACGAATAACCTCAATCTTTCTCGTTAAACGAAACTTTATAAATTTAATTGTTCAAATGAAACGAAACCAACTAAAGAATAAGAGAGCAAAGAATTATTTCCTTCTTTCTGTGTCCTAACATACGGGGAGGAGTGAAGAACTTTTCCCCCTATTTGTGTCCTTATGTACAGGAAACAGAAGTTTAATTCGACGCCACAGCTCTTTCCCATCAAATGTCTGATATCCAGGTGTTCCCAGGTTCGACTATTGTTCCCATAATGTCTGCAATGCTTCGACATGTCACTTCGTTGTTCAAAATCACAAAAGCAATCATAAACAATAGAGAAAATATCAGATCATAAAAAGTAATTTAAAAAAAACAGAAAACTATTTATCAAAAACAAAAAAGAATTTTAAAAATTTTAGTTCGTAAAAGAAAATTAAAATTTTTATTGCGTTTATGGTGTCAGAGTAGGGATCAATCACTAGTTCTTAAAAACATTTGTGTTCGTAAAGGTTCGTAAAAACGATCGTTTTCTGTAGTTGGAGAAATCAAATTAGTATAGTTGGTCGGGTTCGATATAGAAACGGGTACCTTTTGGTTTGGTAAAAATTTGGTGATAAAATTTAATTTCTGGTAACTTTGGTATTTTAAAATAGTTAAGCTTTTACGTAGCAGCGGCAGCCATTTTGTTACTCATATCTTGGCACCTATCTTGGCGTCAAAAAAATCGCCAAAATTTCAAATGGTACTCGTTTGTAAGCATTTACCATTTGTTCTTTTTTCCATTTGGAGAAATTCAATGCTTGTGTATTATTTAGCTGAGTAGTAATTAAGGATTCTCCAATCTCTTCTGCAAAATATTCTGTTCGATTTTCTTTAACTGGATAACATATATAACAACTGTATGTGTTCTATATATGTATATGCTCAATTTGTCAAAAATCTGTTGATATTGCAGGTCAAATGAAAAGTATCAAAATCATAAAAAAGTACAAAGAGGGAAATATTATAGGAATTCTGACGCTAGAGCACTATTTTACTAGAGTGAATCAAAAAAATAGTCAAGTATTATGTAAGCATCTTAGAGAAATAAATGAAAATTTATGACTTGTTTATTTTTGCTGATGAGGGAAAAAAAGAAGAAAAGAACCCTTCTTATTCTTACGTAAGATCCAGGAAAATAAAGAAAATAATGCAACAAGCTTAAACAATAAGTGATAAAAATCTTGACTCGAAATTTTTTTAACACATATGATGGGCTACATTCAGGAATTCTTGTTTTTCTATTTGTAATTACATACCCTGCATAAGTCTGGAAGGCATTGCCTCTGAGGTTTTGGCAAAATTTCAATTTATTGTTCTAAAATACATAAGCAAACACATAGATTACAAGGTCCAAAATAGGACTTTTATTACAAACTTGAGATTAATCTTTTTTTCTTCAATCGTCAAATTAGTTATGAAATCTATTTACAAAAATTAATAGAATTCCTACTTCTTGGGTTAAAAAAAACTAGCTTTTCTATTCTCTTTTATCAAACCTCCTATTTCTCTTATAAGAATATTCACTGTAATGAAATTGCAGCTCCAAAAACTTCTTAAAAGTGGATTGATGCATTTTGAAATTTTCATATTCTAAGTTTTTACATTGTATTGGCTTCACTATCGGCTTATAGTTTTCAGTAATATATTTTCTTTTATGGTCTTCATTCAAAATATTTCATTTAATTTATTAATCTATCTTTTATTAATTTATATTAATCTTTATGTATACTTCACCTGAAAAACCTTCGATAACCAGAGAGAGGCCCTAACTATTCAGGCCACTGAGGTATCATTATTTAAAATTGATGAATTCCTTATTTTGAATTTAACATTATTAATTACACGACAATAAGGGTTTTTCTAAATGAACAATGATTAACTGAGATGAGATAAACGCATAATACATAACTTTAAGAAAATATTTCTGAAAAACATAGCAATTTTTTTCCTCAGCAATAAACGTTTCCCATGATTTACATTCTTAATTTAAAAGTAATTTTAATTAACAAAAATTAATCTTTTCAAAGCTATCAGAAAAAATTCAGGGGGTGATAGGAAATAATAAATTCTATGAATTTATGTAAAATAATAATGACGGGAAGGGGTGTGTTGCATTGGAAACCTTTTTCCAAAAATATCCTGAAGTATTTATTTATTTATTTATTTTTAAATCTGCAGTGTCGATAGAAATATAAAATACTATACCGTATACCATTCCTACAAATTAAAAAAATTAATTAAAATTTTAAAAAATTACAATTTTCTAAAGAAAGTCGTAACTTACGTTCTTACATGCTGATTTAAATAAAAATTTTAAAGGGAACTCGTCTTTTTGCATTGATCTTTCCATTAAATAGGAATTCATGGTAATCAGATTTCGTCATAAGACAATATTACTTGCATCAAAGTTCCCTAAAGAGTTGAAAAATGAAATAAATAATAAAATGAGTGTCCTCTGAGGGTCGAGTAAGGTCTCTTGCTGGGAGTCACTTTATGAGGTCTTCAGTAGAAGACCTTATTTCGAGTGCAAATTGGTGTACAATGTCATCCATAGGAGAATGGGTCAAGGATACGTGATAAGAGAAGAATGGTGCGCGATGAACCTTAACCATCCATGAAAGGAGGGCGAATAAGGGGAGGGGCAAAAGTAATTGCGTCATAGGTCACGGAAGGAAAGAAAACCAGTCACGTGGCAATCTGTGTTAATTTAATTGGATAGGTATTCATTCCTGTGTTTAGTGACGCGAATCTATTCAAACGTAAGTGGGGACTACATTCGTGGAAGAGCTTGATTAGCATCTTCCATTTATCGGTGATGTATTTTAAGGAAGTAGAATTTTAATTCCCATTTTTTTTTAATGTCTAAGTGCCTGTTTACTCCTTGGTTGGAAACTTTTTTTGAATCACAGATTAACGGTTTTCTTCTGTGTTGTTGTTGTTGTTGTTTATCCTCCATGTCTGACGGAGTCAGAACTAGATCCACGAGTTCGTTGACTGTAAGGAAGTCGAAGACTAAAAGAGGATTGCTAAAGAGATCCTCCCTAGAGAGACCCATGCAATCCAAAAGATGCTCAGGAGAAGCCTGATGATTTTGGCACTTGGTGCAGGTGACGAAAGTTTTCCGGCCCTCGTTGAAAGTGAGGCACTTAATATGACCGCTAGCAAGTCTTGAGAGAACAGTCCGGGTAGGTCTGTCACACGGGAGGTCAAGGGACAAACCCGGTTTTGATCCCTTGTACCAATTATGGGTGGGGGGGTGTTTTCCACTCCTCCGAGATTTTTGATTTTTCCCGGGAGTATAACTCCAGAAAAGTAAGTGTGGTTTTCTTCTGTGATTGATTGAAGTAAAGTGTTTCCTTTGGGTTTACCGTGACTTTGTGGAAGGATCGCAGTGTTCGCATTAGAAGGTCTTGAGTTCGATATTAGCTAGTGGTGGACAGTTAGAGATGGAAGCAATGTTTCTGTGAACGTGATTTTGAAGCAAGAACCAAGTAGAAGATCCGTAATACTTGGCCTGCCACACCCAGACGTATCATTTCACTTGGAGGAAACTGCCACTAAATTTTCGAAATGTCAAAGTCTACATGAAACCTCCCGTCCACATCATGCAATTTTAGTAGAAGGTTGCTGGAAAATACGAAACTTTTAACATGCACGAGCCCTCTCATTAAGAAGAATTTCGACAGCTTTGGGTATCGAACTTGCTACTTTCAGAGAACACGAAAATATAACATTCACCCTCCCTCATGTTATTGCGACACCAATTCTGGTACTAGAGACCAAATCATAAATTTTAATTACCGTCGAATCAATAACTTCACAAAATTCTACAAACATTCTACAAATTTGCTTTTAGTAAGTTTCTATTAAATAAATTCTTTTTCAAGAAAATTATGGTGATTATCAGTTACCTGGAATTATAATTCCTTGATTAATTTTTTTTTCGATAGTTTTAAGAATTTTAAATATTTTTTCTGGCAGACAATCAAATTGTCAGAGGAGATATTTATTGATATATTTTTCAGAAATTTCAGTAAATTTGAATTTCCATAATTTACAGCAATAAAAGACGTGTGGTAAATTAATGTAACATATAACATACATATAAATTAATGTAACATATAAAATACCATTAAATGAATCTTGATGTTTCAACTGCTGGACGATTTTAAAAAGTGAAATTGAAGTTTTACTTTAAGAATAATGCCGACCGATGGCTGAGTGGTTAGCGTTCTTGACTCCTGAGCTGTGAGTCCCGGGTTCGAATCCCGTTTCGGGCATGGATGTCACTTTCTTTCTCTGTTTCTCTGTCTTTTCTTCTGTGATGTATGAATGTGGCTCACCCTATAAACGGGTTTGTGGTGGTATGGCGCGGGCAACGCTACTCGCATCTGTTACTTGGTTTACTGGTTCCCGCTGGGTAACGATAAATGAGTAGCAATTTTTGGTCTTTTTGTGGCATAGGGTTCGTCACCCAAGAAAAAAATTAGAGAAAAAGATGTATGAATTCTATATCCAGAAAAGATTTAAAATTTAATCTTTTCTGGGTATATTGTAACGTGATTGACTGATGATGCGGTTAAGAATTCAAAAGTAGTATAAAAATAAATAAACTAGAATTTGAAACGAAAAAATATTCTTCCAGTATTTAGGAACTGTAGTGTTGTAAACAAATTTTTTAACTTAGAAAATATTTAACAATTAGGTATCATCAATCTTCTTTTGTAGTCATATATCAAATTCTAATATGTTTATTGATCGAGTTTCAGAATATTTACAGACGAAGAATCGTAAAATGAAACGGCTTAAGGCTAAAAAAATTGCATTTGTATTCTATCCAAAGATATACTAAATCATACATTTGCCGTTGACAGCAAGTTATAACTTTTCCTTTCTGGCACGCTTCGGAAGACAATAAATAATAAAAAAAGAACAATTTGGCGATCATTTCCTTGTTTGCATCTCAGAAGTATCTCGCCAAAAGATGGCTTCATTGTGTGACGGCGTGCGATGATTGCCTCAACGTTGTGCACCAGTAGCGTTAAGTTATGTCATCTATTTCATTCTTCTCTATGATTCTACAAGAGCTTTAGAGAGGATGAAAGAAAAATATCCTGAAAAATCTCCTCGCCAGAAATAACTCGGTAAAAAAAGGAAATTTATTGCTCCGTAGCACGGTAGCTTTCATCGTTCCAACTGAAGAATAGCTGGTATTTATTTGATTAAACGGTCGATAATCTGAAGTCGATACGGTGATTCCAATCCACTAACCCAATCGGAATAGAAATACCTTGCTTTTTCAGAATCACAAGAGAATTTCTTTGTAATTACTAATATATTTCCTCGTGTTGAATTATTCCAATTCTGTTAAATTTATATTTAGAGTTCTATGTATATCAAATCAAATCAAATTAAAAACGAAGTTCAAAGAAGACTAATTTTTATCAGTATATCAAATATTAAATTGAATTATGTATTACTAGAGCCAAACTTACAAAAGAGTCTAAAGTAAAATTAAAATAAACTTGTAGTCGATTTATTTAATACATTTCTGACTCACAATAAGTGATGGCCTACAAATGTAAACATTGAAATACTTCAAAGGTATGAAAATCTTTTTTTGTTTGCTCAATGGTGATTGGATGAATTAATTGTAAAACGCATGATATTTGAATCACATTAGTGACTCAGTTGTATGTCAGGTTTCGGGATTTCCGACGGTTTTCCCTCTTGGCGACACACATTGTCTTTCAGTGTTTTTGAAAGCATGCGTCACGCCAATTTAATATTGCTAGCCAAAAGTTTTAAAACCGCCAATAATGTTTGAGTTCGAGGCCAATGCTAAAATACATGTAATACATAAATATATGTATTTCATGTATTTTAGCCAATGCTAAAATACATGCAAAATACATAAATGACCTGATTGCATTTTAGTGCTTTTTATTTTGCATTCTTATTGCACTTCTAAGGAAATGCATCTCAATTTTGTAATTCTCTATCCTTTTTATATTTGAAAGGATTAAATGAATTTTAAATATAACGCCAAATGAGTGTTATTTCTTATGGTAATTGAATTTAATTAACATCTGTAATTATTAACATGTAAATTTAATCAACATGTATGGTAATTGAATTTAATAACAGGGTGTGTCAACATGTAAAAAAAATGTTTGTGAATTTGTTTCGAATACATGGTAACTTTTGAATGGTAAAAGTCTTGCATGTATAACTGGAAAAGAGCAAGATCGATCAGAAACAACTTTAATTGAGAAAATATTTTCATGTTAGTTTTCACCAATTGAAAAATGACTTGGTTTATGGTTAAGCGGGTGGGTTGACAATTTGAAACCTGTAAAGGCTTTTCATAATATCTCCAATATTTAGCCTCTTTAAAGGATTTTTTATTGTAAGTAAGCCATCATCACTTATCCCATGGAAAGAATTCTTGAAAACTTCAAAATTTCCTATCAAGAACAGCATGCTACTCTAATTGGTAAAGCCCTGACTAGGCCTCTATCAGTTAGATAGAAGCAGCTGAGTGGAGTCTTCATAATTTTGAAGCAGGAATCAAGCAGAAAACCCTCAATAATTGGCCTGCCATCCCCAGAGATTTCTTTTCAATTGGCGGACATTGCGGCCAAGCCCAATTTTAACGTACCTCAGCCACCTTTAGGGAATATGACTGATCTTCAGTTAAGCCAGGACTCAAACTCACTAACTGCCGATAATAAGAACGACGCCCCAGCTAATTAGGCCACCGCTGCTCAACTAGATAAAGGTTTAGAAAGTAAACATTTATCTTCCATTGTTCAAAAGGGATGACTTAAGGAGGCATTGTGTCAAGATCAAAACTTGATCAAAACGCAACAAGGACAGTTGCACAAACCATACCTATGCCAAGAACTAAAGAGCTCCAGTGGCTCACTTTGATCTCGGTATAGGTATGTTTTCAAGCCGCTTCCCGTTAAGATAAGCAAAGTGAAGCCTCATTTGCCGAGAGCAGTTATTAGGAGAATGACCACATTCTCCCCCACTAGGTTGCTGAAGCTCTGAGAGTTAGGGATGTGTCCACGTTAACCTGTACCGTCCAAAGTTCTTCCAAGCGTGAATGTGGAAAGGAGGGTGCCAATCAGGTGTGATCTCGTCATCTGACTGCGGTTCAAAATGACGAGGCACTTGGTAATAGGCGAGTATTTCAAACCCGTCAACCTTAAGGTACAGTTCGAGGCTCGCCTGCACAGATACATATGTATATATTAAGACGTAAGTGAATTTAATGATCAAAATATAGCGGCTTAGGGAAATGAAACCATATTGTTTTTGAGTACAAATATTATTTGCAGTATCATTTGTGTCTTAAGCGCTTTTGTTGATTTATTAAGTCTTTTTGATGTAAATAGTTGTACAGTAGCATGATTTTGTAGTTAGATGTGTTTAAAGTTATTTTAATGATTAATATTTCTTTCATGCAATTTATAGCAAAACATTGTGGCCTGGCATAAGAATTCAAAATATTTTATTTGCATGGGGAGTCAACTTTGCAGAAACTATGATTTCAGTTACATTCCTACGAATACAACTGAAAACAATTACATCGATTATTGCATGGTATTTGCAAATAGGCATAAAAATGTTAACATAATTTCAGTTTTCTTTTTCTTGACAATTATTGTGAGTCACATCGATTGATAGAAATACAAACTGTTGTTATTGCACGAGCATGCTTCCCTATACATAGCTTAAAGTTGAGCAGTCGGATGGGAGTCTTCGAAATTTAGAAGAAGGGACCAAACTAAAGATTCCCAATACTTTTTCTGTAACCTAAAGTTATCATTTCACTTGGAGGACATTGCGACTAAGACCTATTTAACGTGCCCCAGCCACCTTTCGTAAATAGGAGGAATCCTCGGTTAAGTCAGGATTAAGTCAGTAATTTCTACCTTCCGATGACGACCTAACCAACCAAGCCACAGTCGTCTAAAAATACAAATTACAATGCGATTAAATGTAAATGCTAAGTACACAAAAGGAAATGTCAACCTGGAAGGCAATCTGAAATGCTTTTGAAACAAATTGCAACAGAAACAGAGTGAAGCTTGCAAATACTTAACGTAATAATGCATAACAATTTTATGTCCAGAAATATATAAAAGAAGGCAATTGTATAAAAATTCAGGATTGCGCAAGGCTAAAGAAGTTGTATTTTTGCTGCTTAGATAAAAGTTGCTTCAGTAAGATTTGTTTTCAAAACAAGTGTGTTTTTGAGTCTTTTAGAAGATGGACAAAATATTCTGAGAGTTGGTCTGCGGTCGAACACATTGAAGTTAGTCAGTCAATCATAGATGTTGTTCCGTTATTTGAAATTCATCAATTTCATGATTACAAAAAATCAATCGTAACTAGCCAAGAATTGTCTATGGTCCTGTATTCTGTTAACCAAATAATATGATTCCCAAGAAAAATTAAAATGTTACGCTTAAAGTCATACAATATCGAAGAATGATTCCAACACTTGTCACATCTGTGATTGCTGCAGCCGTTGGGGTCAAAGTATTTGTTATTACTGTACGCAGAAGAATAGGCCCGGTGGTTTAATGGTAGCATTTCACGCTCCCAAAGCACAGGTCTGAGGTTCGATCCTCAATTCAAGGTCGACTCAGCCTTTCATCCTTTCAGTGGGTCAATAAACTGAGTACCAAGCATACTTAGGAACTAAACACTGGGAGTTTCGCGTTAGGCTGACCACATAATCACGACACATACTTTTCAACCCAGGGCTTCTCGGTCAAGAAAACGGAGGTAGGCCTTGGATCGAATGGTCTATTGTACCACAGAGTTTTAGTAGTTTAGTACTCAGAAGACTGTACAGTAAAGGACTGTGCACCCAAATACCGAAAATTTGTGTTTTTTCTATTTATAAAGCAACAATTAAAGTGATATCACCAATATATCAATTAGAATTAGAATTGATTGAGCAAAATTATTTCCAAGGATAGGTCGAGATTTACCCAGCAAACCAGTGGCAACAATATAAATGTGTGGAGAACATAAGCACCTATAACCCTCTCCAGAACATAATATTCTTTTCGATATAATAATTTGACGATCTGATTGGGATTCCCTTTTGACTTCGCACCAAAACACAGAAATTCATCGAATTCAGCCTGCAGGTGAATTCTGAAGTTGAAGATGAAGTTTTAGCACTCATAAGATAGTATGCAGCAGCAGTTTTGGTCCTACTTTCCATATAATAGACCGTAACGTGTTCTCTCTACAGTTGTCATCGCTGATGTTCACATGGTGTGTTGTTGTTGCGCAGCATATACTTCGTAACCCAGAGTTGGGCTCTATTAGTTACTGGAAGTAATCGTGTGAGAGTCTTCGCAATTTAGAAGCAGGGATCAAGCAGAAGACCTCCTGATACTTGACCTTCCAAACCTAGAGCTCTCATTTCACTTGGAGGACATCGCGACTATGACCTATTTAACATGCCCTAGCTGCCTTTAGTGGACGCATCTTTAGTTAATCACCTGGAGTGTGAGACTTCATCTCAGGGTGTCATAAGGCGTGGCCGGGTTATTCACCTAACCTGAAACCAATTCAATATTTTTTGGGTTGTTTTCAGCCGTGCTATGCGTACACGCCCTCCCCCATTTCCAGCATATCATTCAAACTTGAAATTCGACACAGGTGAGAAAATTTAATGTCATTTTTGTTCAGTTGGACTTGAATTTTTTCTTTGTGACACTAATGGGACGCCATTTTATAGTTAAGGAAAATTCGGCTTTTTTCATCTTTGTACAAATAAAAATAAATTGCACTGGGTGATTAACCCTCAACCGCCACAACAAGGCCGGAAGCTGCTACTTATTTGTCGTTAACCTGTGAACCAAGTCACTGAGGCGAGTAGCATTACACACACCATACCATCACATCACAAAGCCTTTCATAGGGTGGGTCACATTCATACATCATCTCAGAAGAAAGAACAGAGAAACACAGAGAAAGTAACATCCATGTCCGATCCGGGATTCGAACCGAGAACCCACAGCTCAGGAGCCAGGAACGCTAACCACTAGGCCATTGGTCGGTAAATACAAATAAATATTTGGTATAAATAAATTTCATAGAGAAATTTATTCGTATCTTCCTGTTGTTCGCAGTTTTTTTTTTGTCGCTTTTTACACTTTTGTGTTTAATATTTGGAAATGAGAAGTGGAATTGAGCATAAGTTTACTAAATAATTTTAGAGCAAACATTATAAAACCATTTGTAGCGTTTTGTGATCAGCAACTTATATTAACCGGGTATTATAACTTAACGGATATTTTATAGTACTGTTTCTTATACTAGTCTAAAAATAGCATGAATGTAAAATAAAAAAAAATTTTTTTAATCAGTTAATCGACTTAAGGAACTATTAAAAAATTTGCTTAGTTGATTATTCTTTCCCTGTTATTTCTTAAAATCAATAAATTTAAAAAGTAGTCACGTAAACAATTAATATTAATTTCAGACAGTACATTCATTCGCTCAAGCGGAAAACATAAATCTTGACTGGCGTTTGCTAGTATCGATTAGAAGAAGAGAGAGAAAAAAAATATATTCATCATTTCTGCACGTTTTTCATTCCAACAACTGTCACTGCAACTGTAACTGATATTTAAGTGAAAACTTTTTTCATTATTTTTTTTATCTCATCATTATTGCTTTAATATTTTCCATTCTATCACGATACAAAAAGAGCTCCAATTTTATAATGGAATGGACTATGTTTCTTTAACGATTAAAAGGATAAAAAAAAGGACATTTCTCATGCCAGAATTCAGGTCAAATTTCTCGGTTACAGCTTCTTTGATATATAGCGTCAATAGAATAGAACTGTTTTCATAATTCCGCCGGTATCTGTCCCTTGTAATGGAATCAAATGGTCATTTTGGACATCCTTATTTTAATGTTTATGAGCAGGAAATTGACTGCAGAGGTAGACAAATAAGATGTTTGCGAAATGAGGTAGTGTTGCGTATTCTTTTATGAATGAGAAGTTGCAAATCTTAGAAGTCCTTATTTGTTTTCGAATCCTTTGCGGTTTTCGAATCGTTTGGCGAAAACATTGCCCAATCGATTGTATATTGTAATATTTCCAAAGTAAACCTTATTGTAGAATAATCTACGTAAACTCCTTATTCTGTCTGTCCGCTAAATTTTTGTTCGGTGTTGAATTAAAAATGAAAATTTTCCTCAGAATTTTAATCTCAAACTACCTATAGATAAAATTTTTTTTTGTTATATTTCAATATATTGTGGAATTAGATATCCTTCAATATATTGTAAAATATCAGGAATTAGATATCCTCATTCTCCGAGTTGAAAAAATTTCGCAAATCCTGAATTAAATAAGAAACCAAATGAATAACATTCTCTTTTTGTATGGTATGCTTATCTGGAGATGTGATTGTAGCTTCTTTGAATCCTGATATAATGGATGGTATTTTTACCGAATTTTCACAGACTTAGCAAATCATATTATAAATAAAATATCTTTATATTTTTTAGCTTAGATTTTACCAGAGATATGCTTGTACCTAGATTCCGTGTATCTTACCTAGTTATGAACTGAAAAGATAAACATTAAATTAATGAAATGAGCACAGAGGCAGAGCAATTAGATATTTTTTGCATATCTTCTTCTTCTTCCTCTTAGAGTTAGGTTTGTATGTCATTGGGCACCTCTGCTTTTATCAGCATTTTGTACTGTTAACTCCAAACCCAATGTTTCCTAGTTCCAGTTGCTCGGGTCACCCACTTTTTTAATAAAGTCCGCTAACCCTTTAATGGAGTCTAGGTGTAACTCTCTAGTATGGATGATGCCTAAAGAAGTTAATCTAGAGAGGGCAAGGGCCTCGCATTCGTAAATGATATGCTCTGCCGTTTCCTCTTGCGTATGACATTTCCAGCAGATAGGGTCTTGTTGAAACAGTCCCACTTTATGGAGGTGTTTTCTGAAATAGTAGTGCTCAGTTATGAAGCCTACGATTAAACGTATCTTCTGCCTAGAGCATCTTAGAATTTCAGAGGCAATCCTCGCTGATGATCCTCAGATGATTCTGGCCAGAGAGTCAGTCATGCTAGCGATAGCTTCCTAACTTTCACCAGAAGAATATGGTTTGGAGGTCACTTCAACCTCCTGTGAAGGATTCATTGCTGCCCCTTCACTAGATTGACTCTGAGTTCTCTTGTCTTTTTCAGCAAGGTCTATTTCAGAGGCTTCACCTGCAAATGCAGAAAGGTTTGTTATTTCTTGTGTCTTTTCAGCCACAAGATAACAATTAATAAGCTCAGGTAATATGATAGTCCACCCAGCATTCCCTGAGTTACTGGGCAAGGCAAAAAAGCTCTAGAAGTTCGCCAGGCAACTAAAGGCTCCTTTAAGACACCATTACCGCGGTGCCGAATAGCCCTAGGCACGGGTCGCATAACACCAGGGTTTACGGGAGCTGGGTCGCGGCCTCTGATTCTATATTCAAGGCTATCCTGTCATTCCTACAGGACGTTCGGCGATCCACCACCTGCCGACGCGCCTGGTATATTTTTTGCATATAACACAGCAAAATAAACCAAAATCCAAAGAATTAAAAAAAAATCGCTTCTGTCTGAAATTTCAGCTTAAAGGTGAAAACATAGAGCCCTACTGTTTAACACATAAAAGTGTACGCATTACAAAGTAATTTAATAGACAGATTATCAAACTGATATTTTGTAATACGAAATGAAGTCGCATATACAAATTAGCTGAAAACAAATTGAATGAGATATATAATATTTGAAACTGTTTAGTTTTGAGGTTATTAAATATTGAATTCTTAAATCCATTTTCCAATTGGCGAAATATTAGAGAAGACGAAAACACATTCGCTTTTTGATTTTTTAAACAACACTTTTCACAAGTTAGACAATCACGCGATTCTTTTTCGAGGAGAATGTTATATCAATTAAATTAATTACGTTGTGGAATAAGTAACTTTACAGGATTGTCAAGTCAGCTTTCATTATGTGTTTTAAAATTATTTACAGTTTCGAAAAAGGAAACTTATTTTTGCTTTAAACTAGCTAGTGGCTAAATTTTTAATAAAAGTTTCAATTCTTCCAACCATTCTCAGTGTAACCCTGGACAATATTTCATTGGACAAATATAATAAGCATTTTATTTATGTGGATGATTACTAAAGTTTAATCTATTCTAATAATATATTATTTATAAATCATCAATCTGTTTTCGCTTATGCTGCTGAACAAGTGAAATAATGACATCGAGAATAAAAAATAGCATAAATAAATTTCAAGTAATTTACAGTTATATTGTTCATAAACCAATGATCAATATAAATGAAATATGTAAATGATCTCGATTTATTCAGAATCGAGTACATTAACCATTAAATGCATACTCGTCTGAGGCATATTATGCTTCCAAAAATTTAATTAAACATCATCCTAAAAATGCTCTACTAAACAACAAGCATTTGACAACATAAGACATCGAAATTGATTGTTGGGACATCTTTTTGGAAATATCGGCTAAAGTGAATATTACGGTCACAGCTCGCCTAGCCCAAAAAGTCGCCAAATGTGGTAACTTCTAATGTAATTTTAAAAAATCGGAAAAAACCTCAATTCCTTACATGGTTGTTATTTTTTCAAATAGTCGATTGATGCCAATTATGGGTTGCTCTAATCAAATTCCAATATCTACATCTCTACCGCTTTGCGAAAAGAAATTCGCCTATTGGCGAGACTGTGACCATAATATTCATTTTTACTCTTTTATACTATTTTCAATCACCTGGAAATTGTTTATTTAAACTTGACTGAAAAAAATGCTCATTCTTCAACATCTATTTAGATCCGCAAAAGAGCTCAAAGCTGTTGTAAGCTTTTAATTGGTCACTATGTTTTTGCCATCTGAGAAAACTTGTCCCAGTTAGTGAGCTTTAATCACGTATTACGAGGAAGAAAACTCAAATATTGAACGCTCAACCCAACATATGTGCAATCAGAAAATAGAAATGCAGCTTCTATTTTTCCATAATTCAAAAGGGACTGGGATCGAACTCAAGGTCGTTCAAGCAGTGACGTCCTAACAACAGAATTCTCAATTATTCTCCTTATATGTATATATATATATATATATATATATATATATATATATATATATATGTATATATATATATATATAATATAATATAATATAATATATATATATATATATATATATATATATATATATATATATATATATATTCTCATCACAAACTTCATAATTTCCCAATTTTGTACACATATTTCTGAAAATTTAGCTAAAATTAATTACCTATTTTTTTTTTTTTTTTAATCAAAATCACAAATATACCTGTCCGGAAATATTTTTTCAATGCATTTGCATTTTCTACATACGCTAAATTCCTTTATAAGATTGGAAAATTTTTCACTGTACAATAAATCGAGTTCCATTTATGCATAAATAGAATAATAAATAATTTATTTTCTGCGTATTGATTAAAAAATGAAAATCGATTTCTTCATTACCACTTCATATATTTTCCAAATGAAGTGAATAGACTAAGATATCTAACTTAGGTTTCTTTCTTTCAAAAGAAAAATGGTGAAATGTATAGATTTCGTTGATGTGTAGTGCGATTAATGTCATTATTTTTCTCTAAAAACTATTATAGAGCAGTTTTTTTCCTTCATTTTTTTATCGAAATAGCGTCATTAAGAAATGCTCTGTAGATGCAGAAATGTCTGCAACAGTTGTGCCTTCCTTGCCATTGACAGTGATGGAGCAGTCATTAAAAAAAATTCTTTTTCGCATTGCTGGTTTTGAAATATTGGATAAAATGCGGAAATGCAGCATTTCAAAGCCAAATTCTTATACATTCGGATGTATTTAACCATAGAAATTCCAAACCATCAATTTGAACTTACGCTTTTCGGAAAGAAAAGCGTCAAACTGATCAGACAAAATAAAAATTTTGATTTATTACATATTTGAATTATTATATTTCAGAAATTGTATTGAATAAATTGAATGTATTTCTGAAAATATTTTATATTTAAGGTGATCTAAAGATTTATTGAGAAAGAGTGTAACGTATCCCAATTAAAATAATAACTCTACTTAAAAAATTATCAAAAGAAGTTATAATTTACATTTCTAAAAAAAGTATTAGAAAAAAGTATTAGAAATACTCTGATCGAGATGTTCGGCAAGCAATCACTTTCATTTACAGTATTGTACATACATAATTTATAAACGAACTGCACTTATAAGTACTTTAACATGTAAAAGTGTTGCCTTTTCATTTAATTTGTTATTTTTCTATTAAAATATGTTATTTTTCTTCCAGTTTGAATCTATAATTAAAATTGATCCTTTTTTCAAAAAATCCACTTAACCGAATTTTTGATTATCCGAATGGGCTCCGGTCCCAATTGATTCGAACAATTGGAATTATATATATATATATATATATATATATATATATATATATATATATATATATATATATATATATATATATATATATATATATATATATATATATATATATATATATATATATACATATATATATATATATATATATATATATATATATATATATATATATATATATATATATATATATATATATATATATATATATATATATATATATATATACAGGGTGGCGCGCGGCAGACGGATGGATTTGAAAAGGCCATTGCTCGCTTCCTAACCGTTGGCGCTGCTCGAAGAAGGTGTGGTTCGAAAGAGCAAGATCGGAAATTTGTCTCCATATCAAGGTCAGTTCACAAGATGAAATGGTCTGTAGCGCAGCGTGTGTTTTGCGTGGAAGCATATTTTTCAAACGGCCGTTCGATTGTCCACGTGCAGCGCGCTTTACGTTCGGAAGCACATTTTCACCTCAGCGGTTGTGTAAATAAACAGAACATGCGCTACTGGAGTGGGATAAACCCAATGAAGCTCCACCAGAGGCCCCTACACTCTGACAGAGTCACAGTTTAGTGTGCTTTGTCGAGGGTGGGGATCATCGGACCCTACTTTTTTGAAGAAAATGATCGAGCGGCAACTGTGACTTCTGTACGTTACCTCAATATGATCCAGACATTTTTCTTGCCTGAACTGGAGCAGATGAACCTGGATGACATCTGGTTTCAGCAGGATGGGGCCACGGCCCATACGGCAAGAGTTTGTATGGATGTTTTGCGTGACCGATTCCCTGGGCGCCTCATCTCCAAGAGAGGCAATTTGCACTGGCCAGCGCGGTCTCCAGATTTTGCCCTCTGTGATTTTTTCTTGTGGGGCTACCTAAAATCCCTCATCTACAACAACCGTCCTAGGAACCTGAAAGTCCTTAAAGGCAACATTCAGGCCAGCATCCAACAGATTCCTGTAGAAATGCTGGAAAGAGTCCATGAAAATTTCAGGAAAAGGCTTAGCCAATGTGTGGAGTGTGAGGGCCGCCATTTGGGCGACATTTTATTCAAAATTGTCTAAACTATAATTTCCCTTTTCAGTGTATAAGAGCAAAATTAAAAATATCGTTGTTCTTTAATATTTTGTGTTTTATTGACTTTTGATATTCATCCGTCTGCCGTGCGCCACCCTGTATATATATATACATATATATATATATATATATATATATATATATATATATATATATATATATATATATATATATATATATATATATATATATATATATATATATATATATATATATATATATATATATATATATATATATATATATATATATATATATATATATATATATATATATATATATATATATACATATATATATATATATATATATATATATATATATATATATATATATATATATATATATATATATATATATATATATATATATATATATATATTTAAGTTTCATTCTATCCCTCAAAGACATGGACTTTAAATACGAAGGAAAAAGCATTGAAGATGTTCGTTCTAAAAAACTATTTTGATGCTGTTTTAGAAAATAATACCCGGATGAAAAGATACAACTTTCAAATCGATTAAATTTGATAAGATGAGGACATTATTAAAATATGCAATACTGAGTAGAATGAGAGGGTAAGTCACCTTTTTTACAATGAGCTGAGAGAACTCATCAGGTCTTTAGTGCAACTCCTTTCCTTGAAAGATCTGGAGGAGAAAACTTAAGAAAAGATACAGGGACAGCCTGGATGAGAGGATTTAGCTAAATTGGAAATAAAAAAACTGGCTGTCACTGGAAATGACTTCTGAAAAAGGTCCGAGTGTACAACCTGCTGTCAGGTTTCTTAGGATATCGTCCTCATTATCGGATGGTAGTGATTTCGAATCTTGAAAATAATACTTTAAATAAGTCGTAGTCGCAATGTCTTCCAAGTGAAATGAAACCTCTGGAGAAGGCAAATCAAATATTTGGAGGTCTTCTATTTAGTCTCTGCTTCTAAATTAAGAAAACTCCCATTTGACGACTTCTATCTAACTGGTAGAGCCCAACTCAGTGCTAGATAAAGGAAAGCGTGCTGGTGCAACAACAACGGGCTATCATGCAAATGTTAATGATGACGATATAAATATATATGTGTGTTATATATAATTTTTATATTCTTTATAAATATCTATAACCTTGGGACTTAACACTTTGAAAAGCATGTAAAAGTATATATGTTCAGTTTTATGTTGTCACACACACACACACATACACAAATAAAAATACTTATTTTCAATTTTGTGGTTCAATTAAGATTATTGCTCCAATCATTGACAGTGGCATATAGATAACTAAACTCTAAAACCAAAACTAAAAAAGCAGTTTAGTTGTTCAAAAATATTTACCAAATTATACAAGAATAATAAAACGTGTTTTTAATACTAGCGAATCAATAAAACAAAATGTCAGCTTAATGTAAATAAAGCTACAATTCAAAGAATATTGCACAAACGATAACAAATCCGGCATGAATAAATAATGTTTGCTAAGCGATTATCGATTAATAAAAAAAGATATTTGAATTTACGGAAAAAAGTATTAACAAATTTGAAAATAAGTACAAGTTCAACTTTTGATGTTGTCATTCTTTTTTTAAAAATGATGTCATTTGACATTAATTTGTTTTCCAGGTGTTCTTAGAGTTGACAAGAAGTTTATTCTGAACTGACTTGACGGATGCAGTCATCATTGTTAAGGTCTTGAAAAAGAGAAAGGGTACTTTTTCAAAAGAAAAGCCGTTTACTGAAGTGTTACGATATTGTAAGATTTGAAGAATTCTGGAAAACAGACCTTAATTCCAATCTTCTAAATTGTTCAATAAGGAATATCCTGAAGTATTGAAAGCTGACTTACTTTATCTTCATACAAATTTCACCGAGAAAATTTCATTATTCTATATTTATCTTTTGTTTTTTTTACTTATGGAAAAATATCATTTTTCTATAAGTAAATAAAAACTAAATATTTCTTTTTGGGTTGTCTTACTTTTATGAAAAGCAACTCAAAAATACAAACAGAAAAAAAAATTTTTTTTTCATTATTTGTCGAGATTTGCTTATACGATATTTTAATCCAGTGTAGTTACATTTTGGAAAATAATTGTATAATAAAGTCTTATTAAAATAACTACCATTATGGTTCAAAAATGATGCGTAACAAACTATTATCCTTGTATTAAACAGAATTGATGAAAATATGATGAAAATATTTCTATTTTTAGCTTCACATGTTAATGAAGCATATTTGTAAGGTAATTTATGTATTGAAATGTTAAGATTAGAGTAATTATATTTACTTCTTGTAAAATTTAGAAAATTAACTAATTTTCATGAGAATGATTATTCTTTAAGCATGGACTTAATAAAATAATTTTATAATTGCATCCTCTAAAACATAGATTTTTGTTAACCTATCCTAAATTTTTTTTATTTCCTGAATCAGTTTGATGAAATATCATAATTTTTTAACTAACCTAAAAATTTGAATGTAAATATAATCTTTATTGATAAAATCTTTATGAATCAATCTTGCTGTTAACTTAATACATGAGGTGTGCTTCATTTCGAGAAATTACGATTATAATGCTCTTCGCTTATTTAAATCGTAAATGACGTTGATTTTTAACTCTTTTGTCAAGTATCTTATCCCACGATACTCATTGTTGCGGAAATCCGTTCGCTTACAGAACAGAGGCGTGATGTTCTTCCTCCCTTTTAAAATTGCTCATCTACATAACCCTTAAGTATAGAACGAAATATGTACGACATCATGCCTCCCCTTCTTTTTACTTTCCGACTGTAATTTTTTAATAAATAAAAATATTTCTTTTTTTTAATTTTGGAACAACATTCTTTGTTCTTGCAATAAGCGAACGTGTTTTGAGTTTTCTCAATACGTCGGCAATCGAAAAGTATATGGAAGGAACGCCAAATACGGTATCTTAATACTCCGTTTCTGTGTGATTTGAATAAAGCTAAGTAAAACAATTATAATTAAATTATATTAATTACAATATAATTTAATTATAATTAAATTATAGTGTAAATAATATAATTTAATTATAATTAAATTATATTGTAAATAATATAATTTAATTATATTAATTACAATAAAGCTTAGTAATACGTCTTTAAAAAGCAGTAAACATCATCACTCTTTCTAATTGAAGTTGTTGCTCAAAAGTTAGGTACTTGTTTTTTTTTAATGAAAGTTTTCTTTTAACGAAAGATGTTTTTTTAATCATTATAGCGTTCCTACATATGTGATTATTTTTCGCAAACTTTTCGGGAATTGTCTTTACTTTTCCCCATTCTTATTTATATGAAAAAGCGTTTAGAAACAAAACCTTTTTTTAATTCTAAATTTGAATGCATTATAGTAAAGAAAAGCAGAGGTTTTTATCTATTTTTGGTATTTGACTGACTATGACTAAAAAGCTGACTATGACCACTTATTTGACTGGTATTTTTATATATGGCCTACTGTCTCGTATCTTCTAGAAACTTCTACATGAGTGGTAATTTTTTAAAAATTTCCCGCCTCCCACACATATAGATTTTCGATTCCTTCTCCATGTTCTTAATGTCTGTCTCAGTTAATATTTTCCATTAAAACTAAGTTTGCTTAGATTTGCCTCGTCCGTAAATTCTTTGGTATTCCTTTTGTTAAATTAAAGGCCCGAAGTTGTCACTACTATGAATATTTGGCTGATTATAATTATTTGACTTATTATGATAATTTGACATATTGTGATTATTTGACTCACTTTTATGATCAACAAGTATATTGCAGAAACTTCTTTGACAGGAATAACATTTTTAAATCCTCGTGGCTTTCATGCAGATTTTTTACTACTGCCTTACTTTTTATGCTTATTACAAATAAAATATCGAGTTTTCTAATGTTTGCTTTGCTTTTTTGAAGTTTTGTAGTCACTTAAAAGTGATAACTTTTTATTCCTCCGGACATTTGTACAGATTTTCTATTATTTACTGACTATATGCCTCATTGCAAATAAGGTCGTGGTAGCCTAGTAGTAAGAGCATCGACCTTCAGTCCAGAAGGACTGGGTTCGATTCCCAATGCCGCCAAAGATACACCAAGTACGTGCGATACACGTGCTCGTTAAATCTGTGGAATCGAAAGCAAAGTTGCTTAACAAGTGAGCAGTTACCATGGGTGTAATGGTGTGGAGAAAATTTTCCTCCCCTTCAAATGCAAAATTTATTATATGGTGGCGCCATCTGTCGGAGGAATCTTAAAGTAAAGACGTACTTTCACCTTCGTGGTGCTCTGGTTAAACAAAGGACATGCCCTTATGACTTAATTTCGCATGATCTTGGGTTGTCCAAGTGTCATAAATAACAACAACAAATAAGCTCTCCCTTTGATATTGAGTTTTGTACTGTTTATTTGAAGCTTTGTTTATTACTATTCAATCAGAGTGTCTTGTTCAACTGATATCTACAATTTAAAGAAAATAAATTCGCCTCAACCATTTGAACTTCAGAAGCCTTATCTACCAAAATGATATCAGACTCTTCCTGATTAGGATCATGGGATTCAGCATGGTGACCACCAATCTTCTCTTATTTTTTGAACATTTTCCCCTTACTGCTCATTTTTCCTTCCTCCTGCCTTTTGTATAGAAAATTTATTTCCTCTTGGTTTTTATTTGCTCTTATCTCAAATTAGGATAACACCATTTAAGTATTTCTCACTAAGAAATTAGTGAAATAATATTCATTGATTTAAAAGCGATACCAGTCAATATAATGATAAGTTCTTGCTAGATTTATCAAATGTTAATTCCACAGAACATTACAATGGTTGGTTTGTTAAAAAAATTCGTGTAAGAACTCAGGAATAATTTCTTATTCAATTACCAGATTATTTTATTCCATTTTCATAAAAGTAGATTCAGTGAACTGTAATTTCATAACTTTCTACTTTTGCTTACATATAAATCTACATCTAAAACTTTTATTTTATCAGATACAAATCCCATGATTGTCATCTAATGTTGAGTTTAAAAAGAAAAATTTGATAGAGATAATAATTTGCTAATGACTAAAAATATTTGTATAATACAAAAATTCTATTTGTTTTTTGTAAATAAGAACAACTAAATGAAAAAAATTATCTTCTTCAAAAGATTAAGGGAAAAAAACAGAAAATGAAAATAAAATTAAAAACAAAAAGAAATAATTGAAGAAAACTATGTTAGTATTTTCAATTAGTTAAGAAATTGATTTATTAGTATACTAACCTTTAAACTTGCTTACTTCACCTAAACCAATAAGCTAACATGAAGAGTTAAATTAGAACTTTAAAATATAAAAAAATTTCAGTACTATTATTCCTTAATTTACCTGATAATTAATTTATGAAAATTGCAGATACCGAAAATATATTTTATTTTGCTTATAATCTATATTGTCAACATTTGATTTACATACATAATTATATGATATATACAGTGTCTCACAAAAGTGATGGGACACTTGTGCTTTACAAAATGAAACTGTAATAAAATTAATTAAAAATACATGGACAAATTTTTTGTAAGCGTGTTTCATATTTAATGCATAATTTGTATAATAATTATTATAAAGTAATTTAATGAATAAATAAATAAAAATTAATTCATCCTTTTCATAAATTAATATTTTAACTGATTAATTTCATAGGTTTTTAAGCGTCAGATTATATTGCAAACGATTTGCGTGTCCATTTTTTTATTTTCGACCAGTTAATAATGTTCTAAAATGTATCAATATAAATGAATTAAGTTTACATTTTTTATTTTCGGCGGAATTTGTTTTGTGTAGCGAAACTGTTGAAAGTAAGCATACTATTATTAATTTTTTAATCATCCAAAAGTAAATCATCCAATAAATTTAATCATCAATAAAAAACACACACACAATTTTTGTTATATATTTCTCAATACTCCTCTTAATATCCTTATTGAAAAATGTTGCAGTAAATATGTTTTGTTTGTTTGTTTTTCAGTGATGTGTAATTTTATTAAAACTGCTTGATTCATGAAAAAAATAAATAATTTTTTATTATTTTAAAATTTAATTTAAAATTTTAAAAATTTTCTATTAAAATTTAAATTTAATAAAAATAAAAAATGTTTTTCTTTATTTATTAGTTTAACAAAACAGAATTTTTATCAGTCAGATTTCTAAAAAAGTCGTTTCTAGGAATTTTTCTTAGATGTGTAAGTATCGTATGATTGTGTATTATATATATATATATATATATATATATATATATATATATATATACATATATATATATATATATATAAATCAGTTTTGCTTCAAATTATATCTCTAAAAAATATACCACCCTTTAAAATGCTTCCTATAAAACGAGTATGATAAAAATTCTACGGCGTAGAATGCAATTCTTTGAATAAATATCTTACGATTCCCAAAATACGAGATAATTTATCTCTGATAACATTTTGTATCTCTGAGTCGTATATCCTAGGATTGAAATCACGTCACAACGATTAGATTAAAAGCTCTTTGAGTCATAATGTTCTTATTTGTGTTATCAATTTTGCAAATAGATGATTAGCAACATAAACATCTTATCAGAAGTTTCCCTACTTAATCAATGATAAAGTCCAATATTTGTATGAAATTATTTGTGGAAACTCAAGCTAATTGAATAAAAGGTTTTTACCAATAACAAAAATACCATTTTCATATTCCTGTTTAAAAAATAAAATACGATTTACAAAATCTTAGAAACTTAACTGTTTTAATTTGAGACAAAAAAATTTTTTAAGTAAATTTTAAAAATTTCAGTTTTAAGCCAATCTATTATTGCATTTAGTACTTTTAGCTTCCAGGCAAAGGACCTGGTTAAAATGTTAGAAGAAAGAATTTTAGGTATTTTTTTCAAGTATTTTTAATTAAACTAAACCTGTAGAATGACAGCCCGATGTGGGCTAAGACCTACAGTGCCCATATCTGCTTTCCTGTCAGAAGGCCCTTAGGTGCGAAGCATATGTCCGTTTAGACGATCAGTCTAACGAAAAAACACCCAGTGTTTAGTTCCCAAGCATACTTGGTACTCAAATAATCGACCCACTGAAGGGATGAAAGTTTCAAGTATTTTACCCTTATATATATAAACTGCCGTCAATTAAGCATTGCATATCTCTGAAGTATAGTTAATGTATATAAGTTACACAGTTAATCCATCAGTATGTAATAAATGTATTAATGTAATGCTAGTAACTTTTTTATTTTCTGAATTTTCCCTATAATTATAATATGAGCTAATTGAGTAATTTCTTAAAAATTTAAAATTGTTTTTTAAAATTCTTACAAATTTTTAATTTCTTTCAAATTTTTAATAAAATGTATAATAAATGGGCGTACTGGCCTTGTTGGTTAAAGCGTTATCTATCGGAAAAAAGTGAGTTAGAATCCCAACCCAATCAAAGATATATCTCGTTCCTTAATGGTAGCTGGGGTGCGTTAAATATGTCGTGGTCGCAATGTCCTTCTTGGAAATAACACCTCTGGTGGCAGCAGGTCAAGTCTATGGGTCTTTTGCTTCTAAATCACGAAGACCATTTTCGGGGCTACAACGGTACACCCACTATGTACCTGACTTCGGTATCTATTGGATGTACCGTAGGTAGGTCTCACATCGGCCCCCTTGTAGCCCTGAAAGTGAAACACTCTAATAATCGGGCATTATACCACAACATATAAAAAAATCCAAATTAAATAAAATTGAATAAAAATTAAAAATTTTAAAGCTGGCGTAAGCAAGGCATAACTCTTAAGATTTAAAAGAGATTGCTTACAAGCATTGCAATTATTAATTTAAAATTCTATTAATTAATGAAATTTTTGAAAATTTAAATCCTCCTTGCCGATTTTAACCAACGATAAAGTAAATGTTTTGTAATGTCTTTTACATTTTGCTTTTTCTTCTGTTCTATTGTCAAAGTGTTAATGGGTGCTCCGTGGCTGAGTGGTCAACAGCATCACTCCGCTAATCGCTTGAGAGCGTAGGAGTGTGGGTTCGATTCCCACCGTGGCCCTGGGTGTTTTCTTCGTTATCTTCTGTGGTTGTACATCTATCATTGTGCTATTTGTCCTATTATCGACGAAGACTTACAAGCGGATCTCAAGAATCAAGCATACAAGTCTGAATATGTGTAATGTAATAAATAAAATAAAGTGTTAATGGCTCAAATCAATGGAAAACCGCTTCCCCAACAGATGCTTTGGTCTTTATAGAAGAAACAATGTATGCAATATTCTCAAAAATTCGATGGTGAACTTGACCTGTTTGCGGCCGATTGAGAAATGCGGCTTCACAGCAAATTCGTCGACAAGTCGAATTTAAGACCCCGTTTCAATACGATGCCATAATTAACTATGTATGACTTATATAAACCGTTATCTGACGTCATGGATATTTTAAGCCAATCAGAATTGTAATAAAGTATAGTAGTCATGATCTCAACAGAAACGAAAGAAACCATCACTTTATGATTAAAATAACATTTTGAACATAATTAAAGTATTCATAATGGACAAGATGCATCGCTCTTCAGAGGGATGCATCTTAATACCAGATATTTAGAAAATTAACAAAACCAAGTCAAATAGACCAATCAGAATATATAAGTATAAGAATGAATACATTTAAAATGTAATTTAATTCAAGGAAAACTAAATAAAAAATAGTTAGAGGAAAATGAGTGGAATAAAATTAAAATAATTTCCCTTTTCATCAAGAAAAAGGATACAAGATAGACTTCGAATTTTATTTTTGTGTAAAATTTTACAAAGAATAAACAATGCACATCTAAATTATTTCCCATGCCTTAATTAGCCTAAATTATGTATGTATGTATATATATATATATATATATATATATATATATATATATATATATATATATATATATATATATATATATATATATATATATATATATATATATATATATATATATATATATATACGCAAAAGCTATATCCTTATTGATCATGTTAAAACAAAAATTCTATGCATTTCATCGGCATAAATGATAAATTTCTAAAACAGTTACGCATTAAATTTATGTTATGGTTTGTCTTCCAAATATAGATCTTACCATTAATTTTGTCTTAAAATGTTTTTATTTAATAAAATCATTTTACGGTGAAAAAGACAATTTAAATTCTTAAATTTCTCAAATAATTTAAAATATTTTTTTAAAAAATAAATTGCGCGTCAGTTCATTGTCGAAAACATCACTAAAAGAAAATAGTTATTATCTACAACATTTTTAATTTTTTATGTGAGAACCAAAAAAGACTTAAAACCACCTGCTTAATTGTTGGTTTCGGTGGTATCCTGAAACGGAAGATTGTTGATGATACCATGCATCTGTATCAAAGTAGAGCAGATTAAAAATGTTTTTCACTTTTTGAAAACGAAGTAATGGAAAAGTTATTTGATAAGAACTTTTTGGATTTATATTTTTGTATCTTTTAATATTGTAGAACTTAAATGGATCACCCAATATGAGTAAGAACAATTACTGATTTTGAATTACTAATAGAAGTTACAGAATTAAGCTTATTGTAAATTAATATAAATTATACTTAATATTAATTGACAATTGATAACAATAATTGTATTATATTTTCAAATTAGTAATTGTAATTTCTTTTTTTATTAATAAAATTTTCAAGAGTTCAATAATTTCCAATTATTTTACAAGGAAAAATTTTTTTTTTATAATCATGAGATAAATTGTTCTTGTTTTTCTTAAAAACTCACACAGCATTTTGAAGAATTAAATTTAAATGAATAATTATTCATTTTGAATTTTAGTGAAAATGAATATTTCAGCTTCCTCTTCTAAAGAGGATTTTTTTCAAAAAGTTCATAATGTGAATTAAAAAGGAAATACTCTAATTTGATTTTTAGATTCAATATCGTTTGGAGGGCATAGTTGAAATTTTGAGTAATAAAATATTAACTGTTTTAAAAACATGTAATTAATGTTTATTAATTACATCGTTTTTTCCCTTATTTCCTAATTTATGTACACAATAAAGTTGGTCATTATATTTTTATATGTGAATCTTAAGAAAATAAATACATAGCAAATAAGAACAATTTCTTTGATTTACATATTATTTTGATTCCAGGCGAAGCGTCATTGAGACATCCTCTTTCCTTTTCATTTTGATTTCTTTTATCAAAAAAATATTTACAACACAAAATTTATCAACATTGAAAATACTAATTATGAAACTGTAAAATTAGATACAGTATATAACAAAATTAAATATAGTAAAGGAAATGTACTTAGCTTAAAGAGCAATGGAAATTTATTTATGTAATTTTATAAAATATGATTTTGTGTGCACTCTTTCTATGGTTACTTTTTGCCCAATAGGGTTAATTTGATCATGACCTACAGTTTAAAGTGTAATAATTTCATATATCTACACCTGAGGTGAGAATCGAGCCTATGATTAGAGTTCTATGTCAGGGATTGTCAACCTTTTAATACATAACGCCCACTTTTTATTTATTTTATTTAATTTTTTTTTATTTCGGTTGTAAAATTTTCTAACTCCAGATAAATTCCACAATAATGGTGATTTACAAAGTAGGAAATGCCATTTAGTTCCTGGCACCTACCACAAAAGTTGAACGCCATCTAGTGGACAGTAGGTAACGCCGTTTGGTTACTTTTGACCCATCATGAAAGCTAAACTCCTACTGGTGGCAGACAGGGACCAGATTCATTACCACTATTCTAGTTAATGCCGATTGCTTATTACCACCAGCCATAAATTCTAAAACATCCACTAACGGGTAATAACCATTATGTTAACGATTCTGCTGATCGCTGGGCCTTAAGAGGTAGAAAACTTTTAAGTTTAGAATCCATTTTATAATGATAACTTTATTTGTACACTATCATCTTTCTAAAGCCCCTTTCAAAGTGAACTGAAAGAAAGTTTATTAAAACAAGTTTTATATTAGAGTAAAATAAGAGTAATTTTAGATAAGTTAAGATTTTAAACAAGTTTTAGATAAGAGTAGAGAATAAGGACAAAACTAATTAATATTTTTTTCAGATAACTAAGCTCACAGATTCATCGAAATGAAAGTGAAACAATAATCAGTACACCTCTTATCCCATAAATGACCCACCATAATAAAAGTGTGATTTAACATATTTCATAATACCTATTCATTTATATAAAACTTATACATTTCCCCTTTTGTAAAACAACAGAATGAGCTAATAATCCTGATCTAAACCAGTACTCGTCACAACCTTGTAGCTGACACTTGTCAAATCAGTCTATCAATGTAATTCTAAGTGCCACACAGTAAAAAACATTTGAAACACTTCGATTTCAGTGGCAATATACGTAGAATTAGTGGTCAAGAATATAGATTTTTATATTAGGTTGGTGCGTATGAAATGTCGGATTCTCTTTACATGCGGACGTTTTCCTCCCTGTTTTCGTTATACTTTTGTATTTGGCATAACCTCATTCATACTCGTATTGTCCATTGCCAGAGACTCATTTCAGCAAAATAGGTTTTCTCGAAGGTCTTCCCTTTTTTATTTCTTTTGAGTTTATTGCCGATATGAATTCTGCCGACATTCGCGTCATTTTCTTATATGAGTACAAACTTGGTAATAGTGCTGCAAAAGCTGCACGCAACATAAACCAAGCGTTTGGGGAGAATACGGTTAACGATCGGAAAGTGCAGCGTTGGTTCGAAAAATTTCGGACTGGCGATTTTTCACTGCAAAATGAGTCGCGCGGAAGACCCAAAACGTCTGTGAAGAATGATGACCTGAAGGCTCTAGTGGAAGCGGATCCAGCCGTATCCACGAGGGAACTTGCTATCAGGATGAAAGTTGACAATACAACGATATTGAGACACCTTTCTGAGATTGGCAAGGTTAAGAAGATGGACAAGTGGGTACCGCACGCACTGACAGAGCGAAATAAGCTGGATCGGTTAAGCGTATGCTCATCATTACAGCATCCACCCTATTCACCGGATCTCTCGCCGACCGATTTTCATTTTTTCAAGCATTTAGAGCTATTTTTAAGGGGCAAACACTATGAAAATGAAGACAGTCTAAAAAACTCGATATCAGAGTTTATTAATTCTAAAGACCAAAATTTTTTTAAGACAGGCATCTACGCTTTAAAATCTCGTTGGGAGAAGTGTATTGAAGTGAATGGAACATACTTTGATTGAATAAACAGCTTTTGAAGAAAGATATGCAGTTTTATACAATCACTTAAGAATCCGACATTTCATACGCACCAACCTAATAGTTTTATTGTATATTAATACTAAACCACTTAAAGGTATATACTTATTAGTATGATTTATTAACATAAAAATATAGATATCATAAATCAGAATTCTTTCAGTATATTTAAATAAAAAAATTAACTTGAATCTTTTCTTTTTGCCCAGTTTTACTTAATATTGCTGCATTAAGTAGAAGGTGTATATAGAGTGATATACAATGGCTCTGAAAATTGCACTGTGGGTCGAATTGGCAAAGAATTATCAACCTTTTCAGACATTTATAAGTAGAAGAAATAATTTAAAATCATTTTGGTTGATAAAATCAACCATATTATTAAAATAGTTTTACACATGTTAATTAAACTTATATTTGTTATTTAAATAAGCACTTGATTTAAAAACATTTCTTAATTTTTAAATAAATAAAATAAGTTGACTATGAGTTTCATAGTATTCATTTCACAAACTACTAATTTAAAATTTTCTATTTCTATAAAAAAAGAGCATTTCATGTAATATTGTATTTTCAATTCTTGTTTCTGCATTTTATAAGAATTCTATGTTTGAATGAATTATCTGTATGGCCATTCTGCATTTTGAAGGGGGTAGGAGCAGTAACTGGTATTAAGAATACTACGCGAAAATGCATCACGTGCATATACGCACGTGTGAACTTAGAGCAACAATTCATGATTTGTGAACGCTGTCTGCACGGGATTTTCGACTTTGTGGATGGTCAAATACATCACTTTTTCCATTTAAAAAAATTAAATAAAATAAATTTTTTATTAACCTTATATAAATATTATTTACAAGTGTAGTTTTTCCGAGACGTAAGTTAATTACTATATTCAGTTTCAGATTTTGGAATTAAATTTAAATTCTTTAATAAACATAGCTTGTACAAAGAAAAGTCAATTTCATCATCATTTTGTAAACTACAATTAAAAAGCAATTTTTTTTATCATAATATTTTTACCTATGTATTTATGTGCGATTTATAAAAAATATGCAAATACATTACATGTAGCAAAATTTAATTTTTATCTTTAAGTGAGGTTCTCTTCATAAAATATATTTTTTATTATCGTCATTAATGCATTTTTATCAAAATATATATTAATTATTTTTATAAATTTTTTTATAAAAATGTTTATTTAAGTAATATTATATAAATATTTAGAAAAATATAATGTGTCATTCTTTGGTCTCATTTGTGCTCACCTCAAGGATTTGATGTTGTGGGTGGCCCAACAACATGAAGGCCGATATGAGATGCAATGCATTTGAATGCCTGTTCCATATTGCTTTATATTTTCATAAATTTTGGATCTGATTAATGTATCGTAAAAGAGGATATCTGAGAAAATTTCACGCACACACATCTAAACAGACGTGTTCTAACATCGTGAAGTTCAGTCAAACGACCTAATTTTGTTGTATAATACCTTAACTGTCACCGCGTTAAATGAGGATTTTATATAGATAGCAGAAGGCCATTGTTGTTGCACTAGCTTCCCTATAACTAGCCCTGAGTTCGAATCTACCAGTTAGATAGAAGGAGGGTGGAGTCTTCATGATTTTGAATCAAGAGGACCAAGCAGAAGACCCACAATACTTGGCCTGCCACCTCCACAGGTATCATTTTACTTGAAGGACATTGCGACCTCGCCTAATTTTAACGTGCCCAAACCGCCTTTAGCGAACACGACGGATCTTCGGTTAAGCAGGGATTCGAACTCACTACCTTACGATAATGAGAACGATGCCCTAACCTACCAGACCACCACGGCCCTAGTAGAAAGCCGTGGTAACCTAGTAGTTAGGGCATCGGCCTTCCGTCCGGAAAGACTGGGTTCGATTCCCAAAGCCACCAAAGACCCACCGAGTGCATGCGATATACGTGCTCGTAAAATCTGTGGATTACCATGGGGGTAGAGCAGTTAACATGCGTGTAATGGTCAGGAAAAAATTTCCTCCCCCTCCAAATCAAAGTCAAATAGGGGGAGTGGATCCTCTGGTGGTGCCACCAATCGGAGGAGCTTTAGAGCAAAGACGTACTTTCACCTTCATGGTGCTCTGGTTAAACGAAAGACTGAATTATTAGCATATCCGTCAGCTAGGGAGCTTAGTTTGACCAACAATCATAAATAACAACAGTAACAACAACCACTGCGTAAAGTGAGGACTTTATATAGATAAAAGACCGTTTCTAAGAGTTGTAAGGGAAGAAATCCGGAATATCCCAAGCAACCCACTTGACATACATTCAGGGAAAATGTAAGCAGACTAATGATCTTGTACATTTAAAAGCAATTTTAATAGTCACCATGTAAATGAAACTGTCTGGAATGCTTTTTCATGGATAGCAGGTCGTATTTACGTCTTGAAAGCGAGAAAACCCCCAAGCATTCCCCCGACAGTCATGCATGCATAGCAAGGGCGTAGCATTCATTTCTCGTTTCCAACATACATAGATACATAACGGTGCAGACTAGCCCCGGACTGTACCTTTAGGTTAACGGGTTTGGAATACTCGCCCATCACCAAGTGCCTCATTTTGAACCATGGTCAGGTGACGAGGTCACATATGAGCTGGCATCCTCCTCTCCACATCCACGCCACACCAGCGGAAGGACTTTGGACGTCACATATTAACGTGGACACGTCCTCAACCCACAGTCTGATTTCCAACAGTGGATGAAATTGAATCCAGGCCCTATCGCTTTGAAGAGTATTGTCTTGTTATAGATCCCGGCGAGTGTTAAATCGAAGTGTTTTCGACATTTCGTAGTAGATGGCCTAATAGCCTTAGGCTGTGGTAAAGCATATTAATATCTATATAGCTTGTGTAAATCGCTTTCCAGGAAAACTATTCATAAATAACAAGCCACATTCAAGCGTTATAAGCGAGGAGACCCGGAATACTCCCAAGCACCCATTCAGACAGACTTGAAACCAGAAAACGGAAGTACAACATCCGTTTCCAGTCGTTCAACAGCTGCTGGTATTGAACCCGGCATTATTCTCTCTAGAGAGCGTTGTCGTACATAGCCACGGTGAAAATAACAAAACATAGTGGCAGAAATGTGACATCCGTTACTCAATAGAAGCTGGAATCGAGCCAGGGCCCTTCTATTTTAAAGAGAGTAGTCCGTACACTAGGCCAAATTTAGAACATCATCGCAGACCAAAGTAAAGTAATTACTAACAAAAAAAGTCAGAAAACAAGTTTGGAAAAAAGTATTATAACATAGTTAGTTATAAAGTTAGTTAGTTATAAACTATTATAACATAGTTTACATTTGCCGGCATTCAAGCCGAAACTTACAACATTTAAAATAAAAACGTTAGCTAACCCGTAAAATTCAAGGTCCTAAGAGAATTGCCATTTATGATTTTTATGTCAGTATTTATCACTTTATAAACTATCTTATAAGATGAAAATTATAATATCATATTCAAGTTAAAACATATTCATTTACATGTATTTCAATACTCGATGGGTTCACCACTCTCTACCATTTTTTTTGATAAATACTCCTTCAACTTTTGCTCCATCCAAAGTGCATCCGTGTCAGCAAAAGTTTATTATTTTATAAGGAGAGAAAAGAGATAGCTTTTCACTTTAAATTCTGTCTACTGCGTTGATAAGTGCTCTTGCACTTATCAAAAGTCAGGCGAATATTAATATTATTGTGTTTTATCTTTCACACTCTTCTTAAATTGAAGCCCACTTTACTCTCCTCAAAGTATGTGGGAAAAAGAAAGAAATAATATTCGCAGGGAATTGAGAATAAAACTTTTATTGCTATGCAACTGTTTCCTGAGAAATGCTCTAGCGAATAATGCTTAAAATTGGAGTCGAAAAGGATATTCTGAAACGGCGAATTATTATGGCGATCTTTTCCCTTATAAGGATGTCTATGCCTTGGAATGTGATACCAGGATTTACAGGTTTATTATAAGTTTCTAAAGCTTATATATTATATTGCTACAATAAAATTTACAAACATGAAATTTTAATTCCAGTATATAAAAATATAAAGAAAAAATTTCAAAGTCCTGCCTTTTATCTCTATTGGAGTTAAATGTGTTTTATTACTCTAAAATCAGTAATTTATTTAGAAATTTGTACTTTACCAAATATTTCTATTGTATAACACATTGGAATTTGATTTTCGATGTTTCATGGGGAAAAATAGACTTTAGATTTCAACTTTTCAGGTTGAGTTAGAATTTTACGGAAGGCATGTTTTGCACTGATTTTTGTGCTATGTGTTTAAAAGTTTTGATAATTTTAAAATTCTCCCCCAATCACCAATAGTAACAGCAATATAAAGTGTAAAAACGAATTTTTCTATTAAAATTGCATTTCTCTATTTGGAATCTGGCAATGACGACTAGCAAAAGAAAATCGCTTTCTGACATGTGATACGCAAGTGTATATATAAAGCATACAGAGTATGCTTAGAATTTCTCTTATTGTTTTAAAAAATTAGAAAATTTTCGATACTTTAATTAAGACTTTATTTAATGTATACCATAGTTTTTAATATTATGTACATCTCATTAAGAAAACATTGAATATCAAACATTCGAAATAGCTTAACATAACTAAAAGAGAAAAAGGAAAAGAAAATATAGTAATAATTTTAAAACGGATTAAATAAATAAAGATATTGCTATTAAGAAATTAATAATAAAGAAATATAATTAAAGAGATTTAAAGTGTGAAAACGAACGATTTTTACTAGAAAAAATATACATATTTACAATACATTTCACATATTTTATTTTATATATGTATCTAAGATTATTTGAAATTCTTAAAAATGAGGTAGTAACTTAATATAAATTTACATCTGTGTATGTGTATTTAGTAACATATATTTTTAATAAAAAAAATGAAAAAAATATGTAGCATTGAATAAGAGAAACAGAGAACCATTAAAAAAGTAAATCAAACCAATTACAATCGCCCAATGCTCAATATGCTTTCTTTGAAAGAATACCATTGGCTTTTTTATAAAAAATATTTTAAATGGAAAATTATGTATAAAATACATAATTCTCTTAGAATTTCACAATGAGTAATTTATTTAATTAAGTGGAAAACCACTTGCGTGTATGTTAACTTTACAATGCGACAATTAATTAACTAGATCTAATTTTAACGTTTTGTTGAAACACTTTGAATAGTGAAAGTGAATCTGAATCGTATATTAAAAAATTGGGAGATAAGTGGAAAAGTTATTAAATTACTGCTTATTGTACCATCCTGTAACTCATAAATTTAAAGAATTGAATTTTATTGGAATCATGATTAAATAGATATGTAAATGAAACATATTTATATGCAGATGTTTGCATGAAATATATTTATATACTTCACTCACTCTTACTTTTCTTTCTTTAACTCTTCTTTATCTCTTGAAAAAAGATCTTTCAGATTAATTTCTTATAGCTCCAAAGTTTCTAAATCCATCTTTGATGACTCGAATAAAATTTGTAGATAAATGCTTACGTGCATCCTCTAAAAGTTTTGGAAACCTATTCTTGAACTGAAGTGAAATAAGAATAAGAATAAATCGAATATTCGATTACAAATCGTTTGCTTTGTTTTATGCTTACATGAAATTGTTTTCGTCAGTTAAATAAAAAAATAATTTCTATCAAAATAAAAAATAATCTTCTAGTTTTACGATAAAACCTTTTTTAATAATTTAGCTTATTTTTACATTATATATATATATATATATATATATATATATATATATATATATATATATATATATATATATATATATAGTTTTGTGTACCATTTCAATCAAGCTATTTATGAAGCATTTTTCACTAATTTTAATATTTAATAGTTGTTATGTAATCTGCCTACATTAATTTCATCATGAATTTACCTTATTATTTTTATCGTTGACAAAACCTCTCAATATAATTTCACAACGGGCTCTATTTTGAATTAGATACTCAATATTGGTAAAAATAAGGTTTATTTATTTTAATAAATTGCTTATAGAATATAGTTATATATTAGGTAATACAGAATCTTATAATTCTCTCACAATAATATCTCTCTCTCTCAATAGTATATATTATAATAATATTCTCATTAATGTTTCCTTTGAATTATCTTTTACAAAAATGCTTATAATTACGTATAATGCAGTTTTTAATTACATACCTTGATTATGTTAATCTGTATAAATTATTTATTTCATACTTTTTACCTTGGTCAATGAAAACAGTAGCACAAAATGGAAGAAAACCCAGGTTAAGCTATTGCTCTCTGCCTAATTTAAGAAATAGGCTATATTTCATTTCAAAGTTATAACTGCAGTGTTTAATTAACTTTAACCGTAAATAATGCTGATTTGAATGCACTGAAAACTACCACTGTTACGATATACAACACTTCGGAATTGTGCTTTGTTCAAGAATAGAGGCATACGTATGCGTAATTGTACTTCTTTTTTAAAATTGTCATTCATGGGTAAAGCTAGGATGGGGAAAAATATGTATGGCATCGGATCTGCCATATTTTCAACATTCCATCAATGTAATTTTCTTTTAATGAAATTTACTATTTTTTCTACATTTGAAAATATATTGTTTTTGTCGATTGGAACGAACGTGTTTTCGATTTTCCTAATACGTCTCTCATCGGAAATGCACTGAAAAACGTGTAAAAGGAATCCTGAGTTCAATAATTAATAACTCTCATCTAAAAATAGTTTTTAAGCTTTCCACATTTCATTCAATATGCTTTCAGCTAATTTATACGGAGACTTCATTTCGTTGTGCAATTACTGTTTTAAACTATTTAAGAAATAGGATTTTAAAGGAATAAAGTAAATCATTATTTCTTTAAATTTCAATTTTACCCCAAAAGCTAGTTACACGTTTTCCATTGTTTTCGTTAACATAGAGAAAGTTGCTTAGGAAAAACTTGTTCAAATTCATATTTATAATGAGAAACTTTCAACAAATTTATTCTAAATATTAGTTTTTTTAAAAACCTTTGTCAATTTCTAACGATATTAAAATCATTTTTTTTTAATTTCAAGAATTCCTGAAAGCAAATTATTTAGGAAAGAATATATAAGGGAATATATATAGTCTAAAAGCCTGGATAGGTTTTAGGGAATATTCGAACCCCTTTTTCCTCTTAAATTCTTAACCTAACTCTATGACACTATTTTTCACACCTTGCAAAAAATCTGAAAAACTTCTCTTGAATATATGCTTTTTTTCAACGTTGAACGGAAAGAAAACGAACAAAATAAACGAGCGAATCAACTAATGGTTAAAAAGAAAAATAATGAATGTTAAAAATAGAATATCTTATCTTCGATTTTCGATACATGTGCTTCTTATCTGTTCGATCCAGAATTACAAGAAATTTATTCCAGAGTTTTAAGTTGCAAAGTAAGATGACGCATTATTTATTTCTTAACACAGTGCCTTGTCATTATTAAAAAGAAATTCGTTATAAAATAATGAAGAGAGAAAATTATATTTCTTGAATAATAAAAATATTTTATGCTCTCACATAACACAGTAAAATATTGAAATATGCATAAAATAACATTATCTTTACAAGTATATGAGACAAAACATTTCAATGGCAACAGACATTTCTGACAAAACATTTTAGAAAATTCAACTTAACAGCAAATATAGGTAATAATAGCATGCAATAAATAATTTTTGATACCCGGATGCTATTACGGTATACCTATTCAGCGCTATATAATATATACCTAATCTTATAACAGTGAGGCACCTGGGCACCCAGTGAGTGTGCCAACTTTGCTCTGAAAGTGAAAGAATAGAGAAACGTACACAGAGATGGAAAGGAACATTCATGCCCGAACCAGGATTCGAACCCGTGATTACTGCTTTGAAGGTAGGAACGCTAACCTCTCCGCCATTTGTCGGCCTCATACAATAAATGTAAATTGTAATAGTTACAATTATCATAACTTTATGTCAATAACATGAACTCGTAAGTTTATATATATATATATATATATATATATATATATATATATATATATATATATATATATATATATATATATATATATATATATATATATATATATATATATAAATTTCGTGTCACGATGTATGTTCCCGATAAACTCCGAAACTACTGAACGAATTTTGATAAAATTTTGTAACCATTTATAATAAGGTCCAACTTAAAAGATAGAATAGTTTTTATCTCTTAATTATTGATCTCAATATTTATTATACGACATTAGTGTTTATTTATTGGTTAGTTCTGTAAGTTCCTAATAGATGACGGTTTAGCACCTAAGTTGCACAGGTATTCGGCAGATGGGGACGTGTTTATTTTTCTAGATTTTACCATCTTCGAGAAAATGATCGTGCGCGCGCAAGCGTGTGGTTAAATATAGAATTTACATATATTTTCATGATGTATAATCATACTATAACAGTTTTTCGTGAATCATTTTCATAATTATACTTTGTATTGTGTTATTATTGTGCAGTATTCAGTTTGAATATTTTTAATATTATAAATAGTAAAATAAAATTTTATTTATTACTGTTTTTCTCTACTAATTTTCCTACCACCTCGAAAATATGTAAGTATTTCTTGATAGCCTTTTATTATTTTTTATTTTTATTTTATAATTTGATAATTATTAATTTATTCAGCAGTACATTTTGATCTAATTTATTTATTCAAATGATAAATTCTTTTAATTTTTTTTATTTCAGTCTAATGCCACGGAAAAATTTTTAGTTTTAATATAATTTAAAATTGAAATAATAATAGTTCGATGTCAATGTTATCTACCTCATTTATAACAATTTATTTTTAGATGTCTTTAATTTATATAGAATATTTTATAAGTAAGTCACTGATTACAAACTATAATTTAATATAAGATGAATAAAATGTAAATTCAGAAAGTTTATGTTGGTTTGTGCTTAATTTCAAAATTTCGATACTTTACCTATTACTTTTAAATTTTGGTGAAACATTTTATTTTTAATCTCATATGAATGAACCTATTTTAAATATTTTAGAAAATATTAATTTGATTGAACCCAAGAATTAGTAAAAAATTTATTCAATGTATTTTAAAAACTCAGCCGCTGCAACGCGTGGCTGGGTCAGCTTGTATATATATATATATATATATATATATATATATATATATATATATATATATATATATATATATATATATATATATATATATATATATATATATATATATATATATGTATGTATGTATGTATGTATGTTCCTCGCTTTCACAGGCAGTAGATTTTAGGGTAAAATGTTTATACCACTGTTTTAAAGAAAAACATGTTCTCCACTTTTGTGAAAAAAATAAAGATAGTTACAATTATTTTAACAATATTTACAAATTAATTTTGTTAAAATGCTATCACGAAATGAGTTTTTACACATAGATCAGCTAAGAACAAATCGAGCGAAGAATTCCCTTTAGTTAGTAATTATTGGTATATAAGTCTAAAATTCTTTCATCCATATTCCAATCCATTTCCAATCAGTGGCGTATTGGGGAAAGAAAGAATGCATTCGCTGCAATGGAAAAAAATATTGTTCTTAAAAAATAAAAAGTAATAATTATATTTTTCAATTTATTTTTATATTTAGATTGTAGGACTATAGAAGGAAAGGGACATGCGATACTGTTACATATACATATTAATTTTAAACGGTAGGAAGAGGGAACACGCACCTCCGTTCTTGAAGCTAACATAGTTCCTGAACAATAAGCATCGCGACTTGAACAACTGTACTTTAAATTCCATTTGCATAACTAACGTCTTAAATTAATATCAAATGCTGTAATTAAAACGTTGAAATGAAATATAGCTTGTGCTTTAAGTCAGAGAGGCTCCAACATCTTTATATAAAGTTCATCATATTCCATAAAACAGTTCTCATTTCAAACCCGGACAAAAAAAATTGAGGTTGCAGAGTAAGGATTTGAATATATATATATATATATATATATATATATATATATATATATATATATATATATATATATATATATATATATATATATATATATATATATTGATAGATCGATGTTAAAAAATATGCGAATCGAACGTGAAAAGGCGATTGGTATATTGTTTTATTTGTGCATATTCCGTATACTATAAGTTTTAGTTCCAATTACAATTTGTTGTAAGTTAATGGTTTATTGATACCTGGTCTTGACAAAATTAAGTTTGACATTATGAATGGTAAAAATATGATAAAAAATTTATAATGAGATTTATTTTCCATTATTATTGCTATCATTATATAAATATTTTCATTAAATTTTAAACTATTTCCGTAAAACCTCATCCGATGCTTAAAAAATCCATTATACTTGTAGTCTATATTATTCTTATGATTTGCTCACTATATTTATTTCATCAGCTTTTTCAATACCAAATCAAATAATATTATATATTAAACCGCAAAAAGAATTTCGAGTAGCTTGCTTTTAATGTCACAATCTTTGATCGATTATTCTTATCAATAGAAGAATATTATTTCTGATAATGTAAAATGTCAGGAAAATAACATAGATGAAAAATAAAGAAGCTTATTTCCTTTAGGTAAAAAATAGTATAACCATTGATTAAAATTCTTGCATGTTATTTGGAGAAATTTAGTTTATATTTTTAGATAAGTCTTCAAGGAAAATTTATAATAATGTAAGTGAAAAAAATTTATCACAAATCATACAAACATTTTATATCAGATAAGTCTTCTTCTACTTGTATAAAAAAACTTTTATTATTATGTTTTCATTACTTTTTAATTATTGTGATAAGTATTTTGTTTCTTTAATTAGCTTTTAGTATCAACTTTAACAAGATATTATTAATTTTGGGAAATTTAAGAATTTTATTTTTTGGTGCTCTGTATAAGATAATTTTAAATATTTGAAATAATGTGTAATTCAAATTGATTCCACAAGTACTTTGTGTGTTTTTAAAAATCATTAAATACTGGAAAATTTTTTGAGAAATGTAGGGATGAAATATATTATATTTATTCTGTGTGTGTGTGTGTTAATTCGTAATTTTTTTTATCTGTTAACTTAATCCTGTGAGGGCAAATGGTGCTTAATTCGAATATTATATTTTTAAGCCTTGCGTATAGTCAGCATTTAACCGTTTTACCCCTTAAATATGTTCATTTAAGTGTGTGTGTGATTATTGTCTTCAATAAACAAAACACTTGAGCCACATTTCGTCATTCCGAAATTCACACATAACCGTCAAATATTTTAATTATTTTATTCTACCTTTCTCTCAAGTTCCTTGTAGTTATTTTTTAAAATATAACATTTCTCTGTTTTTTATTTTGTTAATTAATTTACTCTCTCTTTCTCCTTTTTTCCTCCTAGAATACATTTCTCTACCTTTAATTTTTTGAAAAATATAGCTTTATCATTTTTTTTATGAAAATGTTCTTCCATTTTTAATTTTTCATAGTTACAAAACAATTGATAATTTCCTTAATCAAGCATTTTTTAAAGTGTAAAAATACTTGGGTATCTTTATTTTGGCATTATAAAATGTGGTAAGGTGTTCAAACATATACTCCTTACATTAAAATTACCCTGTATTTTATCCAATATTGAAAAAATAAAATAAAATAAATAATATATTTTGATTTCTATCTCTTTTTACTTTTCAATGAGATATTTCTATAAAAAAATGTAATGATTTAATTTTTTTATGTATTCCCATATTAAACTTTATAATACAAATAAGAAATTGATAATGATACAATTGATTAAAAAATGAAGGAATAAAACATTTAAATTATTATCAGATCACAGTTTGTAATTTTTTAATATTTTGTTGAACCTTATCGAAAGATAAATTGCTCAAGTCTGAGATTTGTCAGTAAGGAATGAAAATGATCTGATTGTGATTTTTTTGTTTTGTTTCATTTCGCTGAAAAGAGAAGGGTCACATGGAGGATTTCGCCAAGCGCATGCGCAGTTCAGTTCTAATTAAAATGGAAGTTATCATGATGTGAGCGCCATAGCTAACATCTAGGGTAATTTTTAGTTATTTTTATAGTGTTTTAATTGAAGCTGTTTGGATACAAATCCATCGAGACGGCTTCTAGAAAGGGAGGCTAAATGGACAGTACGTCCATTATTACTCAAGCAAGCAGGGAAGAGGAACAACTTACAAGTTTTCCTCCCGAAAGAGGTTAGTGCATGTCCAAAATGGCGTCTTTCTTGCGCTGCAATATTTTAAATGCATTTTTCTTATTGTTTGTACATGTAAACTGTTCCTTTGGGAACATTTTAAAGCCTATAATCTGTCTGTTTGTAATGTGATGCATTATATAAATAGTGTATATTACATGTTCATTGTTTAATATCTTCCGTGTTGTGTTAGCTGTGGTTTGCGCGCACTGATTGTGGGTTGCAATTTGACAACAAACACGACGCCTCAAAGTTGACGGCAACAATTAGGCCTAATTGTCTGAGTACACAACACTATTCTCTATTTACTTTAATTTTCGCTTCATCTTCCTGACTTATTCCATGCAAAAGTAAATTATTCAATGAAAAGCATTGATTTTTTTCTTAAATTTAAAAACTGAAGCATTTGATAACTGAATCGTATTTGAGAATACCTGAAGTTGCCATCAAATATTTTAATACTTTTATCTGTATTACATTATAATATTTTTATTTTTTCCTCCCTCGGAATAATGATGTTGCTTATGGCGTTTGTTTTAGAAAATATTCTGTCTAAGCATCTTTAAGCCCCCTAGATAAATGAAAAAGTTCTGTAAATATTTCATAATAATTACAATATTTACTAATCTATACCATATGATGTAAATAGTGAAAAGATAAAAATAGCAAATGAGAAAATAAAGAAATACAATGATGACATTAATAAATTTTCGAAATTTTGTAAACCAAATATATTTTACATTAAATTCATTTAATAAATATAAATTGTATTCTTAAAGATGTGTAAACTATTAATATAGTGTATACTTAATTTCATATAAATTTTCATATTCTTTTTTAATTTTAGTCAAATAATCCTAAAAAGAATAAATTACCAGACATTTACTGTAAAGTGAACAAAAGTATAATTTTCGAAAGTAATTTTAACTTTGATTTTTTTGGCAATTATGTATTACAATTCAAGGAATTTAGCACACAAGATGTACGAAATTTGTTTGATAAACAAAATTCGGTGTTAGTGCTGTATTTTCCATAATTGAAGTGGCTAAGGTGAAATAACTTTATTTAGAATTTTCAATAGAATATATATATACAGCATTTGTAATTTTTTTAGTGAAAATCATGCTTTTTTATTTCAAGTTGCCGAGCTGGCAGCCAAATGGTTGGTGTTCTTGCCTTTTGTTCAACAGTTTGTTGGTTCAAATCCTTTTCTGAGCATAGATATTTGTAATGGTTCAGAATCTATTTTAAACTGTGTAGATCTTGTCCAGTTATTTCTTGGATGCAAAAAATTATCATTGAGCGACAAACCAAGTCTTCATTTCAAGTTTTCTTAGTTACTGAGGAACTTTTCATTAATATTGCTATAATGCTGCAAAGATAATCTCTAATATATTGTATGTCCCTTTTGTTAAGCAAACATAATGGTCTGTCTTAAATTTGACAAGAAATTGCTAAATGAAATGTAAACCATTAAAGGTAGAACATTTGCAAAATTATTCTTAATTAATATTCAAGACATAACTGTTATGCATGTACTATCTTTGGAGTGGTATTTTTCATAATGGATTATTGATGGCTGTTTATGGTGAAATTCTTTGAAAAGAACTGTTGGATATTTTAAGTGATGTTAAAAATATAACACCTGTAATTCAAATAACCAATTCCCAAACCTAAAACTCATAAGATAATTATGTATTTTCATTGCTTTATTTTTCTTATTTCATCCATTTATCTTTTGCATTGTAAAATGGCATTTACTTTTAAAAAATTTAAAAGGTTAACATTAATAGAAATTATTTTATCATATTGAAAAGCTGTTTTCAACATTCCACTTTTTTTTCCCTTTGGAAGTAACTCTTACTCATCATACAGTGAAATCCAGTTAATGACTTTTGAAACCATCAATACTTTGAAAATATTATAATTTTTGAAAAGAGAATTGTTTTTTGTGTGTTATAGTTCAAAAAACCAATAAGTAAGAGAATATGTAAATTTTAATATTTGTAGAGACATGCAATTTTTCTAAGACATTCAAACTAAAAATAACATTATTTCATGGTGTAATAAATTGCCTTTATTTTGCAAACTTCATGGTTTATTTTTTATTGACTTATAATTTGCAAAATAGTTATGTTTAAAATATGTTTCCATAATTATTGTTTATCCATCTGATAAGTACCTAAAGTTCACTTGTTACATTCTCTTTTATCTTCTATTTTTGAATGTGTAATCAAACAAGTACAAAATTATTGTTAAATAGAATCCTATTGGAACTTTATGCCAATAATTGACATTTTGCTTAACAAAAAAATTTTTCAATAAAACGGTGATTTTAATGTTACGATGTAAATATTTAACCATCTTATTGTATGATTTGGCAAAATATGAAAACCACTTTTTGAACTGAGGTTTCCAAATGTTGGAGCAAAACAATTGTTGTAAACAAATAAATATTTAAGCTAAGTATATAATAAATATTCCTTTGTTATTAATTAATAGAGAGTTCTCACGAGCATTGAAAGTTCCTATAATCTTAAAAAAGCATCTGATAGATTTCTCAGTGCAATATTTTATAAAAGATAAATATCAGAAAATTGTGTGTGCTTCAAATTTAAATCAATAACTAATTTTGCATGAAAATAAAATTAATAAAGTCAGAGTTTATATAAAAAATGTATATTACTATAATTGTATCTTAGTATTAGTAATGCAATGAATTTATCGACATTAAGATTCAGATTTCATGTTTATTTGTTGCCATTGTGAGATTCACATTATTTTTTTATGAAACCCTTGTGTATGCTGATGGTTATGAATCGTGTTGTTTTCACTGTTGCAATCATTTTTGGAAACCACCCCAAACTTGTTACATAGGCTAGGATTTTACTATTTTATGAACGATATAACTTGCAAAATAAGATATTACTTCTAAGTTCGATTTAGCTGCGTTATAACTAATCATTTCTATCTTCTTTAATATACATTGCAGTATTAATTATTTTAAAGATTCAATTTTCTTTTACTGAAAAGTCAATATTATCTAAGTGTAGATAATTTTAGACAAAACACTACTATCAACATTTGAATATTTTGTTGGTTTAATTTGGGAATACATCGCAGTAAGTTGATACACTTGAAGAAATGCAGCTGCAATTTGATGGTCATTACAATCACAAACATTTTACTTAATGCTGAAAAACCTGAAAAAAATTTATAATGAGAACATTCTTGAATTTTTCTCCATAAAATATTATCTAATAAATCGCTAACTTTTTATAAACACGTAAAATAATACTTGTAAGGAATCTTAGTTCAGCCTAGCTATCATCAGATAACTACAGTTGTGGGAATTTATTAATAAATGATTCCCAAAGTAACTGACAGTTATTTTTAAGCCATAAAAAGTAGACTAAGACAAAACTAAACAATTCTTATCATTGATTAACTTCGTCCACAGATTTAAGTATTTCAAAAAATCTTGAATTACTTACAGAAAGATGAGGTTGATAATGAAATTTTCAAATGATGAATTCAGTTTTAAAGCTTTGTTAGGGATTCTAGTGTTATTTCATGATATGTGTTTTATGCGTGTCAATTTCCTTGATAAATTCAATACAGCCTGCATAAGTTTTTAACTCAGAATTTTTATAAGGTGCCATCATAGCAACCATTGATGTACTGAAAAACCCAAAAAGTTACTCTTTTTTAAATGTTCTTAACATGTAACTCATAAGCACAATTTAAAAAAATTGCTACTTTTTACATTACATCTTTTGCTAATTTTGTCCTTACTCGATCAGCTTTTAATTTATGGCAAACTTTCAAATTGTACCCATTTGGCATCTCACTTTCATTTACAGCATCCCAAAAATTTTATATCAACCAATCTGGGGTTTTAAACAAAAAAATAATTTTGTGGAAATGTGATAAAATTAAAAAATGTTTCTTATAAAAATATTTTAAATTTTATATCTTTATTTAATTATTCTAACTCATGATAAGTGATACATAAATAATATTTATAAAAGTAAATATAAGTCTATAAAAATTTAAATATAAACCATTGTAATTCCATTTTTAGTAATGCTTTTCTCATATCTTTATAAGATGTGAAAAATCTGACTAGAACCACAAGTGTCTTTTGGCATCGTAAACGTGTTCACAATTAATATTTAACGAAGTTATCCCAAATTTTTCCTTCATCTATTCCATGTTGCTGTGTTGGTAATTAAAAAAGTCAGAGTTTTCTTGTAGTATTTTACATTTAATAATGAAATGTTGAAATGCAACTCCCTATAATTGATAAGAAATTAGTTTCTATTCATTAGATAAATTAACAACTAAAATGTAAAGAGCATTATAACAATACAATTCATATTTCCCTTTGAAAATAGAATTTGTAAAATAGTTTTCAAAATCAATTAGATTTCAGTACAAAGTTATGTATCATTTTCGCTAAAGAAACCAGGAGATGATAGGGCTCATTTCCCTTGAATAGCTGAAACATGGAAACAAAAGCTTAGTCTCCTTTTCTTATAGCTTGACTTGGAGGTGATGTGTGCCAAGATTTGTGAATCCATATATTTCTTTAAGATTGTTGATCAAATGAAAGAGGCAGTGATATTTTCAATTCATTGGTTAAAAAATATAACTCATAAAAAATTAAATAGGCTTTTAATTTTTTAATACATAATATTGTTTTATTACAAATATGTGAATGTGAGCTCTGCAAAAATGCAAACGATTCACAATTTTGTATTAGATAATTACCTTGTCTATCCATTAAATTCAACTTTTTATTCTAAGCATTTAAAAATATTTTGTTGAAAACCATAGCATCCTTTAATTTTATTTAGATAATTTATATAAGGTAGTAATTGATTGTAATTTTAATAATTGATGTTCATTCAGATTGTTTTCATGTTCTTTATCTTAATTAAAATACATTAATATATTCTCAGATTTCATTATCTCATGCCATTCTTTTGTCAGAATGTTAAAATGGCTTCTTGTACTTTCAGAAGGAGCATTAAAATATAGCATCATCTAATGCTTCTTGTTTTTGACTGCATAAACTTGCTTACCAGCAATAATTTCATTCTGAAATTTTGTAATCTACTTGTTAAAAACTTCAATTTTAATATAAAAGTTGGAGAATATATGCTCTGTTAATAAACTTAAGCAATTTATATTAAAACAATGTATGAGAAAGTAATAAATTTGATTTCATCATAACCAAGATACAAAGATTGAAACTTTAACAAGATATATTTTATTGAAAAAAATATCAACATATATTAACACTATATAAACGTAAATCAATTGGTTGTAAACTTAAGAAAACAATGTACTACATAATAATTAATGTTAATATCAACATCATACACTATGAAAAATTATATCTATGAACACATTAAATAAATATTAAAATATCGCAATACCTTTTTCTTAAGCCTTACTTTTTTTTTTCTTAAAAATATTGGTACTTTGCTTGCATTTGTTACCATATTTCGATTTGTTAGTAAGAAAATTAATGTTTTATAAATATTATTATTTTTTAATTTTCTTTTTTCTTCAAAGAGACAATTTTTACAACATATATATCTTGACTGCTTTCTTGGGCAAAATCCATTAAATTGTTTTTTGATGTGAATAAAAAATTATTTTTAAATGAAATTCTAAAATATTGAGATGGTTATAATTTTATTTCATTTTTAAAAAAACTATAATAAATAGCAAACAATTATATTTCATTGTATGCAAATATTTTTGCTTATCACTATCCACCTATCCAGTAAATTTGAACAGCCCCAAAATTTTCAGCAACTGTAGTAAATTCTTGTACCTGTTCAGCATTTAATGCAAATTCTTGAGAACTACAGATCTTTTTTGTGATTTGAAAAATTATGTATATGATACAATTACAGCAGTTTTAGTCATTTAATCAAAGCTAATATTAAATAAGAGCTTCATATAAGTGCTTGTTATTTTAACAATCATTTCAAATAATATGCTATTGAACTTCATGCATATAGAATTATGTAGGATTAAATGTAAAATGCGAACACATACTGTGAAAAGTGTTTCCCTTTTCCAATCTTTCTTTTTTATTTCTTCCCTATTAGAGATCAATTTAAGCACAACCTAGAATACAGCAAGTCCTATGCATTTTAATAAAATAAAAAAGTTACTAAATTTCAACTTAATTTATTAATTAAGCATTATATTCCTTATGTGTAAAGGGGTGAGATTTTCTCCTGAAGTATGTTCTAAATACAAACAATTAAATATTTTACTAGAGAGAGCTGTGTTTGCATCATACTTTTTACCTCTTCTCTACTTTTTCTGAAAATCCTACTGTTTTTTCTGCTCCTCCTGGTCTATGGAAGTAGGGGGTCTTACTTATTTATCACTGGTACCTGCTTAATAAACAAGATCCACCCACTTTCAAGGTTATGTAAAACTAAACTCCGTGGCACGACAGCCCATGTTAGCCAAGGCCTACAGTGCCCATAACTATTTTCATGACCGAGGGCCCTGGGGTGCGAAGCATATGTCCCAGTTAGGTGGTCAGCCTAACGTAAGACCCTCAGTGTTTAGTTCCCAAGCATGCTTGGTACTTAGTTAATCGACCCACTGAAGGGATGAAAGGCTGATTCAAGGTTATGTGAGAATGGTAATTCATTGTGTTCCCCAGTATTCCAAATGCCACTATTTATATACCTTATGCCAAAAAGCAGGACCTAATATCATCATAGCCAATTATCTGGCATTTGATATTGAAACAAATATTGTGTGTTTTTAAATACTCCATAAAAATTATGTATAAAGTGCTGGATGAAACAAGGACAAAAAATAACAAAAATGCAATATGAAGTTGCAATAATAATAAGTAAACATTTTGAAAAGCTATAGGAGTGTGCTCTCAAAGACTAAAGTTTTAACAGAAACATGTTGCTGGCAGAGGTGTATTATTTTATTTATTCTAATGTTTTTGAATTTTAAATTAGTTTAGCTGGACAAACTTGTCTTTCACTGATAGTCTTGATAATATCTATGCATTAGATTTTTTCCATTATATTCTTATTTATTAATGTTAATCATTTATGCATTGCTATTATTTTAATCTGCTTCCTTCCTATGATTGTACCTGTAATACTAATTAATATATTTTATAATTACTGAGAATAAAAATAATTAAAAGAGAAAATTTAAACTAATAATTTCTTTAAGCAAAGAAATAGGTAAAAAAAAGCACAGTTTAAGTAGTCTAAAAAATTCATTTTCATCTCGTTCTTTGTAATGACTGATAATGTACTATGTTATCATTTATTTTATTACTCAGTTTTTAGCATATAATTATATTTTATAATTTTAGTTTTACCTTATGGCATATATTACTCATTTTTTACATTTTTTTAAAATTAAAGTATTTTACAACAAAAATGATTTGAAAATCGAAGATACAGTTTGGGTTACAAATCAACCTTGAAAATTGATGGAATATTCAATTGGGAAGAAAGGTAAAAATCACAATTTAAATAAACTTGTCTGCCAAAAGAAATATTCTTCCATACACTGATTTTTAGTGATTAAAATCATGGCTAAGGCGAAAAAACATGGCTGTTAAAAGATTATTGTATTCTCTGCATAGAATTGTCTCAAACAAATATTACCTTCAATTGAGTCACAGGGAATTTAATAAATCTTGATTTCTCGTTGTCTTGATTAATTTTAGTTTTAAAATTATAATTGATGAAATAATTATTTAATTCATATGTATTAGTTAGAAGTTTCACAATATTTTCTTCATTGCCTATATTATCCAAAATGTTCTCATTCTATATTTGATAATTTCTTATATTATGAAATTTGATAGCATTTAGTAATTTTTTTTTGTGTTATGTATTTTTTTATGCATTAAAAACACTATTTTCTCTTTGAAAAAAAGTTTGTCTAATTTTTCGTTTAATCAAGTATAAATCGGTGGTGCCCATTCAATCAATTTAAATAAATTTATTGAATAAAACTTCAACAGCACTACAAAGCAAAGCTTTTTAATGGTTATTATACTCATGTAAATGTTATTTAGTTTTCTGCAATATAAAATTTTATTGATTCTTTATTAAGAATATATTGTACATCATTTTTTTAAAAACTGCTTCAGATAAGAGGCTACAGTTTACACTCCTTGTTAAAAACTGTACATCCTAATATTTTAAACAGAAATGATGTATTATCAAAAGTTCTTTAAAATATCAAAAAACTATGAAGTTTAAGTTGTAATCAATTTAATTACAATTTGTACATTTTAATTCGATTAAATAATTCTCTTTAATGGAATTTCCTGTAATAGGAATAGATATGCATAAAACATGCTTGTAGTTGTGATAATTTTCTACAACATTATAATAATTAAATTCTTTTTTTTAATAACATTAAAACCAATGCCAGTTTAAAAAGGGATTGCACCAAAACTAATATTCAATTGTAAAGTTTTCTTGGCAAAACTTCTTGAAAAAGTAACATCAGTTGGCAAAATTTTTCGTTTATAAATCTTATATAAATTGAAAATAAAGCTTTGTTTCCTGTAAACTGGACTTGTTAATCTGTATAGAAAATTCAGATGTTTTTAAATACTCAAATATAGAATTTTTTTATGCACTAAGCCATTTTGTCAATCCTTTGTACTGTGTTATTACTCAATGAAATTTTTTTCTAATATCAAAAGCTGGTTTGTGCCATGCAATTTGTATTACCTCACTTACAGCTAGTAAAATAAGTTCTTTACCAATAATGTACAACTTTCCAGACTTAACTATCAATAAAAAAACATTAAGAAACATAAGCCATCGTCATCTCACTTAGGTGTTATTCCTGAATTGTTGCAGTGATGGTGTTTACATTTTTGTGACTGTTTGAAGAAACGCTAAATCCTTATCTTTTTTTGTCACTGGATTTTTATCAAACGCTCCTTAAGCTGGAAAATTTCATTGAATCACTTGATATACTTTTATTGTTTAGAAGACATAAGTAAAGTACTATTTTTCTTGATGATGAAATAAAGCTATGCTTCAAATATTCAACACTATATTGTTGGCATTTGTTCTTCAGCTCCCTTATACTGTTGTAGGTTAAAGAGGGCAAAAAAGGATGTATGAAAATTTGTATATCAAATTTGCAACAAATTAATAACTTTTTCAATAGAATGTACATCTTGTCACTTAATATTCTGCAAAGGATTATTATTTATTTTTTTGCCAGTAAATTTATCACAAATATACATTAAGAAAAAGAATCTTTAAGACAAATCCTGAAAATTTGCCTTAGAACTATAGATAGTTTCGTTAAGATAGTTTAATATTACAGCAATGTATTTATTATTGAAGAAAGTGATATATTATTTTAAAGCAACAAGGATTATACTTAAATTTTTAAGAAAGTAGTGTATTCTATAAATATTTATTGGTATAAGAATATTTTTCTTTCAAGCTACTCTAATTTTTCACAAATTAGTGAGAACATTTGTTAATTTTATTCTAACTTCATAACTGCTATCCTGAAGTCAAAACCTAATTGATTTTAAAAAATCTACATGAATCACAAACATAATTTAAATGTTGGAAATAAAGCTATAGTTTCCAACATTTAAGTCATGTCTCATTAATGCAGACTTTTAATTTGATTTAATTTGTTATATTATAATTTTATAATATAACAATAATATTATAATTTGAGGTATACAAAATTTGTGAATGTTATATTACTTACAGTAATGTACTTACAGTTTGGGCACAATAACATTCACAAATTTTTAAAGGAATTTTTTTTCATATATTTGCTAATATTATGAAACAGAGTGTGCTTATAGATAACATAGAAATAAGAATTTTTGCATATTGAAAAAATCAATTTTATGTGATTTTACGAATGAAAATACTGACGTCTATTTTGTATGTATTGAAGAAAGTCATTTACTTGTATAAAATACTTAACTGTATTCAATGATATAATCACCTTATATGGATTGCTATAATGGGAGTATTGCTTTAAACACGCATACGAAATTAACAATGATCACCATTCCATTCAAGCATGTGGATTTAATTTATTAGGTCTCAAGTTCAACAGGGGATTTACACATACTTCCGAAAATAATTTATTTCAATTAATAAAGTGAATTAGTTTCACACAAATACTTGTATTATCAGTACCATTTTACTCATACAACAGTTATTGTGCCCAAACTGCCAAAGTCGGGTATTTTGTCATTGACTTTTAAAGTGAACTATGAAAAACATTTCCTTAAAAAGATACTTTGTAGAGATGAATTACATTTATCTTGAAATGATATATTTAATTTACATTTCAGTCATCATTAATAAAATCTTATTTGAAATGTGAAACTCATTATTCCAAATTCACTTCAGCTTAAATGTCTTGCCTGGAATAATTTGGAAAGTAGTTAATACTCTGAATGTCTAGCTTTACTAAATTTCTTAGCTTGGAAGCAAGAGGTTTAATAATTTTAAACAACTAGTTAACAACAGCATTAACTAAATATGAGGGATTAATTTTTATTGAGATTTGATTTCAGTTCGTACACTATCAGCAATGTGTATTAGATGTGGATGGTGCAACCATTTTAACAAATTGATGGGATTTTCCTGCATCTTCCATATGCAAACCTGTTATTGTCGTCACAATGTGACATACATTTTATCAATTATTTTTGTTTAATATAATTTTTTTTATTAGTAAAAATGTTTTAGAAACATGAATACAATTGCATACTATTTTCTAATGTAATGTAACTTAATATAAATGCTATTTTTCTTGCTTGATATTAAATATAAATGTTTGTGTTTCACAAAATAGATTAAAAAATAACAAGAAATTGGAATTTTGAACTGATCATAACACTTCGAGAATCATCTTTTACAAGAGACACTGATTTAAGGATGTATTACTAATAAAAAAGATGAAGAAAATAATTTACTTATAATTTGTATTACCCGAAAGGAAAATGTCGCTTTACAGTATTTTTCTCTTCCTCTATTCTTAGTTGCTTTGTGATAGATTTCCCTTAAAAAACTGTCTTTTCCACCATTTATTTTTCTTCTAAAGAAGGGTAGTATTGCAATGGTTTTTCCCTTATATTAGCAAGTTTCTTTTATTAGATTAGGTGTATGTTTTATAGGTGCTCATGTTTGTATATAAAGGCTTTATTTACATCTGTTATTAGAAAATTTTTTGATCCATTTCTGTGCATGTACCATTGTATTTTTTTTAAATTAATGATTGAAAAGAAATTATAGTAAACTTTACTGTAAAATGTAATGGTGTAAAGTTTACGATGAAACATAAAATCTGATATTTCCAGAAATTTGTCAAATGAATACAATTGCAAAAGAAATTGTTCATTTGAATTTTTAGCAAGTTAATTAAGGGATTATAAAAACATTGTAAATTAGTAATATGTGTTAGGCACATCTATCAATTGAAAATTAATTTTTTGCAGCAACATTTTAAATTATGCTAAGGTAATAATGTTCCATTATGATAATCAGTCCGCAATGTTGTAAAGCAAAGTCTCTTAATATTTAAAATATAAAATGCAAATATTAATGTTTCTAATGTTTTCGTTATGACATTTGCTTAAATATATTTTTCCATTTATATATTGTTTATTTATTAATTTTTACAGTCAGATGTGTGTGTGCAACATTAAATATTATGTTTAAGATGCTGCGAACTTCTAAGGAAAAATTAATGGTCGTTAATCTTTATTATTGCTTTTGCACACTCATTTATCTGATTTATCAGATTCTTTTAATGCTCCTTGGTACTTTCTTGGAGCAAACATTGGTTTATTTTCCATATTTAAAACTAAAAAACGACTTTTTTTAAGATAAATTTTTACAAAAGTAAAATGAATATAATAGTTAACTCACACATAAATCATTTGATATAAAACAATATAATTTTAATTACCAGTGATTTAACTCTGTTTATTTTATTTTTTTTAAATTCTTGTGATATTTTACATAAATTTAAATTTGCTAATTTTATTCACTACTAAATAATTTAAAATGTTTATTTTAAATAAAAGTTGTATTTATTAAAATTTACTTATTGTTTTCCGAACTGACGTGGAATGTGATATAAAAATCCACCTAGTATCACAGTGAATGAACTATAAATTTTCTCAGAAAATAAAAATGCCATTTCAGAATCCTAACACATAGACCCTGTTGTGCCAGAATATTGTTCTTCACATCAAGGTCATGTTAATTTCTTCATTAAATTCGCGATGTGTTAGTCAAGTTGGTCTTGATATTTAGTTTTAGATTAGAAGTATATAATAAAATAAAATGCTGTGGTTTTTGAGAGAAAAGTGGCTGTCATTTCGCCAATGAGATAGTTTGTTTTGATATTGCGTGTAAATATTTTGAATTCGCTTGGAAACATTTGAACGTTTAATTCGCCTAGTTTAAAAATAGCTCCCCCGTCTTGGCCTTCGAATATTTATTTCAGGATCACGTTAAATTATAACGCTATCAGAATGGTTTCACTTTCTTATATATTTTCTTTTTATTCAATGAAAAAATAAGCTTGCTTTAATTTCCCCTCAATGAATTTTTTCTTAAAATTTAGTTAAGCATCTTCAGAAATTCCTTAGGATACCCGTTAATATCTCATGAAGAAAGTTGGTGTGAATACCACCAGATATACACCAAATTGTTTCATTTTTATTCTTTACTACGTATCTAATGTACTAAACACGTTAATTTTTTGAAAGAAAAAAAATTGAATTACTGTTTTAGAGCATACGATTAAAAAAGTTTGTAACAAAACACGTGTAAAAATTTAAAGTGTTTATCTTTTTTAGAAAATAAATATAAAGTAACTTAATATTTATTTTAACAAAAAAGCTATTTTAATTGAAAACCCAAAAGGAATAACATCATATTAGCAGTCAAAACAATCACTTTGTGTTTTGTATTTAGGCTCCTAACATTTTATTTTGTGGTATTGTTTTTTTTAATTTTTATTGTTGGTAAAAATCGTGTTAGGGACTCATTTTTCCCGTGGTGGAGAGATTTTTACGAATCTGTCTTTAGAAATTATTTGCTTAGTAACTTATAAATACAAGAAAATACTTCCATTGGATCTGACTAGTTTCATATAAAAAAGTATTTAAATAACACTTTTTTGAAGCTCTGCTTCATATAATTTGTTTGACAGTAGGGTAATAAATTACCATCGTTATACTTTTAGAAGAAAAATACATATTGAAATTCTGCCACAGAAACATTTCTTGACAGATTAATGTTAAAAATATCTGATATATCTGAGATAAATGATTTCTCTACAACTTTTTCTCATTCATGTTGATTAAACAGGTAAGGTTTCTATTTCTCACACTAAATGACCTCTTGTGCTTTATTAACAAAAGCAGAAAGTTGTTCTCCGTCACTCACCTAAGTTTTATCCGAATTCCAGTTGACCTATAATGAACTGAACTACCTTGTAAGAAGTTACGAATTGATTGTTTCATTGTTGTTTTATTTAAAGTTAAACCCCGTATATCTTATGAAAATATGATGTTAAAAATATTTGTAATGTGTTCCGACATTTTTTTAGTCTTAAAGAATCTAATTTTTGTTGAAATTTAAAAGAAATGTATATAAAGTTTGTTCTGCTCTCTTAAATTCAAAAATGCTAATTAAATTCAAAAATAATGAAAAAGTTAAAAACATCAATTGAAGTAGTTTCATTACCATTCTTGAATCGCTTGCTTCTTAGTAACGAATAACGTGATTAAATTACTATTTTTAATATTTACCTCGAATATATTTATATTAAAGCTTTACGCGTTGACTCTGAAACATCAGTTGAAGAATGATGGTAACTGTAACATATTTTTAAAATTTTCATGAATTGTCAGTTTTTAAGATCCAAATTTAAAAAAATTTGTTTTACGTATTTGTAATAAATTTTGAATTTTTCAATAATGTTTGAGTTATGAGCAGTGATAATTCTTTGTATGATTGTTGAACGTTTATAAATTTTACTTGATAAGCTTTACTTTATTATTTTTAATCTGAAACGCTACATACCAAATTTTTTCAGTTTACCTTTAATCCATGATACTGAAGTTCTAAATTACATTCTTGGCAAATAATTCCGAGGTTTCTTAATTTCTTGAATTTATGGCTAGAGACAGTTGAATGAATTTCATTCATTACGTTAATTATAATAAAAAAAACGACTAAATTGTCTCATTGAAGTCCATGAAAATCATCCATTAAGTTGAAAGGGACGGGATGATCATTTATTTGTCTGAAAATGTAAATGTTTTATCCACTTGATGCAGTTATTTTCTGCTCGAATGCTCACTTTCTCTTAGCATTGAAATGTTTGTTGCCTGTCTTAGGAAATTATGACCTTGACTGGCCTTGCCACTCTTCTGTTGAAAACAATGGATGGGGACTTCTGACAGTTCTGTAACGAATCGCGCACTTTACATAACGCTGTGTTGCATCGTTTATGTTGTGCTATTTCTCATAACATGAGACGTGCTAATTTTTATTCATGCTTGTTTTACTGCACTGTTATGAATCGTGCCATTGTTTTGAATTCCCATCGTAAGAAAAAGAATGATTGCATTTCTTGAGACGCAATGTACACGTGTTTGGTTGATTATCGCAGAACATTCACACCCAATGTGCTCATATCGTGGCGTTTGAAATTACTAAAAATTGTGGGCTTGTTAAAATTTTAGTCTCTCATCTGTTACTCCTTTTTTTAAGTGTTATCTCGTAAATTTGAAGTTATTTTCAGTTTTGACGGGAGTAATTTAAAACTGAACTTCTTTATCAATTCCAAACTAATTTTTGTATATTGCATGTACATTTTATTTATCGAACGGAAGATTGATTTAGGAATTTTAATTATAGGGCTTTCACGTTAGTTTTATTATTCATTTTTATAGTGTACTCTATTTTTACACATTTTAAAATCAAATAAAGACAACTTATGATGAAAGTTAAATGCAGAAATTTGTTCATATAAAATATTCTTTACAATTTTTAATGTCTTAGTCAATGTTTTTAATTACATATAATTTTTATTGATGCATAATGTGCTTTAAAGGTTTAAACATTTATGAAATTATTCGAAGAAACATATATTTTGTAGTTAATATATATTTTTATATGGAATAAAAATAAATTTACTTCTTTGCAATTTGTTATTTTGTCAAAGAAAACAAATATTTTCAGTTGAATATTTTTTTCAAAAATTGAGATGAATAATGTTAATAGCTTAATCAAAATGTATTTTCTTTATCACTGTTTATTTAGAAGTTCTATATCGAAGACTGATCATTTACAAATAAAGCTCAATTTATAATTGGAAACATTAGAAATTACTTAGGTTTAATCGAAGTATAGAAATGTGCATATCCATAATGACATCTGTCGACCTAAGTATGGGCAGCTGTCTTTTCTCAGTTAGGCAAATATTCTATTCGATTTTCACCTCGAATGTGAATGTTTGTTGTAATTCGAAAATCACTTTAAACCATTGGGCTCAATTCTAACTTTGGTGTTTCAAACGGTGGTTGTATTGTGTCAAATAAATTTTCAAAACAAAATCATAATCTATTGTGTTTGGCTTTCTTTCCTGTTTGAGCTCTCTTAGTAATTATGTATTTATTCATATGCATGTACATACTATCAACTAAATTATGTTCTTACTCTATTGCGCTATAATTTACAAATATAATTATTTTCCGATTCTCTGTCTTATTTATCGGTATAAATTATATATATGTATTTTAAATTGTATTTTCTTTATCACTGTTTATTTTTCACCCATTATTTTCGTGATCTATCAGGGAAAAAAAAATCATTTTTGTCGGAAACGCACTTTGCCCAGGACAGCGATGAAATCTCGACTTTCAAACACCTTTTTGACCTTGGTAGCTTTATGAACAATATGTCAACTGTTATCTCCTTTGCATTCAACCCTTTACTCTCAAAGAAAACGTGTTAGGCTTAACTCCTTTTTATACGAATCGTAAATACGTTATATTCCGTTCTCCTATGATAATTTAAAATTCTAAACGCATTATAAAAATCGTTTACCGTTTATTTCATTTATAATCATTATTTTTATTTATTATTATACATTTCATGTTCTTCCAAGAAATTTGATTTTTTCCTTTTTACTTTTTTACTGTAGGCAAATTGTTTAAATTAAAACATTATTTAATAAGTTTTTATCTTTTATCTCTCACATTTAAATCTCGAGATATAAATATCATTAGAGATGTTGCAAAAGATAAATGCTTTTGTGTGTGTTTTTAAATTTATCTTACTGCAAGTAATAGAGAAACCTTGAAAACAAGCGGTTGGAGTATATAGTTTTAATATTTCAGCATTGCATCACACTTTAACTATGTAAAGGTAAATATTGAATTTGTACAATAGTTTATTTGACTACTGTACAAATTCAATACTTACCAGTTCATGATAGTGCAAATATTCGTACCTGTTGGGATAATTTATAATGTCGAACTTTCAATCGTTAAATTATTTATCTCTCTGCTCAGCTCACGCGAATGTTCAGTATTTCCATTAATAAATTTAAAAATGCTTTCATAGTTTTGCAATTCTGATGATAAAAAAAAAGTCTGCCTAATCTAAACAGGATTTTTTTAATGTTGCCTAAATTGGAAAATAATCTCATCACAAATCTTTTTTTTTAAATCTCCAATTTTTTGTGATTTAAAAACTACCATAACGATTTATAATTATAAATCTCGAACGACTTAAAAAATGTCTTGATTAAAATTCAAATTTTTATTTGAATTCCTGTATCATGACTCATTTACGTTTTCCTAGATTTTATACTTTTGTGTCACTTTTTGCCATAAAATGTATCTCCATCCCCCCTTTAATGTCATCGGCTGACCTTTACGATGTAGGACAGTGTGAATAACTTCCTGCATGATTCTGAAGTGAAGGATACATCTTATTTGTTTTGAGTTAGTTTTAATATCCTAGTTTTTTGCTGAGGCAGATTTGATATGTGAAATTTAGTTCCTCCTCTTTTTATTAAAAAAATATCAATATGTTTTTTTAATCAGTTCATGTGTAGTTCATAACTATTTTAATATAAAAAAATACTACCTTGAAAATTATTTTGAATAATATTATTTTTGTTAATTACTGCTTTTTATTAATGTGAATCTAATTTACTAAAAGTTTTAAAGTCTATCGCAATTTTGCTTAATACAGGACCTATTAATTAAAGTTTACAAGATAAATTGGAAAGTGTCAAGGTTATACATGTCGATATTTAAAATTGAAAGACTTGTGAGAAATTATCTGATATTTTAACCAGTGGAGAAATAATTAATATCAGTCTTCATATAAATATTACATATTTCATTAAATCTTTAATAGTATTTGTTAGTTTTGAGAACAAATTATTTATAAACTTAAAGTTATTATTATATAATACGATTTTGTATACAATTGCTGCTAATTATTTTAGCTCTTTTGAGCTTTTTGTGTAAAACTTATCTCAAGTACTTAAAGATAGTCTATTAAAGAAGTGTTTTAAAAATATGTTTTGTGTTGGAATACATTTTCAGACATGTTTTTTAAATAAAATGATTCATAAACGCCTCAATTTTGCGTCCTTTGCATTCTTAATAACCACTTCGTTTTTAACTTCCAAAGCCGGATCAACTTCTCCATGGACAACATGCATTTTCGCCCCGCAGCTGATAAGGAAACCAGTCTTAAAGTGCAACGTGTAAACTATTAGAAAAAGTTGGTAGATTCCTTGTCTGAAAAAACTGGTTCTCTTTTGCATCGCTTTCGGTTTTGGAATTCAATAACGATTAAAGGATGGGGAAGGGGGGGAAATCGCGAGTTTTCGTTACATACTTTAAAAGTTTATAAGTAAAAGTTTCAAATCAAAACACACACACAGTGAATTCATTATCAGTTTCTTTATGTTAACATATCTTTTAATGTATGTTTATGTTTAAGTAAAAGCTCTTTTCTCAAAGCAAACCTTTTTTTTTATATAATTTTGAAACCGTGTTTATTTATATCATTCGTTCAATTAAATGAATTTTAAGTTATATATATTAAATAACTATTCTTGTTCTTGACAAATTTGCATTTACTTTGAATCTAGAAATTTTTTGAAACCATAAAAAATGAATAAAGGAAGAAATTATGAATTCTGTGTGGAAATGCTAAGAGTCTAAAGTATTTTTTTTATGTTATTCATATTTATTCTTTTTTTATATGTATGATAATTTGAAAAGTTTTCATTAAAGGTTTATAGTGCCTCTCTTAATTTTAATTGTAAATAAGTTCTTTTTAATAGAATTGAAAAAAAAAAGATTTTAAATTAATATTTTTTAAAAAATAGTTTAAATTTTTTTGTTGAATTTTCTATGAAAAATAGCAATTTATTTCACATCAGAGGGATTAAGCTGAATGAGCAATTATTATGTGGTAAAACACTAAAACACATTGTTTCATTTGTCATAATTCCTAATATTTTTAATAAAATAAACTTAATTTTCTATTTCTTTAATTAATTTATTCTTTAATTAAATGAATATTGTTGTTATTTTCCAAGATATTTTTTTAAATATTTTAATACAAATTTGTGAATATGAAGACATGCAATTGTAAAAAATGAAGCAATATATTTCTTTTTAAAAATACAAAGATTAATTTTGTAATGGAGAAGTTATAATTATTTTTAATTGTGTGTATTACATGGAAATAAAAAGTGTCAACTTTATTACAGATGAATTTAATCCAAAACTTTGTATTTTGAAAAATTGAAGTTGCATTATATACTTTATTAATCATTTGCTGATTGACTAATTTGACTTAATATAAAAATCACTTGAATGCAAATTATAAATACAATGATCATCGGTATTTTTTTTTAAAGAATATTTTTTATTTATGTGCACATTATGTTAATTGTGTCCTAAATTGTAAAATATTTTATAAGAATAGTTAATTTTTTATTTTATAATTGAAATATTATTTCAAAATTATTATGCATTTATATGTGTGTTCAAAGCATTAGGGTAATTTATTTTTTATATATAAATTATTTCATTTTAACAATTTAATATAGAACTAAACAAAATTAAAGTTGAAAGAATATTAAATTATGTCAAAATGCATGGTTTGTTGGAAATATTTTATTTAAAGGTAATAAATATTTATGATTCTGTTGATTATATATTGAGTGAAAAGAAAATTGATATTCTTCACTTAGAGCAAATTTTACAAGTTTTGGAATTTCTTGAGAATCCAAAACCTTCTTAAATATTATATATTACTATGAAAGTTCTATTGATTCATTGTTTTTTCAGCATCACACACTGTAGAATCAAGGGTTTGGGTATTGGTCTGAAATAAAAGCTTCTGATATTGACCAGTTTGAAAAGAATTTTTCTCCATAATATTTTGCAAACAACATAATTGTAATATTAATGATTGCATAAAGATAACTTTGACTGAGGACATGAATAATCAGTCAGAAAAAAATAGTTAAGTTTATGCTTTAATATTTTTCTTGCTTTATTTTACTTTTTAAACTTATTATTAATCTCCACTAGACTGTTGATATACTAGTCACTGAAGAAAAAAAGATTTTTTATTGATCCTAAATTTAGACATAGGTATTTCTAAGTAAAAAAAATTTTAGGCACATGTTAAAAATTTTATGTGTCTTAATTTCCAGTTGCATTAAAATAATTCCATTTTTGTATAAATTTTAAATAAAAAAGCCATCATTTACAATGGTTTGTCTTTGACAATCTCAGCAAAAAACCATATTAATTGTGATATTTCTCATTGAGAATTAAAAATTAAAAGCAAGATATTTTGATTCCATGTTCCTTTTGTATAAACCCTTTTATACTGTTTTTTAACTTATGTATTATGACCCATCACCTGACTCTAGTCTCAGTATGTTTCTTGAGAGTAACTTTTCTGTCAGTTGCTGTTTTCCCAATATATATATTCCAAAAGAATCTTGTCTGTGGCCTATTGGAGATTAACAGGAGGTGTATCTAATATATTTTGCTGTTTTATGGGGAAAGTGGTTTAGCCATTCTATAGTGATCGTAAATAAGTAGACCCAAAGATTATAAACATTTTAATACTTGGTTTCATCTTTAGAGTAATGCTTAAAAATTGTTAATGAATGTGTGAATCAGTTCAGAAGGATTAGTTTGATAAGAAATGTTATATTAAATCCAAAATGTTTAGTTTTGCAGAAATTCATTTTGTTTTGATGATTAATTTGAGTATAAAATTAAACTTCATACCAATGTATTATTTTAGATTATTTTTTAAAATTTGATAAATCAAAGTATTGCACAAGATTGTAATTTTTAAAGTTATAAATTGTTAGCTTTATTTTTATTTATTTTTATTTTTATTTTCTATAATTCTATTTTTAATAATCTAATTTGATATTTGTTAGCTATAAGCTTAAAGTAAGTGGTAAAAATATGTAAAAAATATTATACTGACAAAATGTTAATGGGATAGTTAAATTTTTAAAAATTTTAAATTTTCTACTCATTGTAAAAAAGGCACTTTTTATTTATAAAAGTTAATACAAAATAATCTTATTCTGTTAGTTCACTGAAATATTGTCTGTGGTTGAATTGAAAATGGCTGCATCAAATGGAATCTGATTAACAAAAAAGTAAAATTAAATTTCCTTTAAAAATTTCCTGTGCTGCACTTGTAATTACTTAACATAATTAATGCTGATTTGAACTTTTTGTAAGGTTGTTTAGGCTGTTTAAGTGATGTGGTATTCCAGTCTATGAGTTTTCTAGTTTCACAAGAAAGAAGCATATAATTCTTTTCTTTTTAAAGTTATCATCAATGTGTTACCACTGAAAATATAGAAAAAATGTAGCAATAGATTTTCTGATCTTTCTATATTCCAGTGTAATTTAAAAAAATATTTCCAACTTTTGAAAAAGTATTGTTTTTTAAAAGTTCTCTTTTTCAGTGAATGTATTTTCTAAATGCATCACTGTTAGGGAATACATTGAAGTGGAGATGAAAAGTATTCTTGCATTATATACCGGATTTCAGTTGTTTTTAGTTAATTTGTATATGAGACTTTTCATTTTATAATCTGTCTACTTTTATATATTAAATTGTGTTTTGTGCTTTCACTTATTAACTGAAACTTTAGTGAAAAGAGATTTTTTTAATTCTTTGAATTCCTATTTATTTTGGTATCTCATATAAAACTTCTAACTTGTATTGTTTTTCACTATATTAATTTAATGCTTGTCTTTCCAGGTGATGATTAGATTAGAACTCTTAAAATATGTTTTGTAATAAATGTTTTTTTTATTATTAAATTATGTTACTTTGTATATTTGTATTTAATCTGAAAATAGAATCAATGAAATGACTTCTTTATGCATATTTTGATATGCCGTTTGCCAAAAATAATTAAATTATGTTCTAACCATTTTTATTGCATTGATTTAATGTTTATATTTTTAGTTCCTAACTAGGCTGGATCTCTGAAATCTTGTACATGTTTCCCTCTCAAAAAATTTAAACTAAGTAGGCGTATAGTAAATCGGCAGTAATCTAAATTCATTGAAACATCTGTAAAATTAATTTAATCAGCTAATTAAATTGGAAATAAGTTAGTTCTATTATATAATTCAAGATTCTTTTATATTTTATTTATTTATTTTTTTATAAAACATGTGTTTCCCCATCTTCTCTATTACCTTATTTTTAATTCAGGTGCTCCTCTTTATTAAGCATGTATTTTTTTGCCATTAGATATTAAAAAAGCCTTGAAGCAAACAGTTATTAGTTTTTAGATTTGTTTTTTGCCACAAACAAAAATGTTTATTATATAATAAAAATTGATATCACACATAGTGATATTTCTTTAGTTCATATTTCATTAAAAAAATATATAAAATATAAATATTTTTTGGTCATTTTTGTTTTGTTTTTATTTTATTCAAAATGTGTATTTCATAAATATGAGAAATTTTGATGTGCATATTTAAAGTTGATGTTTAACATTTCAGCTTTAACATCAGTGAAAAAACCCAGACACAAAGGCTTCCTCAATACTCTACTCTGTTGCTTTGGCGCAAAATCTAAGAGACCAAATCCACCAATCCATGCTGAATATAATCAAGATCTAAAAACTGGCTCGAAAGCTAAGGTTAGTGATATTTGGTAACAAATTTTATTGAAAAAAAAAAATCCCTGATAAATTTTTAGTCAAGACTTGCTAAAAATCTTTCATATAACTAAAATTATTAACAAAAAAAGAGAAAATGTAAATGTACTAAAGTATTCAAAGGGTTTTTATTTAGTTCTGAAAGTTTTATTAGAGAAATATAAATTATATATTTTGACATGAATATGTATTTTTATAGAAAGCTTTTGAGAGACTAAAAGTTTACATTATTAATATTATTTTTGAACATATTAATTAAAAATTTATATAGTTACAAAATAGTGACTTTTGTTTATTAGTATGTATTTGCTTATTTAAATTTGAAAAAAGAACATAATTTTAAAAATTTGTTTAACTTAGAAATTTCTGTTGTAGTATCTTTATAATTATTATTATTCTTTTATTGGCTTACATTTTACTGGACTTACTTCATTATCCAGTATAAATAAAATATCAATAATTTTAATGAATTTTAGAAATGAAACAAAAAACATTTTTTTCTTCCACTTTATAAATGCACAAATTTTAATTTTCAGTTCATTCAAATATTTTATAGATAGTATTTAGGGATTGTTCATTAAATTCATAACTGTGGCTAATCTCTCATTCAGTCACTTTATGTTGTAGACAATTTGTAAATTTAACTTTTATTTTAATAGCTGATTGCTCCAAAAAATAAATAAATAAATCGGGAACTATGCGTTACAGTTATATTAAATTAAGTTACTGCAGAACTGGTAAGTAGCTTGGAAATTTTACTTACTTTGAGTTGCAAAAGGTGGTGATGGGAATAATAGGTTGTTTTTTAAACAAGCTATGATACTGGTAATCTCTGGTTAATTTAATAGCATGAAAATGGAAATTCACTGCAATAGCTTTTACAGATAAACTTCATTTAGATATTGCTTGCAGTCACTTATAAAAAAATTATTAATATTTTGTATTGTTTAATTTTATAATTATTAATATTTTGTATTTATGAGAAAAAGTTTTAGTTTAAAAAAAACTTTTAAAGTCTAGTGAGAATTTTATGATTTTGAATATATGTATATAAAACTGCTTCTTAATAGTTTCTAAAGATAGGGATTTGATTACATTTTAGAATTTAACTGAAAGCAAGTAAAGGCATGCCTGAATAGATTCGATTGCCTGTAAAAGAAAATTTATTATCATAAGGTTTATTTTACACTTAGTAAATGTGTGAATTTAATTTACTTCTAGCCTTTGCAAGTATTATTATTTATGTTTTTCCATTATTGAAATGTAAGGTTTTCTGGATTTTTTAAATGAGAAGTTTTTTGTTCTAAATATCATTTAAATTTATATCGCAATAAATTCCTTTGTTTGTGCATATATTATAAAGTGTTCTTGTCGTAAACTTAGTGATACAGTGTTTCTAATTGTTAAATTTATTCTAAAATTTCTTACTGAATTAAAAAAAATTCAAATTGTAATTAATGAATTTAGAATTAAATCCTAATAATCAAAACAAATATTCTGTTTTAATTAATCAAAATTCATTAAATGTTGAAACTAAGTTTTAAAATTTAATAGAGAAGAATGTTTTTTTTTTTTTTTTTTTTTTGTCTGTCTGTCATTGATTACTGAAACATACTATTATCTGGCATAAATGCTTCTGTTTTCAGGTTCTTTAAATGACCTGTTTTGAAATTTAATTCAAATAAACTAAACTTCTACAGCTAAATTAAATTTCTTGTATGAATTTTATAAAAAAAAAATTATGCAAATAAATATCAGTTAGTACTTATTTTTTTTATAGAATTAGAAGCATTCTATATATTAATGAATTACAATTTGTTTGCTTATATTGTAATTTTTATTTAAATTTCTTTATTAGATACTTGAGAAAAAATATATATTGCATGATTTATAAAAAATTACAAATAAGAAATAATTAAGTGAGTGACTTTGTTATTTCCAAAAAATGTATAATGTTTTTTTGCAAGGGGAAACTCTCTACATAGGGAAATTAGAAGTAATAATTTTATCATTGATTGCTCATAGGTGTAAATTCACATGTTTTCTTATTATTGCTTTTGTTTATGTAACTTGTTTATGAAGAAACAAAATGATTTAGTTGTTTAATATTAAAAGAAATTTTTTAAAAATAATTTAAACGATGATTTCATTAATCTGAAAGTTAATATTAAGTTTTTATAATTAAACATATTCTGTTGATATGTTTAGTTATCACATTAAAATTAAAAAAATAGATTCTTAAAGAGAAATTATTATAGGAAAATATTTGTTTTCTTTCTTCATAACTCAAACGCTTTGGTTTTTTATTGTTTTAAAGGGCTTCCTTCCTCAAGATAAACACCTTCTTCCACAGGTAAAACATCAAGATGCTCACAGGATGTGCCTCGTCATTGACCTGGATGAAACCCTTGTTCATAGTTCATTTAAGGTAATTCATTTTAATTATCAATCAGTCAACTGTCAAATGAAAGTTTTCTACTTAAAAAACTTGTGCTTGTAATATAATTTTCTTTTAACATAATTTTGTTATGTTCATATTTTAACAAAAGTATGTAATATTTGTTTGTAATTTACTGCCTAAAATTTTATATGCTTTTATATTTGTGCAAATGGTTAATTTAGATCTAAATTATAATATTCTTTCAGCCGATTAGTAATGCTGATTTCATAGTTCCTGTAGAAATTGATGGAGTCATTCATCAGGTATTCCATATTTTAATAAATTTTGTATTAAGTATCATAATTGTATTTTTGAATTAAATTGTATTTTAGCATTATTAATTTTTTGTAATTTGACAAATATATAATTATTAAATTAAAATTTTTAATTATTTGCTCATAAATTCCTATTGATTCATTTTTAGGAGTTTTCATCTTTCTTAATTTATATTTGTAGATTTTTTTATAACAACAATTAATTTTAATATTTTCTTAATATCTAGTTTTTTTTTTTTTTTTTTTTGATAGCAACAAAATTGGAGGGATGGTAAACAGAAATTAACTAATAAAATGTACTCAAAATTAATTAAATAACTAAAGAAGTTGGACTCATTATAATTATACCTAAAATAAGTAATTTATATGAAATGTTTTCATTTTTCAGTCCTATTAGTAAAATTTGTTTTTTAATAAAAATTAAATTGAAATGTACTTTTTCTATTGCTAAAACTAAATTCCACATACCTTAGTATACTGATTTTGTCTGTCCAATATTTGAAAAAAATATTTTCAGATACTTCACCATATTTTCATGTAAAATATAATTTTTAATCATATTTATTAAATTGTATTGCATCTGGATTTAAATGTGTAATAATGCTTCCTTTCTGTTTTAACAATACGTAAAAAAGATATAACAGGGTTTGCACAACTCCTGGAAATTCCTTAAATTTAAAAAAAAAAAAAAATTTTAGGGCCCATGAAATCCCTCAATTTTTTATCTAACTCCATGTAAATTGTGAATTTCTCCTGGAATTTTTATTTACTATGATGCATTCATTTTTTAGGAGATATTATAATTTTTTTGGTTTTAATACATGAAAATTTTCAATGAAATTGTCTGAAAACCTAATTGAGTATTAGCCCTTAATGTTACTACTAGATGCAGCACGATCGATATTAAATTGTTGTATTCTTTAAGCGTTTAAAGATCTAGTTTAGCCACAATAATTTCATTATAATCCAGTTTAGTAGTATTTAAATTTGTGTGTGTGAACTGCTGTGAAATGATCACCAAACAAGATTGTTGTGCAATCATCAGCCAATTTTAATTGATTATTTTGTTTGCTTCTGTTTTATTTATATTGTATAAAATTCACTGACTATTAATATATAAATGTATTTTCCATGTCTCTCTTGGTGGAAATTGCATATAATTTCAGAGAATCGGAATGAATTTCTTTATCTGTGAAATATAGGCTGAAATAAATCATTTAACATGCCTGATAGAAAGTGTTTTTTTTTTTTCTGACCAGTGAATTCTGAAGAAAGCATACAAAGATTATAACTTTTGCATGGCTTAGGACAAACACATGCACATCATTTGCTTTGCCAAAAAGACTACTGTATTCCAAATAAGGGTGAATCAACAATTAGATCCCATATGAAAGGAAAAAAACATGTTATTAGAGCAGGCTGTATCTGTCAAAAACTTTACTAATTTAAAAGATTTTTCACTACTTCCATTCTTGTTAAAAATGTGAACCCAAAGCAAGTTTTGAAAGTTTTTAATTCATTTATTTCTTCAAAAAAAATTTTTTAAGGCTGAAATTCTTTGAGCTTTTAACTTTAAAAACTTTAAAATTTTTAACATTGGATTCAGCTTGCAGCTATATAAATTCTCTTTCCAGCAATGCTTCCAGAACATTGCTATTGCAAAGCAATTCAGTTGTACTGTAAAAAAGTGTGCTTTATTTTGTTTTTATTTTTATTTTTATTTATTTATTTTTTTTTTTTACAGTTTTTAGAATTGCACCTTTTTTTTTTCTAACCTATTGAAAGAAAAAGTTAAGAATGCTTATAATTGTATGCTTTTCTTTGATGAAAGCTGAAATAATCAGCAAAATTTTGTATATATAAATAATCAAGAAGTGAGAAAATCAATTATGTGATTAAAGGAATAGAAAAGTTTAGAATATGGATAGGAAATTGTATAGTTTTAAAAAAGTGTGAAAGTAAACAGAAGAAGAATTTAGAATTGCTTTTATTTAATAATAATTTAGAAAATAGTCATCTTGGAAACTTTATCTAATAGTTATATTTATTTCAAATAAATATATTTATATTTGAAAGAAAATTGTTTTACAAATCTTGAAATACTATATAAATTAATAGATTGGAATCTATTGAAGATGTTTGAAAACTCTAAATTTACACTTTATTTTATACAATGTGTAATCCAGTAATATAAAAAATATGAATTGTTTAATTAAATATTTTCTGTTATAGCTGTAAATTCATTGAAGGTTTTTGAAGTAATCATTAAATATAATTCTAAACTTAATCTTTGCTGTAATTTCTATTATGTATAAATACAATTGAAAAATATTGCATGTACATAATTTTATCTGTTTAAGGATTATTTTTATAATAAAAAAATAACATGAATGTCAATACCTCCTGGAATTTCATTCTTGGAAATCTGTACGAACCCTGATAGGAACATTAAGATAATGCTGTGATATTTCCAAATACCATGACATGGGCTCAAGATCTTTGATTGAATCAAAAAGTTTATTTCTCCATTTTGCAAAATTTAAAACATTTCATATCCTTATCCATTCTAAGTTAAAAAAGCAATTATATCGCTTACTGATTAACAACTTGTTTTATGATATTGTGTTACCTGTACACCATAATATAAAATTTAAAATTCACATAAGCAGTTAAAATATTAATGTAATGGTTTGTTTTGCATATTAATTTTCAAGTTCCTTAAACCCCTTGCCAGTGTCACCCGAATCCAGTTCGGGCAACTACTTTGTGCAGTATTTGCGATGCCCAAACTGACTTCGGGCAGAAGAAAAATTAACATTTCTATTTTGTGAAGTTCACACTGGGTTCGTTTCTCCTTTAGGATACTTAGTTCATTATTTTCCCAATAGTGGCACAAGTGCTTCTAGTTTTTTATTGATTCCGACTTTGGTTGGGAGAGGGAAAATTTGGGTGCTGTTAGCTGCTCTGATAAACAAAGACACACTTGGATTGAAAAACAAGGACGGAATTTTGCTTTCTCATTTAGCTTCTGTTGCTTTTTGGTGAGTTTTTTTTCTTTCGGAAAATTTTTCTTTTTCCCAATATCCGATTCAGACACCAACGAGGAGTATAGTTTAGTATAGTTTGTATGCTTTCTTCAGTCCATACCGCAGAAATGATTAAATTTGAAGATAAGAAGAAAAAAAAAAAAGAAATTGAAACCGAAGGTAGTACTTGACTATAACAACACTATGGGAGGAGTTGATAAAGTCGATAATCATCTTACAGACTACCTAGTTACTAGAAAACGAGGTAAAAAATATTACCAGAAAATATTTTTCAATCTTCTAGACCAGGCGTTATATAATTCCTTCATTTTGTATACTTCAGCAGGAGGTGCAAAAAATAATAATTTCAGAATCTCAATTGTTGAACAGCATAAACTAAACGTTCTGCCACCAGGACCAGGGCATCCTAGTGTAAGCTTACTGCGCCTCACAGGCCGACACTTTCCAAATCACATTCCATCAACGAGAAAAAATCTACTCCATCCAGACAGTGTTTTATATGCTGTTGTAAAACTGATGATAAAGGGAAGAGAATAAGACATGAGACAATTGTTTATTGTAAAGAGTGCAATATAGGCTTGTGCACAGTACCGTGTTTTGGGATACATCATACAGTAAAAGATTTGTAAAATTTATGTATTCAAAATCATATTGTTCCATTTTTATATTTTACTACTTATATTAGCTCAAAAATTTCGTTTAATTTACTTTAACTGAATAAGATGTATGTGTAATCGATTACTTCTTTATGTGTATGCAAAAATTATAAATATAGAAGTTATTGCAATCAGAATTTTGTTTTTGAAGTAAAAAACCATTTCCTAACTTTTATAACAATATAAAGTATAAAATCAAACGGTCAAAAAAATTTTCCATTTTTGGTAAATTTTTCTGAAATATATGTCACAGTTAAGGGGTTAATAAAATAAAGTAATTTTTTACTTAGTGTACAAAGTAAGTCATTAATATATTTTACTCTTAGTTAATAGAGTTTAATAGTAAAATATTTTTGATTAAGTGAAATTGAATTACTTTTAAATTTATTATCTTTATTAAAAACTGATGTAATTGTATTTCATCTCAAAGTTATTTTTTTTATAAATTTAATTAAATTTATTAAGGTTACAGAAGAATGTATTTATTATATCCCAAATGGACAGGAATTATAATATTTTTTATTCTTGAAAGAATTCCTTTTTCAAAAAATATTGTTTTTCAGAAAAATAATTCAGTTTCTCTGTGGACAGTATGTGTACATGATTTTAAATATTACAGCATCAAAAGCATCACCGTTGTGGGTAAACATGATTCACAAATATATTTGCAGCAGATAATTTGTAAAGAAAATTCAACTCAGTTATTTTTCATAGACATAAAGCTTACTTTAATTTGTTCTTAGTTACAACACATCTTTTGAAGAACTAAAAAAAGAAAAATAGAACAAGTAAATTGATTCTTAATATCAAGAAAATCCTGGAATTTAACAAACCTTGAAAATTGCTTCTAAGTTAAATATTAAAAAAGCATGTAATTGTAAAGACATTACAACTTAATGGTAGTCGTTTTTCTGTCATCCCTTTTCTTAGCTAGATAAGCAATTTGTGATCAAATTTTCTTTGGTTTTCCCACTTTGAAAAAATTTACAGTTCAATCAATATGTCAAATTTGTTCATTTGACATTTGAAGAATAAACAAAAATTGTTATCTAATCACTTAATTTGGGAAATGAAAGTATCATCCAATGTATATTTAATTTTTTATAATTTTAATTTATGTATTATTTATTAAGATGTTCAATTATAATTTCTAGTCTTTTCATTGAATTGTGTTAGTGTGTGTGTATATATATACATACTTACATAACTGCCAGTTTATGTGGTTTGGCTTTACATTGTACAGGTTTTGGATGAAAAATAAGGTCTTACGGTAAAGCTGTAAAATTATATGGATTATCAAGTTAATCCGAAGTTATAAAATTTCCTCTCTAGTTTTTTTAATGTGCTTCATTATATATTGCATACATTTAAAGACCCTTAAGGGAATAGACAAAAAATTTTTACATTCTATAATATAAATTAAATTTTTTAGAAAAAAATAATCTTTGTTATAATTTTTCAAAGCCAATTTCATTTAATTTTGATTTTAGCTATCATGTTATTTGATAATCCATTTGATCTACTAAACAGAAATAAGGAGTTACATAAAGTAAATATATCTTCTTTAAAATGAGTATTGAAAGTGCAATCAATTGGTATCCATAACAATTAAATTCTTAAAATTTTGTTTTGTGAAAAATATTTCTTAATATAAATCGCTAAACAATAAAGCATTTTTCAGATGTTCATGTTTACTAAAGTATGTTTAATGTCAATATATATATATATATATATATATATATATATATATATATATATATATATATATATATATATATATATATATAATGTACAATATTACTTTGACTTAAAAGTTTTTTTTAATTTCAGGTATATGTTCTAAAGAGGCCTTATGTAGATGAATTTCTACAAAAAATGGGAGAAATGTATGAGTGTATTCTATTTACAGCAAGTCTTGCTAAAGTAAGCAAAAACTTCTGTGACTTTGTCTGCATAGATTATTATGAAGGATTTACTTTGGATAAAAATTATATAAACCTTTATTTAAGAAGCACCCTAAAGTTAAAAACTATTAGTTTTGTATAATTTTCTGTAAGCAAAATTTAGCAAAAAACCCTTATCAAAAGTATCGTAGATAAATACAAATAAGCTATAGCACTCAGTTGTAATAAAAATTCATTTATTTCTTAGAACACTCCATTTCTGACACAGTAAAATAAATATATATTACTACAAAATTTTAAGAAATTCAGCAAGTATGTATTGTGAAACTTTATAATATCTTTAATTAGTTTATTTATTTAATATTATTATTTGTTTATTTTTTAAGTTTTAAATCGAACCAAGTACACCTTCATCTTGCAAAGCAACTAATTATTTCCTGGAAATAATTGCAATTATAAAATATTTAATTTTCTCTGAACATTTTCTGAAGTATTTAACTTAAATTACATTCTGAAATGAAGGTTTTTGCTATTGCTTTTGATATTAATGATTGACTGATAATGTTAAATTTATATGTAAAAATAATGCTGATAAATATTTACAAACATTATTATAAACTTATTAATACGTACGAACATTTGCATTATGTATTTACACTTTTTTAATGTTGGTAGAATTAAAGTTTCAAAAAGATAGCAAAGCCATTTCAAATCATATATTTGCAATAATTCTATTATTCTGTTAATTTTTTTGCTATGTATTAGCATGTATTCAGTGCAAGTATTGAGTAAAATGTATATAGGATAATTCCATACTTATGTGAATATATTATGTAAAATAAATCTAACACTATATATGAATGTATTGCTGAAAAATAAATTAATATATCTGCTAAATCTGAATATGTTAATTGAAAAAAAATTTCCCAACAATTGAGAAACCAATACTGAATGATTATGTAAATGCATTAAAAATAGTTTATTATTACCTATAATTTCTGTCCAATTTTCAGCTGTCTGAATTTTTATTGACTTTTTCATACTTATTAATCATGGTAGTCATATGATTAGTCATCAATATGTCTTTGGTTCAACAATTTGTGGCTTTGATACCCAATTCAGGTGTGGTTGTTTGTAGTGGCTCACTTTAAACTTATGTGTCCTTGTCTATAATTAGCTCTAGTGTGCTGAAAATAACTAAATAAATCAAACCTATTAATCTATGGCTGCTTTGAAAAAAATATGTGCCATAGAACTGCATAGATTTTAATTTTTTAATTGGATTTCATTTTGTGAAGATGAAATAAAATGAGGAATTCTGAATAAAAGAAAAAATGTAATAAATATTTATTAAAAATAAATTTATATTACACTTTTTCTTAAAAAATTAAATTATAAATAAATTTTTCATTTATTTTAGCTCTTTTTTCTATTTTCTTGATGTCCCACTAATATTAAAAATATTCTTTAAAATGGTGCTTTTAATTTATGTAGAATTGCTTTTTGATAAGTTATCAAATCTGCTTAGTTGACTGTAAATTACATTTTTATACATAATTAAGAGATTATGTTTCATTATTTGCGTATAAATGTATGTGTAAATTCTTCTTACCCTTTAAAACTAAACATTAAGGCCTCTTTCACACTAGACAACTTTTATCGTACGATAAAAAGTTGTCCAATATTTTATCGTGTGAAATCATTTCCCGTTCAGTGTAAAAGAGAGCAGTATTGTGTGGTTTTTTAATAACTTCTCACATAAAATTTTGGATGATTTTTTATCGTACGATAAAAGTCATCTAGTGTGAAAGAAGCCTTTTTTTTCCCCCTGAATGATAGATAAAATTATTGCCTTTACCCAGAAATGTCAAATGTTAAAATGAAATACAACATTTAATTATGAAAGAAAAAATGTTTTTAAAAATATTATATTTTCAGTATGCTGATCCAGTTGCTGACCTTTTGGATAAGTGGGGTGTTTTTCGAGCTCGCCTGTTTAGAGAATCTTGTGTTTTTTATCGAGGAAATTATGTAAAGGTAAGGTTTTTTTTTAAATTAAGCCACATATTAATTTGTAATAATGGTATAAATTGTAATTTAATTTCTGTATTACAGGATCTTGGTAGGTTAGGTCGGGATCTTCACAAAGTAATCATAGTAGATAATTCTCCTGCTTCCTATATCTTCCATCCAGATAATGCAGTATGTTATTTTTTTAACAATTTATATCTTTAATAGTGTGCTTGTTAAAATTATTTAATTATTATTGGCAAACTCTAAAAATTATTGCTAATAATTATATTGAAAGATAAATATTCTGATTTAAATTATGTATCAAATTTCTTTATGTGCACATTTTATACAGAATGGCTTGATTAGTAAATTTTGTTTTCTTTTGACAGTTCATTTCTGTATAATAAGATAACACATTAGATTTGTTAAATGTTTTCTAGTGAATTTAGTATTATAGTAACTATTAAATAAGCTTTTTCTTTCACCATGTAGCAGTTGTGCTACATTTATATGTATTTACATTTCCAGCTTTTAAAATTACATCGTTTAGAAGAAATGCAAACGCAGAATTATAGTTGACAAATCTATTGTGCTAGAACAACACCTCCTAGAGTAGAAAGCCGTTGCAGTGAAAGAATGAGTCATGCTTTGGAGGCCGACCCGAAATTTCCTTACTCCTTCTTTGAGTTTTTATTCACTTAGATGGGAAAAACCTTTGATCTTCAAAAGATTTTCACTTCGTTTTAATTAAAAACACAGTGAAGGAGGGAGAATTTTTTTTTTATGGATGGAAAATGAATTTACTATACAAAAGACATTAAGAAATTATTTTCAAAATAAGCTTACTGTACTATAATAATGTTATCCTTTTTACATAAAATCATTAATTTAAAGATATTAAATTTATCATTATAATTTACATTTGTCATTCCTGTCAATTTTAGAATTTCACAAGAATTTATATAATTTTTTTGACATTTTTTGTATAGTTAACATTTCAATATTTTTACATAGTTTAAAATTTAACATTCTGAAAATGGTTTTTACATTTGTTTAGAATTTTAAAAACTCTTTAATTTACTAATAATGAAGAAAATACTAATTTGTCCAAAGATTTTTATTCTTTAAATTTCAATATCATAAAAAATATTTTAAAATAATTATTTGTAGCAATTTAAAATAATTTGTGCATGGAAATTTCTATTATTTGATAAGCTGTTCAACATTTAATGAGCATGTTTAAAAAAATGTGAATTTTAATATATGAATAGACATTATATAGATAAGTATATATTTTTGTCACAAACAATTTTTGAGGGTTTAAAATTAAGATTTATAATTCATATTTTGGTAAATAGTTCTTAAATTTATGTATCACCTTAACATGTCTTAAAAATATTTTGATAATGTAAACAACATGAAATTTTATCTAATATTTTACACAGTAAATAAACAATCAAATATATGGGGAAAAATATTTATTGAAAACAATAAATTATACAATATTTTTCAAATACATAGCACACAAAATCATTTTTTAAATATTTCTAATTTTCTGCTCTTTTTTGCATTATTACATTTCTTTTTTATCAGATCATCATTAACTTTCTTACAGTAATCTTTTAGTAAAGTATTCGTTGAAGCATACACAATAATTTTCATAATATTATACACATCATGTTTATTACAATCAAACTGAAAATAAATTTCTAATAATCTAAGATTATATAATGTTATGTTGCATGCAAGAGACCTCTGATTTTTACATTGCATAAACTGTTTTTCAAATTCTTGCGACAATAGTTTAACAATTACGCAATAGTTAATTTTTATAATTTTTACTGTTTCATTGATAGGAAACTTCAATCCCCCTGTATTCATACTTTGAATTAAAATATCACTATCATCGCTTAATTCATCATATTCTTTAATGAGGGAACTGTTACAGGTTTCACACTTAATTTTTTTAAACAAACATGGGTGCAATATCCAGCTATATAGGTTAGTATTGTGGACAGATGATTTATGCTTTCTAAATCATTATTACATATAACTATATTTAAATCATTTATTATTTCAATGCTATCTAAAATTTAAGTATTATGAATTTCATCATCAAAGTTTTCTACAATGATATTTCCATGTGTATGAGATTTTAGTGTCAAGGAAATTAAACTTTGAACTCTTAATTTATTTTCTGTTTCATAAATCTGGGTAAGCGATGCATTGTATTGAGAACCAGCTAATTTCCTATGAAGTCCAAATCGTTCTTCTAAAGAATCGGTTTGCAACTTTCCAGTCAATAGAAAATTCATATTTAATTTTTTTGCACAATAATCAACAATTTCAATAATAGCATTGGTGGTGTGAGTCAAAGCTAGATGAGTCTCAAAGCTTAATTTTCCTGTGTCTGAAGAAAAATGTTTCCATTTCTTGAGCCACAAGGAAAAATTTTGCAAAAATATTAATCTAACATCTGATGGTAAATTAGTAGAGTGGCTGTTGATACTCATTTTTTTTTTTTTTTTTTGCAATTCCCTTATATAATGTTCTCACATTAACAATATCCCACCAAATTGATATCAGTTTGATAAATGTTGCTGTTCCTTCATAATTTAATAAATCATAAATGGGACCGGCAACTTTTAGTCCTTCTGAACAATGTCTATTAAAAACTTGCAAAACTAATTTCACATTTTGTCTTTCCAAATTTGAAGGACATAAAGATTTTGTTGTTAGTGTGTGACAATACCTGACTATATTTGTAGATTCAATTTCATGTAATTTTCTTAGAGTATTAAAAGAAGCAGTATTTAATTTTTCTTCAGAAACTGAGTTACAAAAATTCGGAAAATAAAAAGCTTTATCTGAATTTTTTTGGTTAAGCCAATTATTTCTTATATTTTTAAGTAAATGTACAGTATCAATAACATAAAATAAAGGCCTGTTATTATCAACAGGATGATTATAATTAATTTTTAGTTTGGGGGGATTTGAAAACCGGGATATTGCCTTTCTATTAATGGCATTATTATCACTACTAACACACATTATTTTAAAGCCTATATTTTCTAGTCCAACTATTATTTTTAATATGATTGCATGCAACAAATCACCAGAAATAGTCTTAACAGGATATATATGTACCACATCTTTGTACATTGATTGAATGCTTTGGAGCATTAAGACATAAGAAGTGGTAGCCACATCATTTGAATTTGCAGCAAAACCAATTACATTTCCACCTTTATACTCTACAGCAGCTTTTAGGTAAATTTCATCCATCATTAAAACTACTGCCTTATCAAATTCATTTAAATGCCTATATTTATCCTTAATGTAAGATAAAAAATTATCAGAACTTTAAGGGATTTGTCCTTAAGTTCTTTTAAGGGATTTGCTGCATAGTTAATAAATAAACGTTATAATGTAGAGGGATGAGGCAACATAATAAAAGAACTATTTCGTAAAAATTTATAAGAATGAGGTGATATTGAATATAGCAAAGCACAAAGGATTAAAAAATCAGGGGAATATCTCCAATGATGCTTAGAACTTTGTAATAATAAAATTTGTTCCTTGATAAAATCCAGTAAATATTTGTTATCCATATAGACATTTTTAATTCATCAATGATATGTACAAGTAAATTAAGCAAATTTTCTTTTTCTTTATCATCAACAATACATTTTTCAACAAATTTTAAAATATCAAATATAACATTAATGTTGTTGGTAGTCATTGGAAAAATGTAATTATCTAATTTGTCAAGTTTAACACTTTTAATTGTACTTACCACAGATAAAGATTTGTCAATGGTGACAGCAGCTTCTAATACTGGACATAAAGTAGATGTTACAAATAAAAACATAACAAAATTATCATTTTTTATGATATTCCAGTTAAAATCGATGACAACATTTTCTAAGCAGTTCTTCAGTTCATGAAAAGAATTGAAATAAAATTTTTTTTCATACAACTCTTTAGTCTTAAGGCTTTCTTGAATAGCAGCAGATATGTGTTTATTTTCTATCCTGAATTTCTTGAAATTGGGCTCATCTCTATGGTTTTTACTGCAGAAAAATAAGCAGGGCAATTTGGAAACTTGGATGGAACTGCATGGGCTTTTAATTTGGGATGAGGTAGAGGAACACTAATTTTTTCCCGGATTTTTCATCATATATCTCCGAAAGCCTCTGAATGTCCGTTTCCACGAAATGAGCTTCACAAATCTATGGAACAAGAAATAATGTATTGATAAAAATATCCAAAATTTGTAATTGCATTCATTTACAAGAGAAGTTAATACAGTATTTCAATTAGAAAATAAAAAGTTGTTTAACAAATTATTTTGTATTTAAAGAATTTGAAAAATCATTAAATTTCAATAAAATGTATTAGTTTATTAAATTTTTATTTAAGTGCATTCACAGTTTAAGGATGTAAAATGTATTTTCTCGAATAATATCATAAATTTTTTCTAGTGATATAAAATACATAATACACGTTGCAGATTAATAATTCAAAGTGAAATTAAATAAAAAAATTATTACAATTTTACTATTACAAATTATATTACTTAATGCATTAAAAAAATTTTGCACAGCTATTTCTTATAAACTGATGACAGATGAATATTTTCACTTATGTAGTAATTAACTATTTAAAATAAAAAAGAATTATCTAATCATTTGACACAAAACTATGTTACATTAAGTTAATTTAAAAAATAAGACCACAATTATAAAATTTTTATGCTGTTAAACAGACCATAAGGATATCAAATTATTCAGATATCTGGATTAATAATATTAATTTCAATTTTTATTTTAAAATATATAATTCATTTTCATAATTTAACGAAAGATACGACTTTAATTTTAAAATTACCATTGAAACTGGAGAATTCTAACATTACTACATGGTAAATAAGCATGTTTTAACTGTTTTGTTTGTATATGACATTTATTTAAAACTAATTTTATTTTTAAAACACTTCGACATGTTAAAGTTATACACGAATAATTATTATTATTTAATATTAGAAGATTATTACTATATTATAACTATATTTAATATAAGCAAAAAACTTACCCTGGAATTTTTAGTAACATTCAAGTTTTCTTGAGGAATGACTTTAAGCCATTTGTTGAGCATTTGTATGGAAATCGAAAAACACTAATTTTTTGAGTTTTGTCGTAATTACCACGACAGTTAACCACAGAGCATTTGTAAGGCATGATGAGAATATAAAATCACTAGAAACTGAAAGAAATATATTACAGATGTAAAGCAACAACACGAATATGCGGGCAAAATGGCGACACTAGAATTGAAACGGGTTCAACAGCTTCGCCTCCAGAGCATGAGTCATACAGGACGGGAGATAGTGGTGCTTCGGCTTTCACTGTAGGAGGTTTTGGCTAGAAATAAATGTATGACTAAGTTTTCAAAAAATTTAAAAGTATAGAACATGAGAAATTAGTACCCAAAACATTTTCCTTTGAGAGCAATAACAGTACTTATATACCTTGTTGAGTCAAATAGAAATTAGATGGCATTTTTTAGGTATAGTTGACATCTGGCTACAACACATAACAGTTCATAACTGTAGATGTTAGTAATATTACAGTTATTTATCAACCATTGATCAAACATTTTCTATTGTTGAGAGATTTGGAGAATGTGGTGGCCAAGCAGGAGCCATACATTTTCTTTATTAAAAAAAGATCCATACAACGCCATCAAACATCTAGTTATTCATTATCATGTTGATATGTAACATACCTAAGAACTCGAATAAAGAATAAAACCACAGTTTATAACATGAGCCTGTAACCTAGTCCGTAAAATAACAAAAATGTAATAACTACTGTTGAAAGTGTTGATAATGCAAATAAGAAATGACCGGGTCATGTATCTAGTAGCTTTTTTGTCAATCATCACTCCAGATATTGGCTCTCAAATGCCTTAAAGTCAATGTATTTTTAATGCCTTATGGTTAACATGTGATCACCCATACTGCAATAAAATTAATCCTATTAATCTACAATTTAACTCTGATTAACATTTCTCCTTATACAAGACATTTCCATTTATATTATGATAAATGATGAGTGATGAGTTTGAACACTCCAGTAGTGTTCAAAAGCAATTTTTCTAAACACTTTATCACTATTTCTTTTTTGTTTTATATGAATTTGTTTAAATTATCATGCGCTTGTTACATCTTCGTGTGGTATAAATTTTATATGTGTACATGTGCTGCTATTTTGGTTTAGCAGTTTTCATGTTGGGTAATATATGTCTATTAATAACTGTAGTAAAGATGAACGCTGACATCCATGATCTGTTCTTCATCAATGAACCAGTTTGCTTGGAAATCAGAAAAATATGGAGGAAAAAAATTTGTGCGAAATTATTAAATACAATAAAAACATATATTTAAAAAAATCAGCTAAGAAGTATGGTTGAGTAAATCAACAAAATTGTTTAAAGTGTAATAACATATAGATGTAATTGAGTCATGAGTTATATTTCTTAAAAATCTAAAAAATTATAAAGTATGCTAATTATGTGCACATAAATTTAAAAGAGGATTGATTTTCTATTGACTTATCTTTTTAATTTTTCTCGTGACTGTTTTTATGCATATCTATATTTATGTAATATATTTTTCTGATTTTCTTCTAATAATATTTAACAAAGAAATATTTTTAAACTTTGAAAGGGTTCAAAAATCTTTTGCTTAATAAAAATTTTCTTTTTCTTTTTATATCTTTATTATTTGAGTATTTAAATATGGATTAATTGATGATATTAAAACAATTTTGGAATAACAAATAATTAGCTGATTTATTTATATAGCATATTTAATAAACTGTTTTTCATATGATGTAAATATACAGCAATATGTTATTTTTAAATTTTTTATAATATGCAGAATGGATAGTTTATTTCTCAATAATATCCTATATGTGTAAAAGTAACTAAGCAGAAAATACATTGTTTATAAAAAGTAGGTTTTTTTTTTTTTTTTAAACTTTTACAACATTTATGTTTTATGATGATCGACAAAAATAAAAGGGAATGATAAATTTCTAAAATTGTAAATTTTCTGGACTCTTGCTTTTATTATAAATTAATCAATTATCAGAAAAGACTTTCCACCCTACTGTTTACATATTTGCTTTATAATATTTCAAAGGAAAATTTTTTGAATAAAAACTGCCTTGGGAGGTGCTAAAATTAAAGCTCCATAACTTCTATATTAATAATTCTTTTACAAAAAGGGATACAAGAAATTGTGGTTCTAGGATGCATCAGTGACTTACATAAGTTTCATATACAGAGGAAAATTATTTATGTTTTAAATTAATGCACAAAAATGTACCTTTATTTATCAGACATTTGCTATTAATTTTACTTTATGTGAGTCTTTTAGTTTCTAAGATAAAAAAATTCTGTATTTTAATTGTTTTAATAGATAATTTTTACAAAATTGTTTTACTTATTATTGATTTTTTCGTCTTAGGTGCCTGTAAATTCATGGTTTGATGATATGTCGGATACAGAATTACGGGATTTAATCCCTTTCTTTGAGCAGCTTAGTAAAATGGATGATGTCTATTCTGTTTTGCGTAACTCGAACCATGCTGCAGGCTCACATCCACACCCGAACTCTATAAATGGTTCCCACTTCATTACACCCCCACTACAGCATATGAATAATTTAATGCAACCGTCTTAGCATTAGTGTATCAATGAGGTACTGAAAGTGATAATGAAACACAAGGGGTCTGGCCGTTTCAGATTTGCCGTGGCAACTTAACCTTTATAGTGCTTGACAAACATAGTTTTGAGTTTAGAATATTTTATGAAAATATTTATTGGATTTTTAAAATGAAAATTATTTTAAATCTATTTTTTTAGGTAAAGTTTTTCAACAATTTTATTCCTCTTTTAAATTGTGATTGTCGGGCAATAAATGATCTACCAAATCGTGATTATTTTGTTGGATAAATCATGTGATTGTGTATTAGCAAAGTTGTTTGTCTTTATTGCATGTATAATCTTTATTTTTTCTGTTAGAGTTTGAAAGCATACATAAAGCTTTTTTACTTTTAGTTTACTTATATATTTGTATAGTTTATTTGTGTGTGTAGCTTCATTCTTATTGTTAACAGTTTGCTGGGAAATGAATGACTCATGTTGTATTAAATATCACATATTGTGCCTTGCTTTTGTCCAGTTTTCATTCCATTTGATGTATCATTTGTATATAAATATATATTTCTAAAATATTAATTTTTTTTCATATTTATCATTTGTGTATAGCCAGGAAAGATATGTGTACAATTCGGCAGTTTTGCAAATATCTTGTCTTCTAAATTATTGGCTTTATTTTTTTCTCTCGGGTTAAAAATTATAAAAATATTTGATAATGATTTATTTTATTAATTATTATACACATTTTATTTATTTTCAATGAACTATCTGATGATTTTTTTATTCGGTTATAGTTTCATAAGCAGCTATTAATTTTTTTAAGGCTGTTATTGTTTACTTCTAAAGAAAAATAATTTTTTATTTAATATTTATGAAATAGTTCATATACATATATTTTAGACTGTCTATATTGCTAAATAAGGTAAAGGTATTCTCTTAGGACGATTCATGATGCTATTTCATTTCCTCGTTTTATGTAACTATATCGAATGATTTATATTTGTGATTTTTATATTATATTTGTTGCCATGGCAATAAAAATAACAATTGGGCCTAAGTGATATGTCTGGTTAAAAAGTGGAGGTTCAACCTGCCATATAATCGCTGAAAAAGTGATATTATACAGTTAAGGAAATATGTTGTTCTCTGCTACATTTCTGAACTTAACATTTGAAGAAACGGATTGTGTGTTCTATAATCGAAAAACAATTTTCAGCCTGAAATGAAGTGTAGCTCTGCATATCATCTCTCGTAACCCTTTCTCTTGCCAGTTTCAATGACTGGTTTTGTGACGAATAGCAATACTGTATTTTATATGCAGAACTGCCAATTTGCTGCAAATAAATATGTATAATAAAAAGAAGAGATGGAATGAAGCTTTCTTTTCATCAAATTTTGTGAGCTTGAATGCTGATTTGTTGATCATATGATATATTTGTATAATACAGCTTTCAAAGTAGTCATTTCTACTGTTATATTATGTTGTGTAAATTTTCACAATATGCTCAAAACTCATTAAGGTTTCAAAATATCAGTCATAAACAAGAAATAATGCTTATCAAAGGTAATGTATATTTTCGAAATTATTTAAATTTTTTTATTGTGAACTTATCAAAATTAAAAGAATTTATCTGAATTTATGAATATGTTTACACTATTGACATTGTTGAATCAAATATAGAGTCAAGATACTGTTTAAATATAAACTTAATGACAGTTAAAAACAATACTGCCGATACATTAATATTTCAAATAGATTGTTCAATTTTAAACTATAGTTCTTTGATAAATGTTTCAAGACATTGGAAAATGCCATAATGACAATTTTAGATGCATGCTCAAACTTAATGTTTTAGAGAGGGGAAAAAACCATTTATTTTATATCTTGTAATAATTTTTATTAAAATGAACTAATTTCAAAACATTTTCTGAAATTATTCGTTTCTTCAAAATATGTCATTTAAGTAAGATAATGGTGAAACATTTTGAAGAAACAGCAATAGTCTTTCAGTACCCGGTTTTGAAATTTTTAATTTCAGTGTTGCCTTATTTCTGTGAATAGTGGATGTTGGATGTTTCTTACAACTGTACAGGTTTTAAGTTTTGCATAAAAATGTTTTCATAAACTTGTTTATTAAAGTTGAGTGATGAGACAAACATGTGTAAACATAAATGACTACTCTGTATATATATTTTTAATGCTGCATTTTTGTAATTTGTATGAATTTTCTCATGGTGCTATATTCTAATCCATTCGAGGAAGAATAATTCTAGTTTGTAATAAATGTCAATGAAAGCTTAATATTCATTATTTCTTAAAAATTTAAACAGTTATTGCATTTAAAAGGACATTATAAATTGAAAATTTGTTATAGTTTTACACCTTAGTTTCACATTTGTGTAAAATATTTGGTTTATATGCTACAATTATTTTTCTCAATACATGTGTATGTATTCATATTACAATTTCTGTTTTGAAACTGATTTCTGTAATGTTCTTTTTTTAAATATGATTATAATGAAATTCACTGTGAGAAAATTTATATGAGTTACTAGATGTATTTCTTATTGTTATGTATATAGATTGAGACCAACTTGTTACATTGGACTCATCAGGCTTACTCTAGAGTTATTAGCTACTTCTCACAGAAGGTAATTTACCACAAAATAATGGTATTTTTACCTTTTTTATAGAGTGTACAATGGCCTTATGAGCTCCACACCTTTTTGTACAAAACAAAAAATATGTTGACCCAAAAAAACATTCGAAATGTTTTCTCAGATCAAAAATATCAATTTCTATTGTGTAATGACACATCAGCTTAATAAGTGAATGATGTGTTCAGTGCTATTTTCCTTGTTGTGTAAATCCGTGTATTTTGTGATAATTTTTCATGCCAGGAGACAAATTTATTTAAATATTTTATCATTATTATAAATATTTAGTTTTGTTTTAGAGAAATTTATGTGTATATGCTTACATAATGTGAAAAAATTTTCATATGTGATATTCTTTGAAATTAATAATGATGTGTATTTCTTATTTTTGTAAATATGCTGTTCTTTTTTGAATTTGAAATAAATATGGTTTTATTTTTATGGCAATAATAGTAAATCTGAAAATTTTATCTGTTAAACTGTTCAATTCAGTTGTTCTTGAAAACTATTTGTGGTATATAGTAAAGTGCTTTTAAAAAATAAAGGTTTTCTTGTTTGGAAATTTTTGTGATAAGAAAAGACAAGGAACCAGTTTTCAACGAGATTTAAGTTGTCTACTTTATCTGAAATGTTGACTTTATTATTTTGTTGTTATGAAGCAGCAAGGTTTTTTAAAAACTCCGTGTTTAAGTGATAGCTTTTATAAAATTAGTATATTTTTGTAAATATTACTTATCTTTAATAAGCAATTGCAAAAAAATGCTCATTTCTAATAAATAATTTACTTGTTTTGCTTCTTTTTAAAAATTCCTTTAATAATCAGAGTTTTGCGATCACATATCTCAACAGCGATTTGAAATTGACAACTTTCACTGACTTTAAATTATTAATAAAAAGAAGTAAATTCACAATAGTATATGTATATAATTAAAATCAGATTATGCATTAAATTTGTTATTAAAATTGATAATTTGTAATTTTTGTTATGAGCACATAATTGGAATCTTTCCTCCTTTGTCAATGAAATGAGGTAAAAGTGATTATAACGATTGCACTAAGAATTACAATGATACACAGCTGAATTCTCGTTTATAACAGTTAGATGAATTTCAAAAGTTGTGTGTATCAGAAAAGTATCACATTTACTGCAATTTATTGCAAAGTTTTAATTTTATAAATACTTAAGAGTGTCTATTCAAGGGGTTTTTATTTTTTACTCTTAAAAATGCTATTACTTATTTCTGATCATAATAATAGTTTAATTTTATTATGAACTTTATCATGAATTACAAATTTATCTGTAGTCTTTTTTTACCAATCTTCCATAAAACTTTAATGTTCATGTATGTTTAATAAATTTTAAATAGTAAACTAAATAATGTCTCAATCTTTGTTTCCATCTCGGAAGAATTTCGCAAAAATTCAATATTGTATAAATTCAGGATTTAAATTCAATGGAAAATGTGGAATTTTTCATTCTTTTCATAATTTTTTTTAAACTAAAATGTATTTTATCATATTTTTAAATATATGAAAGTTGTTTAATTTTTAAGTATCTTAAGCATTTTAAAATGTCTCCTGGCAATAAAAATTAATTATTATGTTATATATTTGTTTATAATTTAATTTTCTTATCAATAATGCATCTTGAAACCCTGTTACTGAATACCTCTTAGTGTTGTGCTGAAGTCCAGAACTGTGCCTTTTGTTTCTATGAGAACTGCCAGCTTCATCAGCTAAGGCTGTATTCACAATACATTTTTATATCATTACATAGCTTTCTTTGAATTATACAATTAATGGAGGGTAATTTGTCAATTCATTAAAAACTGAACAGACTTGTGTTTTTTGGTCTCATTTATTTGGTTATATAATCTTTGACTAAAATTGTTAAGGTGTGTTCTTAATGTATTAAAAAAAAACTTTTTTGTAATTTTATTAAAAATGTTTTAAAAATATCAGCTGAATTCACAATAGTTCAAAATTTGGCTAAAGCAATTCCCAATGTGAATTAATTTTATGTTGGATTAAAAAAAATATTTTTTAAGTTCTTTCAATGTTCTTCAGTCTTATTTTAAGCATACTAAAAAATTTCAGTCTAACTATCCAATTTGAATAAAGCCTCTAAATATCACTTTCCTGGCAATACAAATTAGCTTTTTTATTACTTTAAATTTCCTTAATAAACACCATAGTATGAACTTGTTTAAATAAATATTTAGCAGTGTGTATGCACACAAATGCTAAATTACCAATCCAATGTTTGGTTGCACTTAAAAATTTTCTACTGGCTGCCAATAATACTAAGACTCAAAGAATGAATAGATTGCGTTTGATAAGATATTCTTGTATTGTACTACAAAAAAAAAAAAATGCATGTGACAGCTTGGGGCAAATTGGAATTCTAATTTGCTTTATCTTTTTAATTTAATAAATGAAGAGACAAAAGTTAAAAAATAAACTACAGTTGATTAATTTTTTAATTAATGCTTTAAGTAACTCTAATCATCAAATTTTTATATTATACTTTAAAAAAATATAAAAAATTTATTCAAAATGAATTTTTAAACAATCAGATTTATAATGTTGAATTTGAATCACTAAAATTTGCTTTGGATGTATATAATAATCATTAATGTTTTAACCAATCAGGTACTTGCCCCTTTGTTTTTTAAAGGTCCTGATATTTAGAATAGTTTGAGGAATACATTCAAATATCTTTTAAAAGATTTTTTTTAATTTAATAGGATTGCTTTTGATGATATTCAAGTTACTAGGTATAAAAATACATAAATGCCATATTTAGAAGGGTTGAGACAATTAAAAAATGTTCTTCACTATTGATCATTTCAATATTTTAATTGTATGAACATTTTATATTGATATAATGTCAAAGTAGTTATGGAAAATTAATTAACTCATCACACTTATTACATGTATAGTTGCATTAATAAGTTTTCATCATAATATTCCACATTAAGGAATTGTACATCTGAATATAAGTTGATAACCATGCACAATTAAACTAAAAAAATTCAAAAGTAATTTGTATGACTGTTATCTAAATAGCATACAATGTTCATTTGAAGGGGTCCAGATAGGAGTTTTTTTCTATTGTCTGGAGGAGGATAATTTGTTATGGGATTGCATCAGTGATTCTTTCAATTATCACATGTTGTAAATAAGCTTAAAAATAATTTCAGTAAGTTTTTTTCAGCATTTATATTTGCATGAATGTATGAATAAATCTAAGTCAATTTCATCAAAAACCAGTATTTTTTATGCTGAAATACAGATATTTTAAAATAATTATGACACAAATTCTGGAAGCAGTGGAAGTAGCTTTTTGCTCCAGAAAAGAAAATTGACTCTAGGCAACTATCAAAACTAAAAATTTCAAAGAACTTACTTATTGAATTTTACTTATAGTTTAAAACCACCATGTGACTATAAAAATCGTAAAATTAACTATGCAAAGTAGTCATTTCTTGCCATAAAATACTAGTAGAACTGATTCATCATTGTGGAATGTTTAGTCTGAATTATACATTTATTTTTAAATATTTATGTAAATTATGTGTTACAAAAACAATCTTATCTACCTAGATTAAATGTTTATAATTCTTTTGTAATGGTTCTGCATGAATGTGTGTAGAAATATATCAGTTTTCTATTTAAAAATTGCAGCTGTACACCTTTTTTGTATTTTTAATTTTTATTGTGACTTTTCTTAAAGAATACTCCATATTTTACAATAAAGCCTCGATTTTGTTATATACTGGTGGAAATGCAATTAAAGACACTCAAAAATTCACTTGTTTTTCATATAAAAGTGCATGTTATTTTTTGAATTACCTTTATTTGAATCATATTTTTACTTTTCAATTATTCACAGTAAAAAAAATGCAAAGAAAACTTAATTTAGCGAGAATTTAGATCACTTAATCAAATAATCAGAAATTTCGAGTGGAAATCCAATTAAGACACTTTGTTTTTCGAACAAATTTATTAATTAATAAGAGACACCTGCATTGCTTACAATTACTTCATGCATTCTATTTGACATAGATTTCACAAGATTTTGAAGGTAATTTAATGGCTAATTTGGCCATACATCATGAATTTTGTCTTTTAAGTCCACCAAAATTGCGACTAACTGAAATCTCCTTTTTGGTCCCTATGCAATGCCAGTAAAACTTGTTTCGATCTGGTCCATCTAAATTAAACTTTTTCTCATCATTGAACACCACATTGTTCCATTCAGAGTCCCAATTTGCATTTTTTTTTTGTAAATTCCAAACGAGCCTTCTTATGCTGAATAATTAAGAGAGGTTTGCGATGTTTTTTCACCCATTTAACAACTCCAGATTGACTGATTATTTGTCTGATTCTTTGAGTTGCAACAGGTAAGCATAAATCTCTCCTAATTTTAGTGGAATTTACACTAGGTCTTATTGCCTCGTGAACTATTTGCTACTTTTGATGGTCACTTAATTTACTACAAATACTTCAACGCCTCTTAATTCCATACCTATCATCTAGATTTAAAAAATTGCACACAACAGTTAGAGAGCGATTTATTTTCTTTGCAATTGAATTATTTGAGTAGCCTTCTTCCTTTAAAATTCGAATTTTTGCTTTATCTTCCATCGAAAGCCCGATTTTGCATTCCATTCTATAACTACCTTTGAATAATAAGTGTTTGAGCCAAGATGTTTTGATATATATAGTATTTAACATATCCGAGACAACAAACTGCTCCTTTTAAGAACTTTAGAAACAAAAATTAAGTGGTAGATAGCTGAAATTCTAGATTTAAAGTAAGTGTCTTTAATTGCATTTCCATTTGAAATATTGGATTTTTTAAACTAAATGATGTAAATACTCACTAAATTAGTTTTTCTTTGTACAAAATTGTGTCTTTAATTGCATTTCCACCAGTATATAGCAACAAGACTAGTACTGAGGTTGTTTTGTATATTGTGTATGAACTTTTTCCAATTCATTATTACTTGGTAAGAATTTACAATTTCAAAAATAACAAAAATCAAGTTACATTGAACTTATTGATTGCTCTCATTCAGTGATTACTCTTCTCACAACTGGAGGAAAAAAATCGACAAAATCTTTGTGGAAAGCATTTTCTCTTGAGAATAACTATTTAACACATTTTAAGTCTTGTGCCTTTGGTAACAAAGTTATAATAAAAGAGGAAAATGTCTCACTTTGAAAATAACCATTTAATTACGAATTCAAAATATACCCGCATCGTTAAAATGACTATTGAATTTGGCAAAAATTCAGTTGTAATTTGAAATGTTTAAAATGTAATGTTTTATTTAGCAGAAGCAAGGTGAATGTAGTGTTTTAAGATAAAACATGGATGAATTAGAAATTTTTCTTAGATTTTTAAGAGATTTTTGCATTACTGAAGTAAATAAACATCGTAAACGTTTGCTTCTTATCCAAGGCAAATAAAAAATCTTAAATTGCAGTTGGCATTACAAAAAGAATTTACAGTGCAGAATAAAACATTTGAAAAGTTGTGTGTTGTGTAAACAGTATTATTCACTCAGTGATATCTAAAAGAAATATCTGACCTTAACAATATTGTAGTCGGTTAGTGAAGCTTACTAAAAATCTTTTTACGTGTGTTATGTATATTCTCTGCTGCTACTAATATTTTTTATACCTCGTGTCATCTATCTACTTAACCAATATTCTAATGAGTTTTATTATCATATCTGCAATTCCCTGGCATAATTTCAATTTTGTCTTGATGAAATGTACTTAAAAGAAACTTACAATAGTTTCTTTTTAACCAAACATCATTGAATCACATACATTATTCTAGCTATAAAAAATCATGTCATATTCCTAAATAAAACTTCATTATTCTCTTTGCAAAAACAAAAACGGATTTAAGATTTCAACTAGTAATAATTAAAGAACTTGTGTGCTTTTTCCCTGTGTAAATAAAAGAAATTTTTATAGTGACAACCTTAGGAAGGGAAACAATTTATGTTTAAGTTTTTCTTTTTAAGACTTACTCTAAATTTTATTTTAATAAGAATTTTAGAAAGGTTTAACTAAGGAAAAAACTAAACAAGTTGTGACAAAAATATTTAACTTTATTTCATCCTTTTTAAAACTTACAAATGCTTCCATAACCTTATCATATATTAATTTTTGCAATATATAAATTTATATAAAATATAACTTTGTCTATATGTTATGAATTGCACAGAAGGTATATATAATCATAGACTTTTTATATAAACAACATTCATAAATATCTAAAAGCACATTTGTCCCTTAAATATAATCTTAAATTTATTAAACTTCGATAATGTTAAAGTTTATATAAATATATATCTTTTCTATAAAAGGTAATTTTCTTTTATATTTACATATAAAAACAATATATGATTTATAATCTAAAATACACAATTATACATTTTTACAAGTAACCAATTAAAATATCAGTCATAAACTTGTATACTTGTTTACCCCAATCTTGAAATATCAAAAACATACACACATACAATTTCTCACAAAAACTTTTAATAACAAAATATGAAGTATGGCAAGTTTTTGTTATATGAATTGTTATGCATTCATTTGAGGTGTCAAATTGCCTTACCTTGTGACATTTTATTGTGATAAAAGGAGTCATTAATTTCAAAGAGATTTATATTTTATTTTAGGACTATCAAATAATTTTAAAAGTTTTTGTGGCTATTTGTTTTTTTATATGAGCCATTGTCCAATATGTATGAAAAAAATATGTATAATTTTTGTTAACACTAGATTGCCACTAATTAAATTTTCATTTTTGATGTCACAATAAAGGTATATATATATCATTCTCAAAATGTATGGGAATCAATCTCTTTAATCTGAATAATCTAACTTCATGTTGATGGAATTACTACGACATTTAACCAAATTAGTGCTCCCCTTTAATATTTGCCCTCAATGCTAAGATTGTAAACAATTCAAGTGATTATATAACATGTGGATGCCTATAAGATTGCATATTTTAAAAAAATTCAATTTCTTTTTAAAATTTTCTAAAAGATAACAAAATTTGTAACATAGATCAATGAGAAAACTGGCAGTATAAGCTAATTCATGTCTTAAATTTTTTGACAAGTTAAAACACAATGGGCTACTCTATACTTTCTTCTCTATAGACTTGTACAAGTTGGTGGAAATTATCTTACCAAGAATAAATTTCATGTTACATAACTGGATGTCTAATGACAAAAAATTTTCATAAATTTAACTGTATGTATTATGATTGATATAAGATATTAATACATAAATTAAAGTGTGAAATACTTAAGCATAATTTACTAAAAATTCATGCAGTAAATAAATCATTTTAAAAACATTCAGTAATTTCATGATTAACTTAATATTTTATAACATTAATAAAAATTTCAAATTGTTACTGATATCTACAATGAGTTGAATACACCAAAGGGAAAGCAAACAGTTTTCATTAAATGTGTGATATCAAAAATTAATATAGAATGGTAGTAATGGGATTTTCATATTAAATTATTTAATATACCATTGTACCAATACACTGATATGTAGTTAATAAAGAATTTGGTCTACACAGCAATAGAAAATGGGTACACTTCTTATTTACTTAACAATGCTAAAATAACAATCTGCATTAGTTTACTACATACCACTGTTTTACTTATGCAACATGCAAACAATTATTAAACTGAAGTAATAATTGCACTTGGAGAATTTATTGAACAGTAGTAATAATTGCACAAAACAAATATTTCAATGATAAATATATCGAATAAGTTATATCACATTGTACCAAAAATAAAATAAATGTATTTAATAATGAAATAATATTGCAAATATTTGGTTTTAAAACAGTCAATACATGGGTAAAATTTACCTTTAGACCATGAAATTAAAAACACTTCTAATTTAAAGATGGGACAAATATTGAATTTTACAATCAAATAGATTTATACATTTAAACTTTTTAAGGAAAGCAAAAGTTTTTTTTTTTAAAGCAATTATCTTTTTTATATCTTTTGTAATTACACATGCGTAATTACAGTGATATCTTTTTTTTGTATGAAATTTGGTGCAAGCTGATATCCTAAAAGCTGAGCAATATAACTACATGAAAAATGAAACTGCCTATGCATGCATAATAGCAGTTTTGGAATAAAGTGAAATAAAGAAAATAAATGCTATTTGCTTGTCACAAAATTACTTTGAAGTATGAATAAATTTGAAATAGCTTAGGACTGATAACACAAAAAATTATTTCATTCCATATAAATTTATGAATATTTTGTTTCTGAATAGTTTTTTCATAAAATTGTGAAAATTTTTTATTTACAACAATGCAAACCCAATTTTTGAGATAAGAAAAATTATAAAACCTAGATTTCAGTTATCTTCATAATTTTATGATGATAATTAAAATTATATTTTAGAAGTGAGAAGCTTTGACACCACATGATGGACAACCTAATGGCACTGTCGTAAAAGGTGTTCACCATGTTAATAGTTATCCGGCAGAACTTTTCATAAATAAGCCATATTTATACATTGCAAGGAAGGAAATCCAGAAAATCCTTAAGCACACACTTAGACATAATTGAGAAAAGCATGAAAATTTATAAATTTCTTTTTTAAAAAATGGCTATACTACTATAATGGAATAAAATATCTTTTTTTAACTAAAATTGGCACCGCTGATGCATGACATCTATATAAAGAGGACAATTTGTGCCAGGTCTTTTCACTTATGTTATGATTGTATCTTGTATGCAAGTTTTCATTATCATAATACAGGTGAAGTGATATAAATGCCATAGGAAGCAACAAAAAAATTACAAATGCAAATGACTCCAATTCTAAAATGGAATTAAATGTGTCGATTATAGTTTATGTGCTTCTGAAATACTAGGAAAATATCAAAACATTTCTTAGTTTTTCATGGTAATTAATCTAGAAAAAAGAGGGAGGTTCAATTTCCCCAATGAACTTAAAAGTTGTTGGAAAATTCTACTAGTGTTAATGGATTATTAAGTTTCACTTTAGATAAAAGCATAATTCAATGATAAAATTGCTAAAAATTCACTTCAGCAATAAGACAAGAATAAAAAAATATATATATGCATATTAAATTAAAGATAGAAAATATTAAGTACAAAAAAGAATGATCAGAGCTGATACTTCATTATCAAGTATTTCATATTTAAAATGTCATTATAAGAACTTAAAAAAACTGTTGAATATAAATATTACTTTTAAAATTATGTAGTCTTGGATTTAATTAAATTCATTTCTTTGACTTAGTAGTCCATATCCACTTTAAGTAAAATTAGTTCTGAATTGAAATTTCAGGTTGATAATGTTTTCTTCCAAACACATATTAAAAAAAAACAGGAGCGTTTGGTTTGTAGCTCAATGGTCATTTTTTGCATATGCGGACTAATTAGATTAATACCTACGGTTTAAAGTGGAATCTGAACCATTACAAACATCCAAGCCCAAACTGGGATTCAAACCCATGAGCTGTTAAACCAAACCCAGCGATAACCATTCAGCTGCCAGCTCGGCAAAGGACAGGAGGGAAATGAATTTAAAAATATTTTAAAGTTATTCGATTTAGCCCCAACACACAGTGCAATATACCATTTTAATAATAATAATTAATACATAAAATTAAAAAGAAATACTTTCAAAACTATATTGCTAGTCAATTGGGAATTTTACATGAATAATAACTGAATTTTAATTTTCTGATGTTAGCATAAATGAAAATTATTAGATTTGAATATTTTTGAAGATCATTAACAATTTATAAACATTTAATTACATTATTTACAAATATAACATTACCACATTTAATTCATTCATGCATATATATAATAAATACATTTTTGAGATTTTAAAATTAATTGCACTTAAAATTGAAAAATTAGTATAGAAAGTGAAGATTCTGTCATATTTTAAATAACTTCAAGGAAAAAAATCTATCAAAATTTTGAAAACTCAAACCATCAAAGACAGAATCTAATACAAGTACTTATATAATAGTCATTTATATGTAAATTTTAAAAAAATGATATACAGTTCACAGAATAACAAAAAATAATATATAAGCATTTATTGCACATCATTAACTAAAAGTGGTACCAAATACTTTGTTATACATAAAAGAATGATTTGGCCTAAAGATTTTGAAACACTGATAATAAAGATTATACAAACTATGAAAACGTCATCTAAAGGAATACATAAGTTATATATGTTTTGCTTTCATATGAATTAAATACATTTTGTAACATTTAATTAAAAGTAAAATAAATGGACTTTGTTTACTAGTAGACAAGTTTGAAAATTTCATTTTTTCTATAGTTAGTAACAGGTTACTATAAATAACATAAAACTATATTTACCATATTCTTACCTCAAAAATAAATTATTATGGATATATTTCTTTAGATATTTTCATTTCCATTTTATTTTGTTTATGAACATTTAAATGTTCATATAATTTATCTTTACGATAAAATCTCTTACTGCAATAATCACATTTAAAATGTTTTTCTCCTGTGTGCAAATGGCGATGCCTCTGTAATGTTGCTTTCTGTGTAAATCTTTTCCCACACAAGTCGCAACCAAAAGGTTTTTCACCAGTATGCACTCGTAAGTGTGTTAGTAAACTACTTTTAGAGCTACACCAACGACCACATATTCGACAAACCAGATGCTTTTCAGAACTATTTAATCTATAATCATCAGTATTGTTACAAAAGTCATCTTTTGACAATTTTAATGTTAAAGGAATCCTCGTATTGAACATACTTCTTGAATTAAACATCAGCCGTCGTACAATTTCACCTGAAACAGAGAAAATTTTACAAATATAAAACAGTGAATTTAATTTTATGAAATAATGAAAAATTAAATACATGCCAAAATTTTACAATCACATTGAGCAATTTACTTAATACAAAATTTTTTAATTAAAGATAGTCTTAATAAAATTAATTACAATCAAGAATAAATCTATATACTTCCCTTATTTTTATATATTTCATAAAAAAATATAAAATTAATTTCATAAATATACATTATTTTATCATCTAAGCAAATTAATCATTTTTCAATATATATAAAATATGAGCAAAAGAATTATACAACTAAGAACTTAAATTGTATACTAAAACTTAAATGTAAATTTAGATTACAAAATTAACATATGACATTATTTTTATAAAAATCTTTTATAAATTATATGTAGCATATTTTTTAAGACAGCAATACAAATTAAATTGATTTTGAATGGCATAATAAAATTAATGGCAATTATTTAATGTGTTTATAATCATTTAATAACGATCAATTATCAGGAACAAAATTTTATAATTTAATTCAACCAATAAAGTAATCAAAGTGAATACAAAAAAATGCATTAAAAATTAATTTTGAAAATTAAATTATGAAATAAAATATAGAATATTTTTTATAAATATTTTTATTTAATAACAATACACAAAAAAGTTTTTAAGCTAATATTTTTTAAATTATATATTTTCTTGTTTTATAAATTAAGTTTTAACATTAAGGGGTTAGCAGTTTAATACAAATTAGAAAATCAAGTTTCGGTGAATTAAATCTCTATAATACATGCAGTAAATATATTAGTTAAAGAAAATTAAAGCTTTATAAAATTATCTGTAAAATGTATAAAAGTTTGTTAAACTAAACATTAATCTTAATTAAATTATGTAACTTATAATTTAATATTTGCATAGTTACAGAAAGAAATATTCAATAATAATCTGGTAACAGGATAAAATTAAAAATTTTTATGATTAAATTCGTTTTTAAAATTTGAATTCCCTATCTTTTCCACCATTATAACAAATTTAAAAATTAAGATAATTTCTATAAATTTAATAAATCACAGTTAAAAATCTCTCAAATAAAAATTTAAAATTGCATTTTTTTTAAATATCCACATTTAGTTATATACATACATACAAGAAATTCACAAGTTAACTTGATAGTTACCTTTTGTTAAATACTTTTAAAAAACAATTCAATTTTAAATATGTTAAACTAAAAATATTTCTTCCTTATATACAAATATATTCACAAATACTAGAACTATTAATAAGAGAAAGTATGAAATGAATTTCACTTTTTTCATATTTGTACAAGGATTCAAAATTTATGAAAATTTTTTGTGCATACACATATAAAAATATAAATAAACATATATATAGACATATGATACAATTCAATTAAAAAACATCATTTGATTAGTATCATTATTTGTGAAAACTCTTTAATCCTAAATATCTAATAGAAACTAATAAATTTTATTTATTTTTTCAATAAACAATAAGTTAAAAATTTATAAAATAAGCTAAATACATTTAGCATATAAATTTAATTTTGTTCATTATTTTTATGTATAGATAACCATTAACATTTTTTATCATAAATGTAAAACACACACACACTCACAGACTACCATATTTATCATTTTTTACATTTACAATATTTTTAAGAGCAACAGTAAGAGAGAATTCTGTTTTAAATTTTCTTTTATTTCTAATAGAGAGACATAGTCAAAATATGAATTAAAATTATCAGCATCAAAAAAATATTATCAACATAATTTATATTAGTAATTTTCTAAAACTAATGACTTTTAATTAATTCTGGTTCAAAATAGGCATTAAAGTATATTGAAAAATATTGTGTTCTATATAAAAGGTGATACTTTTTAGTATTTAATAATTCAAGATAAAGAAGAAGATTTAAATTAATAATTTTATTTCTCTTATTAATGAATTTATACATACATATATATACATACATATATATACATACATATATATATACATACATATATATACATACATATATACATATATATATATATATATATATATATATATATATATAAGCCTTAATGGAATAGAGAATACCAGGACAACTGATTTTATGCCTGCAAAAAATATTGTGAGCGTAATCCTGGCACTTTCTGTAAATAATATCCTTTAAAGTATCTCAAAGTTAGTGGTAAAGTTACCTTAATGAACAAGGAATTAGGTCACCTAATATGAAATGGTCATTCATAAAACCAAATCATAATGAGCTGGTTGTTATTCTGTACAATATTTGACTAAATAAAATATCATAATAAATGAAACTTTGAAAAAATAAACACAACATTGCATTTTTATTGCTGTGAAAAATAAGAGAGAAATCTGTACAATAACATGACCAGATTGTAACACAAATTTCATACCTCAAAATGAATAAGTATTAATAATTAGTGATGGACATGAAAGATTATTAAAACTGAAAAAAAAGCCTTTATGGAAATCTTTATATATATATATATATATATATATATATATATATATATATATATATATATATATATATATTGGTCATTTTATGTATAAATGCTATAAATTTGCTTAGCTTATCTATTTTATGAAATATTGAACTTAAAAATATCAGATATTTCTTAAAAAATATATCAGATATAAATTTAAAAATATTCCTTGAATATATTCCAATTTAAAAAAATAAACGTAAAATCAGTTTTAATTTAATGATAAATTTAAAATTCAGTTAATTAAGTATCTGGATTTAAATTAATTGAAAAGTTATTGCAAAATAAACTAAATAAATTTGAAAAATATTGTAAAGATATATTGCTCTTAAAAAATTGGAACTAGGTTATCATTAAAGAACGTTAACAGATCTGATCTTTCAAAGTACATAAAAAATAATGCAAATATTAATAAAATTATTACTACTCACCATATTTTTTTACAATTTGCATTTTTTCTTTATTACAAACAATTTTAAGATTTTTATACCATAATTTTAAAAAATAATGCATTATACATTTATATATTAATTTTACATTGATAATTTTTTTCAAAATCTTATATGTTTTGTTGCAACACATTTTTTTTTTTGTTTATTTAGGTATAGTCATTTAAAACTACTTTATTTCTTAGAAATAATATTATACACTTTTATAGTATAACGAAATAATTTTAAATCATAAAAGTATGTTTTTTTTTCAAATAGAAAAATCTTCATTTGACATGGCAAAACACTATATTGCAAACTATAATTTTAATGTATAAAAACAGATTTTTCATTTTAATATATGTATTTTAAATGCATCCAAAAATGAAATAAAACTATACATCATGAATATGCAAAGATAAAATAAGAATAATTAATTTTAAAGTAAATTTTATTCAAACTGAAATTAAAGCTTCATAAATAAACCAAACAAAGAAAAAAAAATAATTTCTTGGTTATTATTTTTGACTTCTAATCAACCCATTCAAAGGCATGATATATTCAGTAAATCAAGAAATTCTTTTAGAGGATATGATATATTTGATCGAATTATGACGCATAATGAAATATTTTTAATTGACTTCAGTTTATTAATCAAACATTTATACTCTATTTGAATTAATTCTATTTACCTAAAATTCATACAAAACTTGAAATACATATGAATTTTTAAACTTAGGAGGTAACTGGGAGAAGCAATTTGCTAGCTATATTCTATAAGTGTAACAATATTTAAAGGCTATTTTCTATTCTTTCCTTTTTTCATTCAAGAGCAGTTATAAAGGTTTGAAAGTTGAACTTTTCAACAATTAATTAATAATTTAAAAAAATTATTCAATGTTTTCTTGTATAACTATATAAATATAATTTCTATAAACAATACTTTCATGATAAACACAAAATTACATTTTATTTGCAAATTCTTTGTAAAAATATATATTATATTAATAATTTTGACATAGCACAGCAGGCAACTTAACAGCCAAAGAATGTTGCAAGACATTTTAAACATTCCTACATGTCCTTTAAATGAATACTACAAAAATGGCTGTATTGAAAAAAAAAAAAAAAACCAGGCAAACTCCCAAGCAACCATACTGACAACTATATATAACAAGGCATAGAGCTAGTATTCAATGGCTGTTTTTATATGTTGCAAGGGAGGAAACCAGGAAAACTCCCAAGTCAATTTTTACAATTACCCACACTGGAAACCAAAATATCTTATTTTTCCACTGTAGCTAAACTCACATCTGTGACTTTTCCCCCTAAAGATCATGACTCCAACTTAAAGTTATGAGGAACATTTCAGTATAAGCTTTTTGAAAATTTGTCAAAATCAATAGATAACTCTAATCCTTTAATTTATAGTTATATAAATTTTACTACAAAGCAACTCCATTGAATATCTTAATTAAAGAACACTTAAAATGAATTAACTATTAGTAATTAATTATTATTAACATCTGAACATAATATCATAATACAAATTAAAAATCAAATTCATAAAAAGTAATTTATAAATTAGCTTAGAAACTATTTCCACAAAATAACTTTCCCAGGAAAATAATTATAAGATAAAGGAATGGAAATTATCATATTAAATATACGAGTATTATTTTAATATGATGTATGTTTTTCGTATAATAAATTGAACAGAAACAAAACATAAAAATAAGACTGACTATAAAATAATTTAATATAAAAATTTTTTTCATTCGATTACAGTAATAACAAAAAAACTTTTAGTACAATCAGTTGAATAGTCAGGTAAAACTCAGCATAATAGAGAAATGTTACTTACTTAGTAAGCGACAGAATTGCGATAAATATCAATTTTGTCATCTAATCGTATTAAATTGGTAAATATTAATAATCTAACTTCAATATATTTATTTAAAATAGGTAAATAATTTTAATGAAAAAATATATTTCAACATGAAATTTCAATGATGCAGGCAAAAATAATAAATATACATAAAAAATAAAAAGAAACAAAATTGATGTTTCTTCCAATATATTTTTGATTTCAATAACACAGATATAACAAATGCACATAGAGAAAATTACAAAATAAAGAAAATTCAAGCAAATATTTAATACTTATAATTTTTAAAAAGTTGAAAACACAAAACTCAAATAAATAAGAGTTAAAAATACAAAATAAACAAGAAATAATTTTCAATAATGCGAAATTATTACAAATTATGATTGCTAAATACAACAAAATAATAACAAAACTATTAATGTATAAGAAATTAGTTTCTATATTCAGTCACTTGTAAATATAATCAAAAATAAAATCTTTAATAACAATATAAAATAGATTTTTAAGGTAAACTAAATCCAAAATAAAATAAACTTTAAGCAGAAAATAATAAAAATAACAGAATAAAATTTAATTCAACACTATTACTAAAAATATTCAAGAATAAATTAATTCATTTCATTTTTGTACACGACAGTTTCTCTTTTGATATCAACACAGTTGCCATTTTCATTTACACTAATATCGTTAAAAAATTACGGTATTTATATTTCACATGTTAGAACTTATTTTTAAAACGATTCGTTAAAAATAAGAATCAGTTACATACTGTGCCTTTGAGGAGTGGAGTAATACATTTTATAATGTTTTCATTATAAATTTTGATTAAAATATTGAGAGTTGCTGTTAGTCGATGAATATATGGATAACATAATCAAATATTCCGAAAAAAGTATGAAAGATATATGGCAGAGAGAAATATGGCAGATGAATATTTTTGTCCCAACGAAGCCACAAAATCTTCGGAAGAAATTTCTGAATTAAGAGTCATAGTTACACGATTGGCTGAAGATTATTCGAAATATTTAAAAGTTGATACAGGAAATGAAGTAATATCTTTTAACATCATGATGTATTATCGGAAACTTTATCTTAATTTTAAGAGTTTTTCCTATCTCTATTTTATGAGAGAATTATATCAAACTTTCTTGTCTATTTAAGAATCTCTATTTATTTTTAAAAGTTCATACTTTTTCCCTTGAATGATATATATTATATATATATATATATATTATGTATATATATATATATATTATATATATATATTATTTATATATATTATGTATATATATATATATATTATATATATATATATTATATATATATATTATATATATATATATATATTATATATATATATATTATATATATATATTATATATATGTATATATATATTATATATATATATATATATATATATATATATATATATTATATATATATATATATCGATAACAAATAGATTTAATGATTACCCCAAATAAATTAACTCTTATAAAGCAAAAAATGGTAACCTTTGATTATCCGTGTGAAAAGTATGTTTACAGAATGGCACGTGAGGGCTCACTGAAAAATTAAAAAATAACGTCTTCAACTATATTAAAATTTGTAAATACTTTTAGGAACTGACTTGTAGTGTGAGGGAATTTTGTAAAGGAAAGTTGTAGCAAATAGCAATTTTCCAAATGCACACTTTTGTCAGAAATTGTTGTAGATTTTGATCAACAAATATTTTCTATTATATATATAATTGTTAATAAATGTAATGTTATACAAGGTGAACTTAAGATTTTCAAAAATTACTTTAAAAATCACCTAATTCAAAAGAAACATTAATTCAGTACTGATTTCTTAGTAATTATTTAGGATTAAAATTTTTTTATATGTATAACTTAATAGAGCTTTTAAAGGTCTTAATTAACTATAAAAAGTAAATTTGTTTTATTTATACTTGTTTTCAATATATTTCCAGCTACCTATTTCTGCCAATTCATTTCATTATTTCCTAAACCACTATCAGATTTTCATAAAAATCCTGTCATGAAATAATAAATGACATTTTCATATCCTTCATATGTTTTGTATGTTAAAAATTTATTGGTACACTTATTTTTTCCTCTATTGTGAATGTTTTATCTTCCTCAGATGAATTTTTAAATATATTTACAATTGTTCAGTATTTTTCTTTTTCATTGCTTTATTTTATAACAATCATAGCTTTTTTAAACATATTATTTAATTTGAACTATGTTGTTGTTGTTATTTATGACATTTGGAGTAGCCAAGCTTGCTAGCCGATGACTATGCAAAGTTAAGTCAGAAAGGTGCGTCTTTCATTTAACCAGAGCACCACAAAGGTGAAAATACATATTTGTTCTCAGACTCCTCCAATAGATGGCCCTATCAGAGGATCCACTCCTTTTGACTTTGATATGGAGGGAGAGGAAATTTATTCCATGCCATTACACCCATGGTAACTGCTCAGTCACTGACCACAGGAATTTCAATTTCACTGATTTAATGAGCATGTATATCTCATATATTTGGTAGGTCTTTGGAAACATACATTATTGAACCCAACCCTTCCTGACAGAAGGCCAATGCCCTAACCACTAGGCTATCATGACCCTAATTTGAACAACAATTGGCTATAATAATAATAAGTTGCTTATTTTTAAATTATTTTTAAATTTTTAAATAAATTTTTAAATTGCACAATTAATGGTGATATGAAAATAATCACAATTTTGGTTCAGTTTAAAGAATTTTTAATTGTTATACAAATGAAGATATTAAATTATGGATTAATTTTTACATTTTCTTTTTAACCCTCTAATTAAAAACTATTGCTGGTTTACCTACTGCTCATTGCTTTGTACAAAAGTGATTGTCTACAAACATAAGTAATTTTTTATTTTTAATGAAACTTATAGGTAAAATATAATTCTTATCTTTGTTATGACTTCCAGTTATCATTTTATTTTGAAATTATTTTTAACCTGTAAACTAGATTTCTACTCTCATATTCATTTTTCAAGAAATTACTGATATCATAAAAATTCATCTTGGTGGTTAAGTGGAGAAAATTCTTTGCTCTGAACTTGTTCTACATTGAATATCTGCAAAATAATTTGTGTATTAATAATTAGCAAGATCATGTTATCAGTTTTTGTTATGTTGAAATTATGTGTAAGATATATAGTCTGTTTTTTGATTATCCCTAAAAATTTTAATGATAGTAATAAAAATAATCTACTGCAATGATTATATAAAAATTTATTTAAATAGACATTTAAATTATTCATTTTAAGCAATTTAAGTATTTTTCCTTTCATAGTATAAGTTAACACAACAAATAATTTAACCTACAATTATTAACATATTTTGTTTATGTTCTACTATATAACTCCCAGCCGAATGGTTATCGCTCTTGCCTTCGGTTCAACAGTTCATGGGTTTGAATCCCACCATCGGCATGGATGTTTGTAGTGGTTTGGAATCCACTTTAAACCGTAGATCCCGGTCTAATTAGCCCTCGTGTGCAAAAAATGACCATTGAGCGACAAGCAAACCAAACTATATAACTCCAATAGTTTTCCTTATAATCCTTGATTAATATTCAACGTTTTGGCGATTCAATTTTTCTTGTTAATTGCTCTATTAAATTTATTGTTTATTCATTATATATTTACAGTAAAATTCCTTTGCAGGAAAATTCTCCATAATGCTGAAGATTACTATTTCATTTTTACCTTTAGAAATTACTGTTTGTACATTTTACATTATAGAAATTATCAATTTCCTTTTCATTCAATATAATATCATTTATATACTTCTTTTTTACATTTACTAAAGTAATGGTTAAAAAATCTTGTTTGTTTTAGAAGGCTTTACTTGATGATGAAATTGAAGATATACTCACACGTTTGGATGAATTTACATCACTTGTAGATATGGTAAAAATAAATCTGAATATTTTTAACTTTTATTTTTTAAAAAATGCAAGTTCAGCACATACAAATGTAAATTATTATTATGCAATATTATATTCCCTTTTTATTGGAGAAAAAAATCCAAATATCAAAACTTTCTCCAAATATTAATAAACAAAAATAATTGTGAGGATGAAAAATGGAAAACTGCAAATACATAATCAAATTTGTAAACATGATGGATGAATTCTGAAAATAATCAAAATTTGATATTAGAAAATGTAGTTTATAATCCAGCTGTATGATAATTTCTTAAATGATTATTTAAATCTTTGATCCTTTCAAAAACTTTGGAATTTCTTTATAACCTAAAATATGACTTAACAATTAATTTTTTTTTCAAATGTAAAATATGCAATTTTTTCAGTCTCAAATTACTCTATATTTAATTTATCAGAATAAATTGTCAAATGATAAAGTAGTGAAGAAATTAAAAAATCCTTTAAATTGATATATGCTTATCTAAAATAAAAAATACAAAATTTGGCCTCTTGTTACAACTATTAAGATTTTATTACAACTATTTTTTGATGTTCAATGTTTTTAACCTTCATAATTTATTTCAATGAACTCTTCACCTTTTATACTAAACTTGCATGAACTAAAAAAATTTAGAAAAGGAAAATTTTGTAAGTTATTATTATTATTATTATTTTAAAAAAAAAAAAAATTTTTGGCTGTACATTTAAGTGAAAACTTCTAACTAAATTTTAAAGAAATTGTGGAAATTTACACATTTTTTTATTTTTATTTCTTGTATTTTTAAAGTGAACCAAATCTCGTAAAAATTTGAATTATATTAAAATTTACACATTTAAAATTATATTAAAATTGAACAATCACATTTTGTGATTGTAAGTAACTTTAGAATTTTGTGGTTATAAGAACAGGAAAATTTTGATTAGATTTTTTGTAATTTTAAAAATATTTTTGATATTTCCTTTATTTTTTCAAGCTTTTAACATGAAAACATTTGATTTAGTATTAAAAAATATATTTATGTTCAATATGCAATATTCAAAAAAAAATTTCAATCTAGTTAGTAATATTCATCATTTCACACAGAAAACTCTTATTCCATACCAATAGATAAGCATGCAAAAATGTACTATCCATTTCTTTGTTCATAGTAAGATTGAATTTGGCACTTTCCATGCTGAAAAGTGGTATTGTCTTAGATTATATTGAGCTTTAAGAAAATTTATTTTGTTAATAGTTTGTTTCATATGAGAAAATACTATTGCATTGAAACATTTTTTTCAATCCACTTAAAAAAGTTTTCTTGCTGTTTGTCAGTCAAATTTATTTTAGAAAAATAGGTTTTGAACTTTGTTTATAAGTAAAATTCTTGTTTGGTGAATTCATTCTAAGATTTTCTTTTGTTATTCTTTTAATAATTATTTAGCTATCTTCAGCTTTTTATAAATTATTATTAATACTTAGAATTATGTGTTAACTACATTTTATCATCTTCATATTTGTGTAGCATCAATATAACTAATTTATTCTTCCTGGAATTATTTTATTCATTAATAATTACTTTTTTTTTGAGTGCTTGTTTCTTAAATCTATTTATAATTTCAAATTTTTCACATTTATTTGTATTTAATGCAAATATTAGAATTTACATTTTTTTAAAAATGTTTTAATATTTTTTTTATATTTAAATTTTACATAATACAATATACAATTACATTATATGAAGGTTTAGTTTATTTGGATTTTTTATTAAATTTAAATTATCTACTGCTTAAATTTTCTTTATATTGCTGTCTTCTCTTTAACTTTGCCTAATGTATTGCTAGATAATGAATTTTTCTACCATATTATCACACATATAGCTACGTGAAATTCAAATAATTTTTGCAATGAAATTTCATTTCATATATTTTTGTCTTTAGGTAAGAGGAGATAATGCATTATGCTTGAATCAAACTCTTCCAGAAATCCATAAAAAGTATGAAGAAATGGAAACAGTATTTCAGAAAATTGATAAATTGGGTGTAAGTAATGCTAATGTACATATCTGAGGAATTTTTTTTCACTTCTTGTCAAATACTGTAGTTACATTTAGGCATTAAATTTGTTTCATATAAAAACTATTTAATACAAAATGTTAATATATTAATGCCAGAAGTCATTAACTTCAGATAGATATCTTGCTATTTCTTATATAATTATTGTATTTAAAAATGTAGCATTTAAGAAAAAAAATCTTAAATATAGTATAGTATTTTCCATGGGAACATGGAATATACTCAATACACATCACAACGTTTTGCAGAAAGGTAATATGTTATTAAAATTTGTTTCCTCATTATATTTATAATTATATTTATCTTTATAATTAAAATTTTAATTATAAATAATTCAATAATGTACTCTTAAATAATGTTATAATTAAAAACAATTTATTGTGAAATTAATTTTCTTTTGATTGTATTTTTGTCATCTATAATGTTAAATGTTCTAAAATATTAAGTTATGCTCTTTTATATAATAAAATTTTTTATTTATAAAATATTATTAAGTTTATTCTTTTTGTTGTTTATTTTTTCAATGCTAATATTGTATTCAATGATTGCATATTTGATTGTATAAAAATATAATTTGCAAGCTGAAATAAAAATATAAGTTTTTATTCCAGTTTGGTAAATTAATTACAGTAAATGCCCACTCTTTCAAAATCATACACAACATTAAAATATTTTACAAAATAAAAAAAATAAGTGTTACATCTTAAAATAAATGTTTTCTTTTTGCAGAACTAATATCTCTTTATAAATAAAGATGTATAAGAAAAATATTCAGAATATTTTAATATAAAAAAAATATTCAGTATTCACTTTATAAAAAACACATTCAATATTCATACTTAAAAATAATTCTTGCTTTCATTTTATTATGAAAAATCAGGCTCTGCAATAACTTATTTTCTTCTTTCTCAAAATACTACTTTTAAAAACAAACTTTTTGATTAAACAAAGCACTTTACTGTTATTTTTCTCAAAAAAGCTTTTTAATTATATTAGACATTCATCTGCTTATTTTGCAGACAGTCGCAGCAATATATCATATTTTTGCTTCTAATGTCTGAAAGTTTTTTTATTCTCATTTATTATGTTCTCAATCATTTTATCATGATAGTTCTTGAGTATAATTTACATCCAATTACACATGTAAAAATGAAATGGTTATGGTTTTCTTTGCCAAAACTCATCAGTAAATTACTCATTTTCTCTCAGGCTATTAGGTTAATGTTTTTTGCTTCCTTCAACTAATGTTATAATAAAGCTTGCATGTCAAAATGATCTAAATGTCGTTTTTTTTTTTTTTTTTTTTTTTTTTCACACTTGTTTTACACGCAGACGTGAATTGCAATTGCAGCTGAATCAATAGTTTCATAAGTTTATTCCAAACCATGATAACTCCTTGCAAAAGTACCTTACATTATTCTTACTTGAAGTCATTGATGATAATCTAATGCAGGGTTTTCAAAAAATTCAAATCCGTAAGGAGTTTTTTCGTTCTTTTAAGTTTCTGCTCGCTTGTTAATAGCTTCTTTTGGGGGACTAAATAATCCATGTGTCTGTCATGTGTGGACCCTAGAAGGGAAGGTCTTTGATGCTCTCAGAAACCATACATTACTTTGGCATCTGCTTCAGGTTAATAAGAGAGATGCGTTGTGATCCTCAATACATCAACTGGCTGTGTGGATCAAATGATAGGTGCATCTGCTGGATGACTCGTTAAAGGTGGAGGCCATTTTTGGGATGTATGAGCACCTAGTTAGCTCAGCTGAATCTCCTTGTTGGAGTTGGTAGTGAGTGGTGCTGTCATGTTGGAATATCTAATTTATTTGTGGAAGTAAAAAATTATACCTCTTTCACGGGAACAACAAGTGTTAGTATGCAACCCAAAATGTTTCATAGTAAGGAAAAAAGAAGGTACATTCCAGTTTGTATTCTCTTTTCTCAATAAAAAAATAATTTCTAGTTTCCTGGCCAAAGATAAAAATAATTTAAAACTTCGATCAAGTGGCTTTTTTATTGAGACATCATCTGAAATACAAGTCACACTAATTCTAATCATGAGAATCTTTAAGAAATAGTTATGGTATCATCTCATGAGAATTTGAATTTCTCATGTAGTGTGATTTTCACAGAGTTTTTACTTCATGCATCTACTGAAAATATTCTCAAGAACTTGAAATCTCAAAAAGTCTGTCTAGTAAAACACATTATGATCAAAAGGGATGGCATCATTTTAGACATTTAACATCTCATTTTGACTTTTATGAACTTTGATTTACTGCAATATGTAAAAGTGGCATATATGCTAGATACTGTGTACGACCATATATTTTAAACTCTCTGCATTATTTCCAATGTCAGCATTTTGGACATTCAGTATTAGCTTGCAGAAAAAAATTTACATATGGTCATTGTTCTAGTATCGGTCATGATAATATTTCCTACAATGCTAAGGAGATGTATGTGAACAACAATTAACTGCTGTAATAAAGGATATGTTGTGGTACATTCCGAATATCACTCATTCAGAGCCTATGTAATCTGTCTACATTTACCATTAGACTTGTAACAGATGCAGCTGTTTTTTTTTTTTTTTTTTTTTTTTTTTTATTCAAAAATTATGTTGATACCTCATCATCCCTCACATTCCACATTTTATATTCCTCCACTCAAGATTATACAATGGTTACCCATTCAGTATTCCACCTTTTTTAATTGGCGCAGCGTGTCCATTTTTGGGCCTTGCACTATAAAAACCAACCACCTTTTCTAATACAGATGAAGTCTTATCCTTTGCTCTCTGACTTGGGTCAACTAATTTGCTTACTTTGATATGATCTATAGATCATTGTAATCGATCTCTGCACAAATAATCAAACACCAATTCTTCAATTTTACGACAGCTCTTTACCTCTCATCGCTGTCTGTATACTTCATATATTCTCATATTTACAGTTGGATTTAAAACAGTAAAACGCCTTGGCTATGATAGATAATATTGACCTCACTTACAATTTCCATAAGTCCTGGCCCATCTTCACTGCTGAAGCTACAGCAATACATTGCTCTCTTTAGCAGCTGAGTAGCAAAAATATCAAAGCTTTTGTATGCATACTGACTGCTTGAGTGTTTTAGAAACTTCTAAGAAGTGTTGATTGTCACCCCGTCGTGTGTAAGATTTTTGGGACACTATAGTCTCTCAGTAAAAAAGGTTTTAATGTACTTATTTTGTTGAATATCAAGTCATGTATGTCTAGAAAGCAATGAAGAGGCTTATGCAAATACAAAGAATATATTTAATTCCCTTCAGCATGAAGTTCCATATGCTGGTTTGAGAAAAGATGTCAAACGATTTATATACTCTCTTTGACAGGAATCTTAGATTATGTAAGTCTCCCGCAAATTATATTCCATCTTTTCATTCATTACCCCATTTTCTGTTTTATCCTTAAGAAGACTGATGTCAGAATGGCCTACCCTCACATTGGTTACTTGTGTTTCTCTCATTAATATTTGATATTGAGTTATCTCCAGCTATGGTGTGAAATATGTGATGAACCTTGTATTATCTTAACTATGTATCATATTTTAATTTATTTTATTAATTTTAGCAATCATCAAATGATATATTTTAAAAGTAATATTTGAACTCTCCGAGATTTGTTTCGAAAACCATTGCATTGCAATCTATGTGCTTTTAAGAGACATTAACTTTATTCACTTTTATCTAATTTTAGAAATATTTGTTTTTAAATCTTGTTTAATAATCATTTTTTAAATTTAAACTTTTATAGTATATTAGTGCAAGTTTAGTTTTTATTTTTTACATATGTACATGAATGTGCATACACACTTTTGTGTTAATTACATATCATTTTAACTATAAATTTTATTTTGACAATTTATATTAGTTTTAATTTTTTGATGGGCTTTAGAAAATAGGGTTGCTTTGACCTTTTGTGACTGGTGTAGCTGCTCCTTATTTGGACCTTGTGCCATTAAAACTAATCAACCAATCAAAAAATTCAGGAGTTAAACATCAGCAGTGCAGTTAGTTATAAATTTGAAGGACATTTTTATTGGACTATTTTCTAATAAAAATGTAAATCCAAGTTTCCCAACCTTAAAAAGAATGAAAAGTTGAAAACACTGAAAATGGATGCAAATGGAAGAGGCATAAAAGTAAGCTGCAAAAAAGATTTTTGAAATATTAATAAATAAAACTCAAAATTATCATTGTGCCTACAAGATCATATTAGGGATTAGCTTTCTTTTGTAAAATCATAAGTATTCGTAAATAAAAGATTCTTAAAAACAAGTGTCTGCTGTATTTACACAATTATTCAATACTATAGTATTTCCACTAATAAAGATAATTTTGTTATTTTTCTTCATTCAATCAATCAAACCTATTGCTATCAAAAATTTTGTTGACTCAATTTTATCAAAATTTCTAAAATTATTCAAGAAATGTTGATTTTTTTAAAGTTTAAAATATAATAAAAAATTTTAATTTTCTTATTTAAAATGAAAATTTGTAATGATTTCAATGAAACTGTACCATAATAACTTTACAAAGCAAACTCATTAAAATGATTGTTAAAAGTAAATGTAACAATCAACCTTTATTAGTAAATTTTATTCTAAAACTCTCTTACTTTTTATAAATTGCAGTTACAAGATTTGGGAGAACACTACCATATTAATTTTAAACCAATGCATAAAATTTGAATTTAAATTTTTTTTGTATTAAAATATCATTTGTTGCTAAGTTTTAAAAAACTGATATTTCTTGCTTGGATCAATATTTTTAGGGACATAGAATTTTTAAATTAGTATAAGATTAATTAAATTCCTTACCCTCTAAAAAAAATAATAAAGCTTTATATATTTTTTAAATATTTATACTAACTTAATATATGACCTATTTAAAAAGTGGTTGGTTTTTATTTTATTTTTTGACTTTTCCTATTTTTATTTATTTTTAAATGTTATATCAATTTTTTGTATGAACAATGAATTTATTAATACATATAATGTAACTGCTAAACTAGTGCATTTGAATCTTGATTAATTGGTTTTCAACAGTCCAAAAATTCATTTAAAACTCATAAATAAAACTTAAATTTTTTGAGTAAAAAGTTTTATTGTTTCAATTTTTTTTTTCAATTTAAATTTTACAATTGTTTCAATTAAAATTTTTACACTGTATCAGTGCAGTTAATGTTTTTCTAAAGAGTTGAATACCCTTTTACCAATAATTAATTATTTTTCTTTTTTTAAATAATGCTATAAACTGTATTTTTATATTATTTTTATACGTGATTTTTAAATGTTTTGTTAAAAATTCAACTATAAAAAATTATTTAAATTTGTATAAAGTTAAATCTTTTCTTCTGAATTCATATATTTAATTGAAATGATAATACTCATTTCAAAAATAAGTAAAATGTTTTAATATAATTAAAATATTAATTCTCAATACCCTTTTTGTTCTAACATTTCATGTATAATTAAATATTTAAATTATATTTTTGCCATTAAAAAATAAAATTTTCCTTATTTTTTTCAATTTAGTGTAAATGTTTATGAATGTAAGTAAAATTATGTTTCAATCAAGAAAAAAATGAACTTTGAATTTTTATTTATCAACTTTTAATGAGCAGGAAATGGTTGAAATTGTCAAGGAGAAGTTAGATGTATTAGAAGAAAAAGTAAATTTAGCAGAAGAGCAACTTGATAGCAGTTCAGTGAAAAAACTCTTTAATACTTTACAGAAACCTTTGTTCTCAGTAAGTATTGTTTTTTTTTATATATATATACATATATATACTCAAAGTTAATGAAATTTGCTTTCATTTGATATTTGTTTTGCATCTCTCAACTAATTATTGTAATATTTTTAAAACAATTTGAAGATATCTGAAACATATCAGATTATATTTTTTGAATTTCTTTGTTTATAAATGTTGAGACTATCCCATATTTATCATATTCTAAAAATTCCAGAAACTTTAAATTGGCTGCTGGAAAATTATAAATAGCTCTTAAAAAACAGCACTTCATTTATTTAGCAATTTTTGGTTGAAAAGTATGAATTTCACTTTGATTTGTTTTATTTCTGAAATTTTTAAAGAAGTGGATTGAAAAGTGGATAGAAGTAAATTGAACTCCTATCAGAAATAAACAGGACTTTGATTTTAAAAAAAAAAAAAAAAGAATGGAATTTTAAGCTATGATTCGGTTTTGATATCAATGCCAAATTTCTGTAATTAATAAAAAAGTTTTCTTCGCAATATTCTTCAGCACAAAACTTCAAATTTTCTCAAACTGAGATAAACAATAAAGTTACATTTCAAGGCTTCTTTTATTATTATCTGATAAAATTAAATCGCAACATTTTTTTTCATAACAGAAATGATCAATGGGACCCTGATTTGAATATCTTGTTTGATGTAAAAATGCAAAACAACAAAAAATTTATTAAAAAGTTATAACTTAAACTATGTTCACAATAAACAAGTGAATTTTAACTATAGAAAAATAATCATAATTATTGCAGAAATTGTTTTCACTGCAGGTTTTGAAATTTGTGCTATTTTGTCTCATGCAAATCCATAACACTTATTAATAATTGGATAAATTTTAGTGTAAATCCCAGAAATAATAAAGTTGATATGATTTTCAGATATTACAATCTAAAAAAGTTCATTTAAAAAAGCCCCAAAGAATTTAGGAAACTTCCAGTGTTTTGATCAATTACCCAAGTGTTAATTGTGAAAGAATGAAAAAAGCTTTTTCTTCATAGAAAAGGTTTTTTATGAAAAAGTTTACAAACATTCTTATAAATTATTTGAATAAAATGTACAAATACATTTCCTTCATATAATTTATCGGAACATTCTTAGTACTTTAATTTCATAAATGTAAATGCAGTAGAAATAAGGAGTGTTAACAGTTATAAAGTTGTAATTTCTAATTCTTTATTAAAAAAATATTAATCTTTCTCAATACAATGAAACAATAGTTATACAATTAAGAAAGTTATTAAAACAATTCTCTGCTTTTAATATAACTTATCTTCTAAATATTTTTTATTGAAAAATGTCTTGCAAAATCTTTAGTTCTTTAATATTGTGAAATATTTAAAGTGTAAGTTAAATGATTCAGGAAAACATGATCATTTACTATTGAGCTTACCTAGATGCATGCAAATCACATTATCCAATAGGAATGGGATATACCTTGACATATAAATAAAACTTCATTCCTGATTACATGTGTTTGTCCTGGAAAAAGCTGATGATCTAAGTGACTTTGATAAAGGGAAGATTGTGGTGATCCAAAGAATGAGAATTAGTACTTCTGAAATATTTCATCAACTGTTTGCAAACTATCATTGATAGTATAAGTACTATCACCAAGTAGACTGAGATGAATAATAGATGCCACAATGAGATGTGAACATATTAGAGATTCATTCATCATTAAAGATAAGATGTCAAATTAACCTTAGTAATAAGAAAGCATTGGCAGACTATAACAGAAAAAGTTGAATTTTGTGCTTAGAATCACTTCTATGTTGTTCAGCATTGTATTCAATCATCAACTGAGCCAATGTCTGCTACTGATCTTATTTTACCAAGAGGGATATCTTCTGTTATATTGTATTATTGATGATGTGTGGACATTCAATTATCAGCTCCTGCTATTTGCCTGTTTCCTTTACTCTTTCTGTTGGGTCTAAAAAAGCTGAAAGCAATGCAATTTTGGAGATACTTATTCCAAGTCTTCAAGCTATTTCAATCTAACCCCTGAAATAATAAACAGTTATATTGCCCTGTATTAATTATGGCAATATTACTTATGATTCTGCATCAAAGTCTGTCCTAAAATGGTTAGAGCGAAAATGGCTTCGTACCTGCAGTGGAATATTTTGCATCTCACCAATCAGCAGCCTCTATGTTGACTGCAACATACCTCCTTTGAATCTAAGGTACATTAAGCTCTCTCTTAGTGTTTCAGTTTTTCCACTCCGAACCACCCACTTATATCTGCTAGTGTTAATCATTTGTTATAGAGACATTTTAATCCCATGCCTACCTGTACTTTTCATTTTTATGCTAGGATTCAGCCTCTTTTAGAGGAAACCAATCTTCGTGCAACTTCAGTTGAGATTGCTGACTATTTTTGTAAACCTCAATGGGATTTTCTGTAAGTTTGCTGTTTTGATGCTATAGGCCTGTTTAGTAAAGAAAATACTGCTACCACTGTTTTCAAACTAATTTATGGCTTTTATCATAATCAGTTCCATAGTTATTACCCAATTTTTGCTGACAGATCAAAAGCAAGGGAACGTGTTGTCTATGGCAGCACTATCTATAGTTATAGCCTTTTGTTTGTTTCATATACACTGCTGAAGTTGTTGCCATTCTGAGTGCTCTCCACATAATTTAATATTCTCACTGTCATAAATTCTGTATTTACACTGACAATTTGAGCAGCTTAATTTTCCTATGCATTCATCTCATGATTAACAAAAACTTGGTTGTGTTAAATGTCTCGTTATGGTTTTGAAATTCTGTTTTGCTGGATACCTAGACATGTCTGGTATTACTGTAATGAACTAGCAGGCTTTGCTGCTAAAAAAGGTAAAGACTATTAACCAAGAATCCCTTATATCAGCATCAAGCATTCAGTCTCTGGCTATACCCATTTTGTTTGTAAGAATTCTTGAAATTAGTGAATAACAAACTCTTCTGTATCAAGCCTTTCATTTGGAATTGGAACATTATCTCATACAAGCATGCAGACTTCATGTTACTTCAACTACAAATTGGTCACACTTGCTTAAAACCTAGTTATTTTATTTAAGGAACCAGTGTGTGTTCGAATTATAAAATTTTTTTTACCATTTATAATATCTTAATTAAATGTCCTAGTTTTAATCGGCATTGTCTTACCTTTTTCACTGCACTGTCCTAAATTTACTAAACTTGATTGAGGAAATACCCCATCTAAATTTCTTTGCTTTCTTAAGGACTATAAAAGTTTTGTGCTGCCTTTAAATCATTCACTTTGCTACATTTTTATTCTTAATTAACTTCAAGTTTATACCTTTCTACTGCTGCAAACCTATGTTTTGCCAATTTTTATTATTGACACTTTCCATATTTTATCTCTGATTAGATAGATTTTTAACCATTTGATTGCTGTAGTATGTCCTTTTTTCGATTTTGTGCCACCCCCTGAAAGTAGCTGAGGTCAACCGCCTTTCCAGCAAAAAAAATCCATAAATCATACCTTCATATACTCCGGCATTTCTTCTGGATCACATGCCTTCCACGTCATCAAAATGGGTTTAATGACAAACAGTGGCAATGGCCTTAGTGTTTTGGTTCTTTGGTATTTCTATTGATATAAATTACTTTCAATTAACCGTTTTCAGCTAAATTAATTTATTAATTAAAAAATATAAGTTAAATTAAAAAGATTCCTAATTTAACTTTTTAATGTAACTTAATATTTTTTAACTAATATATAAATAATGCAATAACAGTGGTTAAAATGCTGTATATTTATATTTTAGAAGAAAGGCTCTGAATCTAAAAAACATCCAAAATACGAACCACCAGAAATATTTAAGGCAGAAGTATTTTTTCCACCTACTACACCCTCAGAAGAGAAGACAGCCAGCACTTCACAATAATGAATGAGAAACATTCCATTACTTTTTATTGATTTGATTTAAATTTAACATGATGTATATTATTGTATTTTATTAATTTCAGTGTATACAGTATTGAGAGTTTAATATTAATGGATGTATAATTTTTTAATATATTGCACTTTAAATTTTTATTTATATTTGTAGATATAAAGGGAGACTCAAAAATCTAAACATTAATATTTCCACCAAAATTATCTTTTTCCAGGTGGGTTTATTTTAGAGGAAAAATGCTGTATTGTAAAAATTACTTATTTTTTTATACTACCTGACAGGAGCAGGTATTTTACAAATAATTATAAAAAATATATTTAGTATATCTTTAAACAAAGGTCATTAACAAAGCCACATAAACATGGTTATTACTAATTTGAAATTTACAAGCAATAAACATGATAGTAAATGCTTGTGTTAATGAATGCTTAACTATATTTACAATGCACATGTATAAAGATATTGTATATATACGTTTCTGATAATAAAAATACAACTTTTTTTTGTGTTCTATGATCAATATCAAAAACAAAGTATCTAAACAATATAAGTGAGTTAAGCTCACATTAGTAATATATCTAATTATATACAAAATATATAACTTAAAGTGTTTTAGTTCATTGTTTAATAGTGATTGTTTATGTTCATTGTTTATTAGTTAGACAGCACTCTTCAGGGTACAGTATTCTGATTTTGATTCCAATCATTGTGGAACACTGGGAGTTAGAGTTTGATTTTTAATCCCTTCATGCACATCACTAAGATTTCTGATTTTCCTCCTTTGTGATATGTAAATGATGTACACTAGAATGGTAAAATACAGCAAATAGTAATAGTTATTTAATGTTTGGTTAATAGACTACTCTGGTGTCACAGTAGCACATTTTGTGCAACAATTATTGGGTATGCAGCTATGTGTGAAATAGTATTTTAACTTTTACATTCTTCAAAAATAATTCTACAATATATATATATATATATATATATATATATATATATATATATATAGTCTCTGAAAGTAAATTTCTAAAATCAAAAGTTTTTGCAGTAAACTTCATATACAAAAAAAAAAAAAGCAGCTTTTTCTTAAAACTTCCACTGTTTTGATAAGATATCGTATATCAAAATAGTAATTAGATTTTTTAATAATTTAGGTAAGATACAAGAAACAATGCAGGAGTTGCTCTGAATAAATATTTTATTGGGCTGCCAGAAGAACGAAAATGAACTATTATTTATTTATGTCTTGCAAACATATTTAGCAAATTTAAAGATCTCCTATAAAAGTGTTTCAACTCCTTCAACCCATGGGGGGGAATAAATAAAAACATCAATGAAATGTTCCTATAAATCAACTAAATACCAAATTATAAAATTATGTTATACATGATTTAAATTATTACTTCAAAATTGACTATCATTAAATATTTTAAGAGAATTTGCTTATAATCTTAAAAAATAAACACCAAAAATCAATTCCACTATGAATATCCTCTAATAGCCTATTTTCACTGTACTTGAAATTTTAATCTCATACATGTTTATAAGATAATATATTTAATTCTAATAACTATTATTAAAAATAAATTCACTCAGATTGCATGAAACATTATAGTGTCTTTTATTTCCTAGAAATTGACAACCTTTGAAATTAACCTTAAATATCAATAGCATTATTTTCAAACATATTTTGATTAAAATTCAGTTTATATTCGCTGACATTTAGGAGTACTCAGTAAAAGGAATTATATTAATGACGGATTATAATATTTTTAACAAAATAGGATAGAAAGGCAATTTTTTTAAATTTAGGTTTCAAAAGAAAGTATATTGCTTTCTATAGAACACATTTTATAAATAAATTCATGTATCATTTATTAAATATATTCAGTTACATTTCATAATGTAAATACATTTAATTCTTGCTTTTTTTCTAAGAGCTGAACCTTTTATCCCTAGACCTTAACCTGCAATTTTACCTTTGAGGGTATTTGAAACATTCTTATGCGATAAATAATGCAAGAACTTGATCTTATATTATTTTACAACATGTTTGTAGCTTTCTCCACAAATAAACTGCAATTAACTGAGGAATATGTTATTTCACCATTCAAAATGGCAGCTTAAAATAATTGCTGTATACTGAGCACTTTCTGTTGCAATAAAAATTTTAAAATATGAAATGTATGGTAAATGTGCAATTCATTATAAAACGGCCTATGTCAGCGAAATTTTGACCACTTTTATTCGCTCAAGTTCTTTTGATGTCCTACATAAGATTTTATAACTTTATGATTAAAAGTTTAATTTCTAGATAATTTTAAAATATGATCATTTAATTATGATATAGAAGCAAAGGTCTTGCAAATTCTATATTAAAGAATACTGACTTGACAGACAAACAGTGCTATGGTCTTTGATTTAACAGTTGGGGTGTTGGAATTCCAACTTGGGCATGTTTATAATGGTTCAGAATCCACTTTCAGCTGCCATTTCTGCTGTAATTAGTCTATGTACACAAAAAATAACTGTTGAACAAACCAAACTTTTGTAAAGAAAACTACACAAGAAATTAATGTGTGTGTGGAAAATTATAAAATCTAAAAACAAAGTTTTAAGATTCCTAGAATTCAATATAACTTCTAAAAGATTTTATATTATTTTTCCCATAAATCTAATACATTTTTATATGTTTAAATGTTTCAAAAATATTGTTTTATTCAAAAAAAAATTTTTAGACAACTTTGTATCTGAAGGATTAAGACTTGTTGTTATTTAATATATAATCTAATTCATTGTTCAACTTCAATACATTCTTTAACAATGCCAAAGTGCATTCTACAATGAGCTTTGAAAGCTGTATAGTTGCTCTTTAAAGTAAATCACATCAATACCCTTAAGACAATTTGCACTACATGCTATTCCTGTAACCCTAAATAATGTTATATTTTTATAACATTGCATTTCAGATTTTTGGACAGTAAATCATGATTGACTATTGTATAACATTTACAAATTCCCACATTTACATTAGTATTTCTTCCAATGCACCATAAAAAGTATAAGTCTTCTAAACAAAGATTACTATATTCTCACAAAAGTTCTACTGATTTTGCCTTTTATCTAACAGATATTTTGACATGTGTTTTAAAGGTAAATTAGTATGACAAGGCAAAATATTAGTTTATGAATTTGTACAGGAATAAAATTGGTTTACATTGTATTATTGAAGATATCTTGTGTGTTACTAAGACTTTTTTTACATTTCCTGGATGTACTTTTCCTATTTCTAAAATTTGCTTTGAATATATACTACATGATAGATTAGATATGTTGTGAATATTTTCTTTTTATAAAAACATTTTAGTAGTAGCTATATATAAATCAAACTATATATCAGTTTGTTTTTATTTACTGTTATTGGTACAACAGAAAGAGAAAGTAAATGATACATATATAATATGATGAGCAGGAAAACAATCACTTATGACAAGTGTAGAAATATGTACAATGATTATATAAGATCTCGAAATTACTCTTCGACTTTTTTAAAATTTAAAACATATCTTTGACATATTTCATTGGGTGGAGAGTAACCTCCTGTATAAGTAGAATCTTCAAACATAAGACTGTATGGCTCTTCTGGTTTCTCTGGTGACTTAAACACTACAGCTGGATAAAAACAAGTTGTCTGAGGGTACAGAGCAAGTACATAAGTATTCTTAGGAAATATAGCTTCTGGATTCTCTGTTGGGTGAGCTCTCCAAAGAGGCAAAGGTATAATTTTGTTAGCTTCCAAAACTGACTCTGGTCTTTCCTTCTCATCAATGTCATAAATTGTGAACTCATTTTTATCCGGATCATACGCTGTCACCTCGGCAAGAATCCAAGTCCCTTTTTTAATGTCATCATCTTCCATCTTAACCCAAGCAGCAACTAAATCACCAATCTATTAAAATACTTAAAATTCATAAAAATGTAACAGAAAAGTAAATGCTTTTAAATATTAGCTACAATAAAAATTAGAAAATTTTAGAAATTAGAAAAATTAGAAACTTCAGAAAATTTTATTTTAAAGAAACAATTTGATCTTTAATTAAAATTTTCCTTGATCTTAGAAGCTGTAAAACATGCAGAAGCATTAAATTTGTTTTTATAAATTTTTCATCCGATTCAAATCAAATGATTGTTTGTATAAAATATTAGATTACCAAAATTTAATCTTTCTAAACTTGTTTATGTGCCTGTCTAACACTATAGATCATTATTTGAATTCCACTCTCATTACTTTACAAAAACTTGTTTATAGTATTTCATTGTAAATACTTAGAATTAAAAATTTTCATTCAAGTAATTTAAATATATGATGCAATTTGGCTGCCAACTTAATCAGAATGCAATGGAATACTGAAAAAAATCAATAGTTAATAACTTTGTAAATAAAAGGAATTTCCAAGCATTCAATATTTTAATTATTTTTATTTTGTACAACTAAGTACATATATTAAATGCTCCCATTAATTTTAATACAAGCAGGATATTAAAGAGTTTCCACCAAATTTTAAAATTTCACAGGCATGCAAGTTTCCAAGTCTTTAGTACAAAAAACAGTATTTTGAACAAATTTAGACAGTAAATACTATTTTTCCAAATCGCCATCTTTCTCCTTAAGCTATGTACATATTTTTACTGGTTGAACATGCTCCTAATAAGTAATCCATTTGAATATTGATAAAAATAATTCCAATTTCAAATGATTTGTTTTTAGCAGTTTATAATTTTTCATGACAAAATATTTTTGCAAAGTGCAATTTTTAGCTGCAATTTAAGCACACATTTTTCTACTGAAAACTGATACACTGGTTGAATAAAATCAGAAAGTCAAAATTTTATTATAAAAATTGCCATTTATGGTATAAATTAAAGTACTTTTCAGGTTGTCTAACAATATGAATAAAAAAATTTTCTCTACAATTTGGAAAAATTAAAAATTTTGAATCAAAATTAATACAGTTAATTATTAAGGATATCAAATTTAAATAAACTGCATTACAATTTAAGCAAAAGTTTCTTAAATACTTTTAAATCCAATATTTATATACTTAGCAAATTTATTTTCTACAAAAAATTCAGTATATTGCACATGTACTAACTTTAGGAATGTAATCTGGTTCTGGTTGCATAGCTCCACATAAAGCTGGAGCTTCAGCTTCATCATCAGGCTCTCCAATCCACAATGGTAAACTCTTACCAAATTCTCCAATCATGTCCATCAAATTACTCTTGTTAATAATATCTTTGCATTTTTCTGAAATAAATTTTAAAATTTAAATTCTATTTTATAATAGCAGTCATTTGTCAAACAATTTTATTGTTGCCTTTTATTTCAGATATTATAGAAGTTTCAGTAGTTAATATAGAGAAATTCCCATTTTAAATTACACAATGCTATTTAAATATTGATTATAATAAAAATTATTTTTTAAATTAAGCATTTCATTATTCAAATTTATACTGATGCACAAAATATACTTACTTACTGTAAATATTTTATTGATTTAGTATAAAGAGACATTTAGTAATTTAAAACTGAATATTAAAGTGAAAATTATTTGCCTTAAAATTAACAGATCAAGAAATACTGATAATTTCATTCTGAATGTAGTTATCAGTAACTTATTTATGAAATGAAACAAACTATAGATAATTTTAATGGGAACATTTACTCTAATACCTATCCCAACTGCTATAAAGCAGTTTATGTGTGCAAAATGAAAACAAATAGAAAATAAAATATTAATATGAAGATTAATAAGACAGAATATATTTAGATTTCTTTACATGTGCATATTTTTACAGAATATTTGTTAAAATAAAATAAATAGTCACTTTTTTAGTGCCTAAACTTAAAGCCAGGTTAAGATATAACATTTTAAATAACTAAGCAAAAATTTATATAATATATGTTGCAAAATTTTCCTTATCTTATTCAGGTACAATTTGTGATTATATCTATTACATAATATTATATAGATAATATCGAGTTAAAACTGAAAAAGTAAAGATATTTTACCATATAATCTTGACAACTGATAATGATTTTACCTCAATTAAAATAAGCTATATAGCAATACAATGTTTCAACATTTTATCCATCATAACTGAGATTCATATCTGCAGCAATGTACAATAAACCCTAAGGTCTCCATTTTTTGACGTGTTAACAAGAATTTATAGACCATATATTTTATGAAAATTAAAATATAATTAAATAAGATGTAGCAAGCTTTTAAGATGTGTGAAAACACTAATATGAAATAATGCATATCTGAAATTTGTGCATCATAGCTACTTCACAGAAAACATTTCTGGAAATAATTCATATAAATATATTGTTATGAACAGTAACAATTCTTTATACTCACCTTTGTATTGTTAACAAAAAACAAGCAATAGGTAAATTTCTAAGCAAAACACAAATTAAAACTCATTCTTAAAATTGTTTTTAGTTTTCCAAATGACAAAATAAATATATTATAATTATGTATATATAAATTTTAATTTCTTTTTCAATGATAATGATAAATATTTGGAAAATCTATTATAAATATTTAGAATTTAAAACTATTTCAAAGTCTTAAATAAATCTATGGCTACAGTAAATTATTCGACTTAAGTATTCAAAATTCCTTATATTACTTAAATATGATAATATACTAAGTGTTTTCAAGAGGATGTTTTCCACTAATTTATTTTAACTTTTCTGTTATTTTCAAATTACTCAATTATGTATACATACACACATATATATATTATATATATACCAGACTTATCTGTTTATTTAACTATTCAATGGACTTACATTTGAATACATCATTAAACTCTATTTTCCTTTTCTGATACTTAATTAGTTTTAAGTTAACTATTATTTGCAAGATCTTTCAATTTCTTCAACCCAATCAGCAATGAAATCTATTTTTATGATCCCCTAAGCTTTTTCAACAAAGTTTAATTTTCCAATAAACAAAGTATGAGTTTTAAATTTTCTCACTGCTTTTAATTATCTAAATATTTTTTTCTGGTGCAAAAATAAAAATTCTCATTAATTATAACATTGCTGATATTTTATATTCTTATAAAAACCTCCTCTTAACCACAATCAACTAATTTTCCAAATTTTATATCATCAGATTATTCCCAGAGAATAACTGTTTGAAAAAGGTTTAACCATGAGAAATCAGTAAAAGCACAAAGTATTTTCTATTTGGTAGTAAAATAAAAAAAAAAATCCACTATGTTTATTAGAATAAAAATAGCCTTCAATATGATGCATTGAACAATGACAAAAGCTTATTATTTTACTTAACTTACTCAATTTGATAACAATTACAATTCAAGGACTTAAGAATGAAATGCTTCATACTATACGACATTGCAACAGACATTTTTCTGGTTTGTAATTTGCATTAATTACCATAATTTAAATGAATGTCATATCTGCGAATACTTAAATATTTTTCATAAGTTGTCAGCCTTTTATCCTAATATTTTTATAGAAACTTTGTTTTAAGCAGAAATAATTCTGTGTCGTTACAAGTAAATATAAGTTATAATAAATACACTATACTAAAAGAAAATTTTCAAACTTAAATTTTACATGCCATGTAACAATCGTGAATATTCATACTAGCCAATAAATTAGCACATAAGGGGGAACTAACAAAAAATTAACACATATAAAGAAATTAACCATTAACTAATATATATATATATATATATATATATATATATATATATATATATATATAGCTTTAAAATATGAATACATGAATGTAATTTATCTAAAAACTAAAATACATTTTTATATACAAGTTTTGTAGAGCATTCTAAATATTTATGGAAACCATTGAATATTTTTGCTATTTAGTTTTGTAACTGATTATCAGTTGCAAATTTACTTTTCAAAGATTTATTCATTAACAAAATATTTTTTAAATTTATATTTGGTAGAAAGCTGTGAAGTTATGCTTCAAACTTAACAGTATATAAATATTAAACTTTAGTCACTAACCCAAGTTTAAATATTCATACAATTTCTAGAGAGGAAGGACAATTTTTTAATATAAAACAGTTGATTACATTTAAAGTCTATAAAAGATTACAATTTTACTGAAGGTTGCAAAATTTTGAACTTTTTACCAAAGACAAATTTTTGATGCAACTCAATTATACAATAATCATCATAACAAGAAAAAAATTTGCAATTACTGTAAATAATTATGTTTTGTATTCTCTAAAGAGGTTTATATTTTAAGAAACTACTAAAAATAGTACAAGTATTTTATAAACTAATTATTTACTGACAAAACTTATTTAAATGCTGAAGTTTATTTCTGACGGTAACTGCTTAGTAATCATTTCTATGATAGATTGTAGGAGTGTGTACAATGGAATACTATCTAAATTTTTAAATGACAAGCGTATCAACTGGTTCCTCATGTATAACAATCAATTTTGAAAATAAAAATTTAACATTTATTCAACAATTTTTAGTAAATAATATTTTCCGCAAAATGAAACTTCCAAGAGTAAAACATGACAGGATGCTGATGGATTGTATTTCCCACACTTGTGGTCACTTGCACTTTTAAAAAACAAAAAGTAAACCTTTATTAAACTTTTTGTTTAATAAAGGTTTACTTTTTATTGTTCAAGTCATAATTTGATTGTTCAAGTCATCATATACAAAATGAAGCTAAATACCTTTAATTTAAGTTAAAAATAGATTTCGAAAAAAATCAGTTTAAATTGAGTATAATTCTTTTAATGACACTTGAGGTCACTTTTTTAAATCTTTTGAAAACTCTTTATGTAAATACATAACTACACCAATCCCATTCAAATAATCACAAAGGAATATCTTAATTTGGTGAAATTGTAAATTTGTACAGTTTTAATGGAGTCAGATCTTATAAGTCAACAGAATACTTATGTTGTACACCTAAATTATACAGCTACTCTATTTTTTACAAAGCAAAATTTTTTATATTTACCAACATGAACCTAACCTTTAAATAAGTTAACTCATACACAATACAAAAATAAAATGTTTCAAATTTTACTATCAAATCTTGAATAAGTACCTCCTGCTTTCAAAGCTACGTGAGCAAAGCGCAATGTTTGGATTTCTTGAATAAGACTTTTAGCTTTCTTCAGAAGTTCGAGTCCAACTTCAGTGTTATTATAAATAGTCTTATACATGCCACATACTTTCATCTTTTGAAAAGCTGGTTTTGTTTCAGATGAAGACTCTTCAAGTGCTTTGCCAAGGTTATCAATATTAGTTGCTTCTCTTGTTCTTTCTTCCTATAAAAGAAAACTTACAATAAATATCTTTAAAATTTTAAGAGTAAAATTTATTAAACAAATCTATAATATTTAACTGAAAATAAGCATTCTACAATATTAATCTAGTTTATATTTTTGCAAATTATATTTGATTTAGAATTTAATATTTTACAAACATCGTTTTTATAAAGTTTTAATTTAACCTACTTTAGAGATTGAAAAAGTGTACAACCTTTATAAGAAAAGAAACTTATAAACATGACTGGACTGCTGAGGATCAACAAATAATTGAATTTTGTTAATATTAGTAATCTGTCCACACTTTAAAAATCTAATCTTTTACTTATATCTCGCATATTAAAACAATTAGAAAATAATTTCTATGACAAATGAATTTAACAATGGAAAGTGTTTATACAGATTAAAAATGCTTGAATATATGAGGAAATTATTAATGATAGAAATTTTAAATATTTTTGACTGTTTAAGAAAAAATTAAAAATACTGTTTTTTGGTAAAAAAGAAACAACTCCAGCAAAAACAGAACCTTTCCAGCTAAATCAGAAGTACTAGAAAATAGTGCCATTTTAACATAAAATATGAAGGTCATGATTGAATTTCATCCATTTTTGATTAATAAAAATTATAGTTTTAGGCAATCATATTACACAGACTCTGAACGTATTAATCTATCAATCAATTAATTTCTTAGACTTCTAATGTGAAGCATTTGTTCACATATGAGCAATATTAAACATTAATTTTTAATTTATATAATTTAGTAATTTGTTATATTTTCTGTTTTTAGAGTTTTATTTTGAAAGCAATTATTATATTAGACAGTCAAAAAAAATTCCCCCATTACATTTTCTTTTGATGTTTCAGGATTGTTATTTTCAATTAAATATTTTTTTTAAAAAAATAAAAGTTTACATATTTTTTAAAAAGAATAGAATTTTTTATTAATTAAATCAGTGTCTGTTCATTGTGCTTTCCTTAATCTATCCTCATCTTAGAAAAGAAGAAATCATTATATTACACCTGTCTGTTCCAATCTCCTTACACTTTTTGTGGTTCAAAAGCCATATGAATATTTCTGTTGAATGATGAACCCTAATTCTTCTACATATAGTTGATCCCATTGAATAATGCTATAATATATCTATAATCTATTAAAATCTTTTCTCCATTTACATTATTAGCTACTTAACAACATATTCTAAATTCCAGCCTCAGATGGAACTCAATGGGCTATGATACTGAGTTGCTTGTTTACACAAAAATTATGTGGGAAATGCAAATTTAGTATATATGAGAATGTAAAATTAATACTATCAAATATCTTCAAACATCACTTGAATAAATAAAATCAATCAAACTGTTCAACTAATGTCTGAAAAGTACTTAATTTTTTGTTAGCATTTTAATTGAAAGCAGTGCATTACAACTTTTGAAGCTAACTTTGATTAGCTTAATTGTATTGTCTCCATGATTCATCTTAATTGGACAATAGGCAGTAGAGCAATGTGAATGACACCAAAGAGAGAGAGAGTTTTCACACACAATACTAGGATTTTAACTAAACAATGGCACATACAGTGGAACTCTAATTATCTGAATCTTTCAGAAATATAAATTTGAAGTAGAGAAGAAAAAGGAAAAAGCTCAAGAAAAGGAAAGGTAAGAGAATGTAAAAGATAAGAATGATGTGTGTCACACAAGGAATTTAAAATTATATTTCTGAAAATTTCTGGATGTTCAGAAGATAGTGCTGAAGATATAGGAGAATGGATTATGAATCAGGCTCTACATTTCTAATTGTAAATGATGTGTGGTAAACTAATTTAAGTCTCGAGGAAGATGGCCTTAATGTCCTCACTGAAATAGTCCAGGAACCATCAGCTAATGAAGCATTAGCAGGTTTTGAGATAGAGAGTAACAAAATTTGAAAAACTTATTTATGACTTTCTACCTGAAAATGGATAAAGGCAAACAGTTGACTTTGATTTAGATATACAGCAAGCAAGGACTTTCATTTACGAAAGAAAAAATAACATTTTTACATATTAAGGTACTTACATGCACTGCATATTAATATACACATACTGTATTAATGTACAGCATTTCTAAGAATTTTAATATATAAAAATATTGTCATTTTTATTTGATTGTTTAAAATAACCTTTTCCTTTAAAAATATTTAGTTTTTCTCCCATATTTAACATATAATAATACATACCTGTTAACATTTAAAATCATACAATTTTCCTATCTTAAACCAATGCTCATAAAATATTATTCATTGAACTTATTTGCTTAGAGAAAAAATTAAATTCTTCACATTATGACAATTATTAAATGTAAACTACAAACATTTGAGCAATAATATCAACCTCTTATAAGCAACTGGTACTAAACATTTTTAATAAAGCTTTAAAAATTCAAATGACATGCATTCCAACTGACTACAATTCTAATATTTCAGGACACTTACACATAAAAAAGGATTAATAAATGGTTTTAACAGATTTAATATTAGATTAATAAATGGTTTTAATAACCCTTTATTAATCTAAACCACTTTTGAAAATCTCACCATAGCTAAAATCAAACTAAATTAGAAGTATTAAAATTAAAAAATTCTTAATTAGAAAGTGGATTTTAAAATTTGAGAAACGGGGATTCCCTTTAAATTTAATAAACCAGTAAAAGTTATTTTCAATATATATTGGGTTAAAATTTTAATGTAACTAAATTATTTAAAAACCAGAGATGTTTGTTTGTCGCTCAACGGTCATTTTTTGCACACGAGGGCTAATTAGACCGGGACTTACTGCTTAAAGTGGATTCCGAACCACTACAAACATCCATGCCCAAGGTGGGATTCGAACCCACAAACTGTTGAACCGAAGGCAAGAGCGCTAACCATTCGGCTGCCAGCTCGGCTTAAAAACCAGAGAAAAATCTTTTTGAAATGTTTAATATAAATAGAAGTAAACTTTAATTGCTTAAATTATAAATGATTTTAAAGAAATTAGATAAATATTCTTAACATAAAGATTAAACATTTATAAAAATTAGAACAAAAAATTGAAAAGTAAACATAAAAAATGATATTTAAACAAGAACAAGAGATAAAGAGTTGGACTTGTTTCAAATTCATTTGCATAAAGATTATGAAGAATAAACAAAATACACGCAAATGAATTGTTACCAATGTTAAAAAATGCCGGACAGCTAGAAAAATACCAATGAAAATTAAAATGTAATATATACTATCAATATAAATTGTTCTTTTTCTCGATGCTCTTTATAAGTAAGCAGAAATAATCTTGTTATCATTTTCCAATCACATTAAAGACAAACTGAAGAAGAAGCTTTATAATTTCACGCTAACTTGACAAACCTTACAATTCTAATCTCATCCATAAGAATTTTAATTCATCCAAAAACCATATATTATACAGCTCCTCTGTACAAGTTGGTAGCTATGATAAAAATACTTTAAAAAAAAATCCAACTAACCAAACTTTTGATTATCCAAATAAGGTTGTCCCCAACTGATTTGGATAGTTAGAGCTCTACTGCACTAAGAACTTTTTGTACAACAAAATAAAGATCAACAAATAAATAGCCATATCATAAATATTAGTTTCTAAAAATATTCAGGTTTTAATTGAGAAGTTACACATACAATAACAATACAGCAATTACATTTAAAAAGCAATTCATTTCAAATATTCCACTGTATTTAACCTAACTTAGTTGATTCAAAGTAGACATACTAATATATTAAGTGCTCACCTAATTGTCACTTTTTTAAGTATAGTGTACACAAATTAAATTTTCTTTTCACACACATTTCAACTTAAATTTTTAAATAAATAACTATAACTTCAAAAATTCAATGGAAAAAATTTTAAAAGGTATTTCTAATAGTTTAAAAATAACTATTAAGATATTCAACAGTTATTAAAATTCCAGTTACAAATAACATCCTAAGTTGTCACAGAATTCTAGACATTAATTACAACATTACTGTATCAATGCACACATTGAAACAAAAAACCTTAAAAAGAATCAGTTCTGGTACAACAATCTATTAGCTTGGTACACTTGGCACCCACAGTAGGTAGTAAGATTCAGTCAGTTTTACACATCTGAAACATTTTAATCCATTCAATTCTTAATCATATGCTAACTAACGATATGACTTAATCCATACTTCAGCATACCTGCTAATCTTGGAGGGGGAAAAAATCAGTATATTCTACCGATTCTGAGGAAAAAAAATCTGGAGAAACTTACTAGCCAAATTTTTGCTTGAATGTTTAAAATGGTATAGTACCGCAAAAAACAATTTTACTCTTTAGATTATACGTTCTAAGAATGATTTATGCTAAATATATTTTGTGTTAATCTTAATATTTGAATAAAATATTCATCAACTTCATAAAGGAACTATTGGAAAATAAAATATACTAAATGTAAAAAAATAAACATAAATGTTTATGTCCCAATATTTAATTTAATTGGTAATTTTTACTACTTTACTGCAATTTATAAATATTAAACTTATAAACTTGCATAAAAACATAAAATACATTATTAAATAAATTGAGTTCTGTGACAAATATTTTCCTAGTTAAATTACTAATAAGTAGTAATATTCCTCTTAAATGAACTGTTTATATAAACAGGCAGTTGGTGTCTGCTCTGAATGTTAATTATAAGACTGCCAACTCGTAGCAGTTTTTGGCATCCAAGTGGTTAAAGCATCCTACCATGGCATACAGATGGGGTTCGAAACTCAAAGGATACATTTTCACGATATTATAATAACATTATAAAAATTATAAGTGTTCCACTTGTTTTGACTCTCTAAGCTACTAAGACAACTAATAGACCTTTTTCCAGAAAAATTTCAGCTGTTTTTAAGTTTTTTTACCGAAATTGCTAAAAATTAGATTTTTATACATTATCGGAAAATTGGGAGAAATGATGAAAAATTAGGAGTTTCCCCGATAAAATCAGTAGAGTTGGCAGCTATGCTTAGATAAATTTTAATATTCTAGAAATTTTTATTTAGATTTTTACATGTTCTAATAATACATATTCAAAACAATCAGATAAAATACATAATTAAATTCACATGATTATGTTTTAATTTATTTTAAATATAACAAAACTCACCTCTATTTGAAGCAAAATATTTTGCAATTCTTGTGATTTCGCATTTGTTTGCATGAGTACAAACTCGTTTAATGACATGATGCTAAAAATACATAAAACAAATAACTATAAATAACTAAAAATAATATGTTCATAAAGTGAAAAGAATAATTTTGATGGGAAAATTGGTTGAAACATTAAGTTCATAATTTATTAAGTCATTGCAAGTTTTAAGACATGATCAAGTAGTCACACACACACATAAGCATTATCAGTCTCAATTATAAATTCTTTCATAAATGAAGTTTGATTTGAGAGTAGAAATCACATATATGCACTGAATATTAATTTATGCTTCTCAAAAATACATTACTTTAGCACATAATTTATCATTTTAAGAGAATGAAAGGTAACTTTCAGTTATTTAAATAACATTTTAGTGATTAAAAGGTTAATGACAGAGTTACTAAATTACAACTTAAGGCTAAAAAATTCTCCACACACACAAATATCTACTTTGTATAAATTAATTACACAAATATATACTATGTAATATGTATTTAAAGTTCAAAGATTTGTGAAATTTTCAACAATATAAATGTAAATGTTTAAACCTTTAAATTCTATGGTGGTCTAGACAAAATTTATTTATATTAACATTTATAGAATAAAGAGTTCACATTTTTAGTTTGAATTTTCTTTCAATCGTAATTTGTTTGCTTGAGGGCTAATCAGACTGAGAGTTACAGTTTATATATATAGGGTGTGGCAAGATAATTTCTTTATTTCAAATTGCAATAATACAAAAAGTAGTTAAGATAACGAGGTTGGTGTTGTGTCATTTCAGAGAGGAGATAGTAAAGTTGTGCGACATTGTGGTTCAGTCACTATCATGCATTGGAGTAATGAACACCGTGCATTTGTCATAGAGGCCAATTTTTCCAGGTGCCCCATTTCAATGCGAAACCATTTGGATTGGCCCCAGCGTGATCTCCCGATTTGGTACTATGTAATTTCTTTTAGTTGGATATTTAAAGTTACAAGCCAATAATGACTGTTCACAAACTTTGGAAGATCAGAAATGAAACATTCAAAGAGAAATAAACACATCAGTCAATGGACTGGAGAGATGAGAATAACAAAATTCGGTTCACCCAGTATATTGACAATGGCAGACATCACTTGTCCAATATGATATTTAAAATGAAGTAAATTAAAACTTTAAATCAGTAACTTTTATACGCAAAAATAAATAAAAATATATTTTTTAGTCATTGTAGCATGAAATAAGGAAGTTATCTTGCAACACCCTGTATAAAGTAAGTTTCAAAAGGCTACAAACATTTAATCCATTAGGTAGGATAGACCCACAAACTATTTTACAATTTCAATGGTATGTGCCAGTTCTAACATAAATTTAAATACAAATTCTTTCTACTAATTGGTAGAAAAACATTCACAGAACTAAGGTTTGAAGGCACTGAAATTATATTGCAAATACTTTTGTTATAGCAAGACTTCACATATATTTTCTCACAGTTTCTTCATCACATACATCTCTCTCCTTGTTCTATCAATAAAATATGAGATTCTAGAAATCTTGAATTTATATTTCTAACTTAAATTATCAACTTGCTGAACTTCTTTTTTAGTTTAGATAATTACAAAACAAATTTTGAAAGTTTTATACAATTTACAAGTTTTTGTAATTAGTTTCATTTGGGTAAAAATAATATTTTAAATTTTTCTGCAATTTAATACTTTGTTTTGATATTCTATATAATTATTCATATAGAATATTTTTATAGTAAATAAAAAATATTATAAATTAAATATATAATTTCAGCATTTTTTATCTATAATTTGATTTTGACCTTTTCATTTAATGTATTTTTCTTGGTTAAAATATAAAACATTATTATATAGATAATGTAGCAATTATACTAAAGCAAAGTTTCTGTACAATTTTTCAATTTTTAAAAACATTTTGCTAAAGTGTCCCATTTACATCTATGGAGCTGGAAATAATGTTATACGTAAGCAAATTAATAATTTGCTTAGTTATAATCTTATTTTCTTTATTGCATTAACAAGGTTTTGGTTTATTTTGGTTTGTTTGTCGCTCAATGGTCATTTTTTGCACACGAGGACTAATTAGACCGGGACTTGCGGTTTAAAGTGGATTCCGAATCACTACAAACATTCATGCCCAAGGTGGGATTCGAACCCACGAACTGTTGAATCGAAGGCAAGAGCGCTAACCATTCGGCTGCCAGCTCGGCTTGCATTAACAAGGACAGATAACTCTAGATAAAGTACTAAAATATCAATATTACTATATATAGAATGGATATTATAGTGAACATAATATATAGTGACATAATTACAGTTTTATTAAAAATTATAATAATACAAAATGAATTATTAAAAACTGATCAATGATACTTCTTACTATATATATGAAAAAAAAATTCCTACTTTAAAAACATATCATGAAATTTTAACATGAATTCATTAAGATACTTAAAACAATTATTTTGCTGTAATGTTTACAAGAAAATGAACATTTTATGAGAAAACTTCTCTTTTATAAGTTTAATGGTACGCAGAGCTTTAAACCAACCTTATTAACAATTACATACATGTCAACATTTCAAACTGTAACACTGAGTTCTTCTATTAAAAACACAAAATTTAAAACTTTATAAGACTAGGATGATTCATATAACTTCTGTTATTATACGCTATAATGAACATAAAAAAGGAAAGTTTATACTAAAGCTTAAATTAGCTTTTCAATAAAATACATAAAAGTTTCTTAATATTTATTTAAACCTAAGCACATATAATTATGTTTAAGGTTTTTGGTTTGGCTGAAGTTCAATCACTTTACACATAAGGACTAATTAGACCTAGATGAACACTTTGAAATGAACTCTAAATTATTATTACCAGATGAACATCCACTAGTTGAGATTCAAAATCACAACTATTAAACAAAAAGATATATTACTGGATTCAATCATTCAGCTGTATGTTTGGTTTTTATATACATAAGATAATTTCCAGATAAAGAATTCAGACAGAGAGAAAATCAATAAATTATCTTGATTATTTTTAAGCAATCATAAATGTATCGCCAGTTTACCCATTATATCAAAAACAAATTTATTAACAAATTTTAGTTCACAGTTTTTTCTCAAAGTTCTTAGTGAAAAACATTTTATAAATTAACATTAGTTATCAAATTTGGTTTCAGATTAATATATATAGTATTTATATATGAATTTTTTATAATTTCTGACTTAATAAAGAAATAATTTCTGAGAATTAATTTTTTTAGAGTTAAAAATTTATGTCTCAGTAAAATTATACATTTCAAAAAGTTTTGAATTTTTTTTATTGTTACAATAAAATTTTTAAGCAAAACTAAAGTTGCAAGCATGTATTAATTCTGATCCTATATTATTTGACTAAAAATGATTTAATTTATAAAAAATTTAATATGCAAAGGTAAGATTTTCATTAAATAATATTAAAACAAAACAAAAATTCAAATGAAACATAATGGACATATACATTCATGTTCATTTGAAAGTACATTTTTAGAAGTAAACATTTACTTTAATCACTTATATTGATTGTTCAATAGTCACTGCAAATATAATAAACTACATATTGAATAGATAGAAATTAATTTTAAGATCAAATAGACACTAGTTAGATCAAAATAGTAAATTCTTTTAATTACATTAGATAATATATGTTCGCACACAATTTAGTATATTTACATTTGTCTTATTGATCATTAATACCTCCCATACTCAAAAATATAAGTATAATATATTTTCAGCTTAATTCAACATCATAAATCAATACAATTTTATAAGGATATAAGATTTTATAATTTAAGAAAAAACTTTACTATTCAGAATGCTGTACAATTATTTTCCCTACAAAAAAACATTCTGTAAGGTTTCTTTGGCAGATTTGAAAGTTAGAAAAAAGATCACGAAATACACAAGACTCTGGAAATGTGTACAATGGGTAGCCATTGATACAATTAACCCCATCCAAAATTCTTACGACAAAATTTATAAAAAAATTTGCTTAAAATAATTTACAAGAAAAAGCCAGTATAATCAACAATTATTAAAATAAAAAGCATAACATTAATTAAAATTTAAAAATCATAAGAAAAGTTAAAAGATGTAAATTTGATATAAAATTGCAAAATATACAATTTTTGCTTTTTTCCCCAAAGAATTTAGAAGAATCTATTTTATTAGAGACACGAGCAAAAGAAAGTCAATTGTTCTATGATTTTGCATGTATGAATGGTTGTTTAAAAATGGTATGCAATGTTAAAAATTAGACTCTTCAATATAAAATAATTTAAAGGCTTAAGAAATGATAGTGCTAAAAATGTAAGGATAATGAAAAAATTTATAAAAATAAAAAATTCAATAATGTAACCTTTTAACAAATTTTTAATTATTGATGTTGTTAACGCATTTTTAAATCACTTACTGAATAATTCAGCATAAATCACCACTGCTTATAACCAGAAATAGCAAGACATATATATCTTCATTTCTCATTTACTTAAACTCATAAATGATAAAACTAAAGGCATTTAAATTTAATATATTAATTTTTTAATGCAAAAATGAAATTAAATATCCAGAAAAATTTTATTTATATCAGAAAATTAAAAAAATTAATAGATATATACATCATATAGCTTAATATATAATTCAATAAATATAGAAGGATTTAAATTATTCCTTTCTAATCTCCCATTTAGCTAAATTTTAAAAAAATTAATATGATTAACATCTAACATGCATAAACGTTTTTCGTTCAAAATTATATTCCGGAAACTTGAAAATAGAATTTCTCATTAAATAAAGCATAGCAATCACTTAAGCTTTTGGGATATTTTCTTATCAAGAATTTCAATCAAGATATTAGACTTGGCAATTTTGATCTAGCTATTCTAGTCTATCAAGACTATCTAGCTATGCTAGTCTATCTAGCTTAGAAAGCTCCAAAAAAGTGAAATACATAATGAAATAAACTAAAATACTTCTGGGGATGGCAGGTTCAATATTGGGGTTCTCTGCTTCTAAATTGCCTCACATGGCTGCTTCGATATAACTATTAAAGCCCAACACATCGTTAGGTACACAGAAGCATGCGGGTGTAACAACTAGGATGTCATGAATATGTCAACATGCAACATTTCCATCATCAATTAATTAAAAACAAGCCCAAAAAATTATGACAGTAATTCTTTAAGTTTCAAAAGCAAGAGAGACATTATAGAAAATACAAAAGTACTCAATTAGAAAAAATCCTGATCAATAAGCAGCAAATATTTGAGAGATTTAATATTGCTTTTAATTGCACTATAAAAAATGTAACAAATTTTGATAAATTTGTTACATTTTTTATAGAGAAACCAATGAGCTTCTGATGAAAGTTGTTGGTACAGCTAGATAATATTCAACAGAATAAGAACTTATTTAATGTAATTTATCATACTATTAACTAATACTTTATAAGTGAATTTTTCTATGTGCATTATTAAGTAAGCATAATGTACAAGGGATATATCCAGAAGAAATACATATACTTGTCAAATATTAATGAGGTATTCAAAACTTATATTTTCCCAAATAATTCTGTCACAAATCTAAGTTTTTACTTCTGTGTGTAATCAGATTTCATTTTCAAAGAGTGATTTTTCTTAAGATATTTTTACAAGACTAATAAGGTTATTAGAAATCCAAACATAAAAACATAATATGAAAAAAAGAAAGAAGGTACTTTTGATGTACATAATACAATCTCAAAATTTAACCAAAAAAAAATAATAATAAGGCAGCAAATTTGAAACTAGGATAATTTAAAATAACACAGAATTTTTAATAATTATTGCTACCATACAGTTGTCACAAGAAAAATTTTCTTATTCTACAAACTTAGCAAATAATTAGAGAATTTAATATTTAAAAGAGATCACTGTATACATATATATAAGAAGGAATTATTTATTTCTTACCAAAAATTATACAAACCAAGTACATTAAAGAAAACAGCAATCTAATCACAGTCAAAGGTGGCCCGATAAACAAACACAAAACACGTGTATCAGTCTTTTAAAGCTGGTTGGGGAATTCACGCATGCGCAATAATAAACTTGTGATTTATGCTTCGATTTGTAGCCAAATGTGGAAGATTGTTTGATGGGAATTTTGGGAGAGATAGCAAAAGCATGTATTTGTGGATAACTAGTTATCAACGTTACGTTCCAAGGAAATAACATGTTCTAAAAAGCGTTATCAAATAACGGCTTTTAGAAAAGTTATTCCAAGAATCCATTCACTTTGGCCTTCTTGGAAATTCTATGCAGCGAAAGAAAGCTTTCGTGGGGTGACAAAACTGGTTTTTTGAGGAAATGAGGTGTAGGGTGAACTTTAGTGATTGAGAATCGAAAATCATTTACTGAAAGAAATTTTTATGATTTTTGTTATATTTTTTATTCAATGTTTTAGGAATTTCCTACTTTATTATACGGAAGTTCAACATTTAAATCTAGACTGATTTTCATTAACTTATTTTTTTTTAAAAAATTGCAATGGATTAAATTAGATTTATAATTTTTTTTAATGTCAATTGATTTTTCTCAGTTTTAAAAATTCTTAAATAACGTGTCTTTACATCATTTCTTTCAATGATCTTAACTGTGCTTATTAATAAATTCTTTATTACTTTAATGTATAATATATACCTAAATTTGAATTTTTTAAACCAAAGATAATTCAGTTTCTCACAAGATGAATTTAATTTATTCACCAATATAATTTCTATTATAAATTCTTACAAATTACAACTGATGTTTCTTTTACACTAAGAATTACTATTGAGTTTATCACTTATGCTCGAATAAATCTTAAAATTTATCTTCTTGGAAAAAATATTTCTCTAATTAAAGACATAATATAATTAAAAAGTTGAATTTTGATCGAAATTTCTTAATTTTACTATCTTATCAACTTATAAATATAACCATGCGATTAATCAATATTCAATTTACCATCCATTATTGTTTATGGTAATATCAGTACCGAACTCACAATTTTCAAATAGTGAAATCATAGTAACGATAATTTAACCAGCGATATACACTAAACAAACTTATATTTAATAATTAATTATATTTTACTCTGTTTCATATAAACTTCCTTTTCAATATCTAACCTTTGAATCGAATTTTAGTTTTCATATAAATAATCATCTGTGTAATAAAAGGAAAATTGAATATATACAGATGCCATATACTATAAAATTACATATTTATGAACATAAATATAAAATAATATTTTGTTTAAAAATAAAGAATTGTACATGTAAACCAGAGCATTTAGCACCTACGAGAAACTATTCGAATTTAGGAATTTGCCTTTCTGATTTAAGTTATTGTATTTTACTTCTTATACATGTTTTTACTGTTCTATATAACTCAATTGTGTGTAAAATTTAACTTAAATATTTTTACTAAATGAAATTAATCCTCACGGGAAAGTAAAAATAAGAGAGCTATGTGGTATTAATAAAATGAATTTAAAGTACTAGCAATTAAACAGTATTTTTAAATAAAAATGTATGAAAATTGCTTCTGTAAAATAGATAAACATTACAGATAAATTAAATAGATAAACATTAAACATAAAATAGATAAACATACAGTAAATAATTAAGATGCAATTTTTATTATTGACACAATACATAAATTTACAATTTTTAAAATCATTTGCATATAAAAAAGTTTATGTTATAAATGAAGAATTTTATCAACTAATAAATTTTTTAATTTGTATTGTTTCATCTGCAAGTATCTTTTGATATCTAAAGATCTTAAATAAATTGAATTAATAAACAGAATTAACATTTTTACTTTCCATACTTTACATACTAAAAGCAGTTATCACTTTTCATTTCTTTTTATGATTGTTGAGGAATATATGTTATAAAATTCCATAGTTATTTACTTATTATATATAATAGTCTTATTATATATAATATACTATAGTCTTTCAAATTAATGTAATTCTTACTCGTTTGAAATTTAATAGAAAAAAAGTTACTTTAATATGTTAATGTTTAATGTTTTTAATAAATAGACTGCAAATATCAATGCAAGGGGTAAAACTCTCAAGCACTAATCTTGATAGACAGGCATGCTTAAAGAAATGATATAATATCATAGGTTATATATAGAGAAATAACATTAAAAATACAGAACATAGTATCCACATAAAGAAAAAATATAATTATAATTATATATCTATACAGAGAAATAATGTTAAAAATGTACTGGAAAGATAGTTTGAAATGTCTTGTAAAATGTATATTGCGCAAATGTTTACTGTAAACTGTCCAATTCACAATGGCTTTAAGAGTTAACTATGGCTATTGGAACAATAGCATTCTTCGGCTTGGAATATTTTTGGTCTGGTCTAGCAGCTACTAAAAAAAGGGATGATTAAATCTAATTTGTCAGCGTAGGTACAAAGGAATTTTCTAATTACTACCTTATGATACATAAAACCCTGTCTTTGTTTACGAAGAAGCTCGCTCTATAAGAACACATTATAGATATTTAAAAAAAAAAAACTTTAAAACGGCTTCAAGTTGTTGGACTTTATGATATCAATTGTCTATATATTGTACTGAAAAGTTTTAATAATTTAACGTATATTTTTTTATGCTACGTGATTTGTAAAAATACTAATTCAATTGAAACGATTGTGTAAAAAGTATCTTACTTTACTTTTAAGAAAATTTCAAAGTTCTTAGAAATCATTGTTAAAGACTTAAAATTTTAAAAATAAATTAATACTTATTTCGATAAAATTTATGAAAATTTCCTTCAGATCCAAACTGCTTCTAATATATACTATTGTGAAGTATCTTCAACTCTTATTAAACCAACCTTTTCTTCCAATTTCTTCTAAGAGCCGGAAGATAATTCATTATTACAGGCTGATACTTCAGAATGTTTTTCGTAATTATGCTAATTAATATATGGTAGTTTATTTTACAGTTATATAAAATTAAACATGTTATGAGTAGATCTAATTATATTTAAAGACTTGTATTGAAATTAGATAAGAAGAAAACTAGAAAATATATCCTTTTATGAATAATTTTTTTTCCATCATAATTATAACTTAACTTGAAAGCTAAATGATGAAAATTTAGAATTTGCAGCTGTAATATGTAGGATATTAATTTTATTGTGATTTTATTTTCAAATATTAAATAAATACAACTACGTTTACAAATTTACAATAATTAATTTAATATAATTATACATTGCAACATTTATTATCATGATTCTTAATAATTATGTTCATAACTTAACAACAATTATACTTTTTATTTCAAAGAAATTTTATAAATGGCTTTCTACAAGAAACATGATGCAATTTTTTTATTGCAGTACATGAAATACATTTTTCGGACTATAAAATTATTACATTAAAAATATTATTTTACATAATCAATTATATTATCACTTAAAATAATTAAAATTTTATTTATATAAATTAGTTTTAATAAATTATGATGATGCTTTCTCAATAAATAAAAAAGATTATAACTGTCAAAAAATATTTTTACAATGTATAAATTCTTAAAGTAAATTTCAAATTTTATTGAATGGTACATTAGCTTCTTCTTTTAATCTTTTTTAATTTATAAAAATATCTCCTGAAATTTGATATTAAACTTAAAATATTTCACGCTTGCTTTGATATGCGAGCATAATTTCAAGTTACTAAAAAAAATGCATCAGATTAATAAAATCTTCACCAAAATTCATAAAAAAAACAATAATAAATAAATGCCGAAGATAAAAAAATTCCCATACAATATTAACATAAAATGTATTTTTAAAATTTCCCATTTTTACAAATGTTTTAATCTTTTTTAAAATGAAATATATTTATTCACATGCATCAGCTTTTCAATTAACTTTCAATTAACTTGTCAACGTGAGGAACCGAAAAGTATACATTCTTAGTTGATAAGAAACGCAACGGTCCAAGCGAAAGCTTAGAATGTTTTCCCGAGAAAACTCAACGTCAATGTTAGAAGCCAAAGGCAGGCAGCAAACCTGTGCATCGCGTTGCTTGTGGATGGTGTTTCATTGGTGTTTGTTTTGTGGATTCCTGGTGTCTGGTACACCAACACCCCCTAGAATACAAGGCCTGAGCCAACATCCCCTAGAATGTATTCTAGGGGGTGTTGGCCAAACACGAAACAAACACATCTTTACTGTTTAACACATGCATTATTATTGTATTGTATATTTGTTAATATTTTCATATTTGAAAACATAATCATGCCCAAAACGCGGAGAAATATTGAATGTAATACTTTGATTTAAATATCAGCAGCAAAAATTATTGATGAAGTATGTTTGGAAGAGAGAAAAAAGGGAGAACAAAATTTAAATAACATAAAACTTATTTCAATTGCTCATGCAACTTATTTAAAATAAAGTTAACAATATTTCTTTGAAATAAATTTTTATAAACTATAACAAAAATTAATTGAAAAATCATTTTATAAAGAATTTTTTTGCTACAAATACTTTTGCATTTGCATTATATTAAAAATCCTAATTTAAAAAATAATTGCATTTTATTTCAGAGACTGTTTTATAATATTTAAATAAAAAATACAAATAAATTTTTATCATATTAAAGTTCATGTATTTAATACATTCAAAAAAGTAATAATAAATAAAAAATATTATTTAGAGTTTCTGCTGAGTTTTAATTGTAGTTTAAATTAAAAACGCTTTATTAATTTTTATTAAAAATTAAAAATACTCAAAGTATTTTTTTAATTTTAAAAAGCAATTTCAATAAGGAAGATTTAAATATAATGAAAATAGTTTTTAAAAATCAGGTGAAATTTTACCAGAGAATTGTTTTTTGAAATTATTATTAATTATTCAAATAAGATCTTTATATAGTTGATTTTTTAAAATTTTTATTAAAATAATTATTATCACGTATGTTTTACAAGCACTTGTTAACTATTAAAAAATATATAATCGAATAAATAAGTATATATTATAAAACAAAAAATTTAAATTCTGAAACATATTGACCAATTAAATTTAACTTGTTTTTAAAATATTCAATGATAAATTCTTCAATGTCTAAAGAAAATTTGAATTCCATGCTCTTATATAAACAGCACGAATCAAGTAAATATACACTTGTCGCTCGGTTGTGGATGAAAAAAATTAAATATGCTGAATACTTCGTTTGGTGGAAAGCTCTGTCTCAATTTGGTCATACGTGACGTCTTTTCGTGGATGTCTTGTGGACAGCTGGTAGTCATCCACCGTGTCCGGTTGACGGTGACTAGGTTTGCTGCCTGCCAAAAACAACGTAATAACGACTTTAAAATTTCGTTGCGAAACAACGATAACGGCTTTAAATTTCCGGAAGTTCTAAAATAGTGATAACGGCTTTAAAGTTACAAGACAACGAGAACAGCTTTAATATTCCGGAAGTTACAAAATAACTTAATGTAGAAACCTACAATACCGTAACGACTTTGAGAAGTTACCAGTACAAGAACGATTTCAGCCGTTACGGAAGAAAAAATCTTATCTTAATAACATAATTTTCAAGAACGCGCTATTTATTAAACGGTTATTTATTGTTAACGGTTCTTGAATAACAGTTCCATTAAATAACGACCATCTCTACTGCCTGTTGCTTCTGCATTCTTAGGCCTAATAAGACATTCCCATGTGTAAGCTGTTTATTTGGAAATTATGGTATGTAATCAGCTACTTGCGTATCAGAGTTACTTCAATCAATTTTAATATTAATAATTATTTTTCAGATGAAACTGAATCTTTTATGTTATAGCTTTCTTTTGTTATGATATTTAGGCCTTTGTCGCAACTCCCTTGGCGTAAAATTGGCTGCGATGACGCTAATACGCAAGTACACATAATTTTTTTTGCTTCTGTCTAGAATATGGTAACCCTTCGTTTGGCAAAAAATATTATTTTCGAAGAAATTACATTTATTTACCGATTTGGTTAATTTTCCTGGACTTAATTAAAATAAATAAAAAATTGAGTTCCATTTATGAGTAAAGTTTAACAAAAAACCAATTGAAAAATTCAACCTTATTATTTCTATAAGTTAAGTCATTTGTAAAAATGTGGTAAGCAATGGGTTACTGATACTACCAAATCATTGGTTGGTTCATCAAATGCTGCACTCTGTCGCTAAACCTAATTGGATACAGTACAAACGGTGTCTTGACGTCTTTCGTTTTTAGTTTTAGGATTTTTTTTTAAATTCAAAAAGCATTCTGCAATTACCAATTTGTTTGCGACATCATAGACAGACTTTATCGTAATTATTCATAAAAAATGTCGTTTTTTTAATAAGTTTTCGAGTTTACTAAAGGAATAAAATATGAATTAATTTCAACAAACTTCTGCATATAATTTTATTGTACTGCAATGTGCAGTTATTTCAGTTAATAATTTTGACTTTTTAATGAAAGTTCTGATATTTATATGTGACATAAAAATCACATGTATGTTTTAAAAGTCTTAAAATAAATTTGAAAGTAATTAACTGATATTCTTTATTATTTGTTGTTTTACACTTGATTATAATGTGCATGAATATTTATGACAAGATAAATTTAGCATCAAGATTTTCCACATCTACTTGTGAAAGAAAACCTATATGATGATTATTAAAATAAGTGAAAAATATTTTATTCTGAAACAAGTTCTCATTTTTGAACACCAACACTGTATTTTTAATATTTGCGATCAGATAATATTGTCTTGTTATACAATAGCAAAAGAGTGTAAAATTAATTCTTAGCAATTTTGCACTTTATACACACATTCACGTATAAAAAGTATTTCACCAGAATTGGTAAGTGTACTTTTACTAATGGTTAAATACTATTAATTTTTTTATTGTTATTGAAATTATAAACATATAACAACAGCATAGACACTGACCTATTATATTATACATGCATGTATGTGTGAGGTCAAGGTACTTGGATGTAAGATATGATAGATAGGTTAGAGCTTAAATAAATATTTTTGTTGTTATAGTTTGAATCAGTTTTTAAATAAATAGATTTTTAAACTATGCCCACCATCGTCTTCTCAGAGATGAGGCATCATGCAGTCCATTATAATACTAAAGTAGCTCCAGAAGGCTAGAGGACTATTAAGTCATCATTGGAAAGAATGTCAGAAATAGAGGGGCAAGTAAAGTGATGCTCTCTAGTCATAAGTGAGATGTCACAAGGCACACAAAGAGATGAGTTGGCCAGATTAGATATATATAAATGGGCTTGCTAATAGTCATTTCCAGTAATAATTCTAAAACAAACAACACCCTCTGCCCTAGGTTGAAGGGAAAGACGAGAGCACTGCTCTCCATCCAGAAGGTAGGCTCAGGATTTTCCATTAGCCAAGTTCCTTAGAGCAGAAATTGTCTTGTGTCTGATTTTACTCACAAGAAGTCTTCTAGCATTTTGAAGAGGAACTGGATGGGAAGGTGGATGTAAAGCTGAAGCTTCCCTTGCCAAAAGATCATCCTGTTGTTGTTTCTCATCACTGTGGCTAGCAGTGCTAAATCAGGTCCATTAGTTCATTCACCCTTAAGAAATCCAATTCTAATAGGGGTCTTGAACCAGGTCATGCCTGGTAAGTCCCAGACAAGATAAAATGTAACCTGGAGAGGCTTGTGCAGAAGAGAACCTAGTGCAGATTTTGAAATGTTTATTACCTCCAATAAAATTATTGATAACATGTGACTGAAACAGGTAAAAACAGTTTGATCTCGTCTACTGCTGCTCCGCATCAAGGTTCTGCCAAGGCATCTACTCTGATACCACAGGTGTACTGGCAGGACAATCCAAATGCTCTTATTCATTGCCTTATATTTAGAATATAGCTCCATATAAGAACGAGGAGTGGCAGGTGTTGTGACCTCACCAACTCTAGCCAAACTGTTCGAAATTTCATTTCCAGCCACATCAATAAGAGATGGAATCCACTGGAAGTAGATCCAATGAGAAATGGAAAGTTGTTTTAGTTTCCTCATGATGTCAGCATTTGTTCTAGCTCTCACGTTATGCCAATTGGCCACATGCAATCAGCCAAAATCTCAATGCAACCTTGGTCTTCTAAATAAAAATCTATTTGAAAAAACTACTGTGCAAAATCTCAATAAGTTTCTATTCTCTACAGATTTTGCCTGTCGTCTATAAATTGTTGGTTGTGCAAGAAGATTAAAAATTGATTGTATTCTCCTATAAGTTGCCCTTTATTTAATGTTTCTAGAAATGATTTCTGAATATCCTTGAAAATTGTGTGTGTCTTTCTTTGCTTGCCGTTCTCTTGGATTTATAAGCCTTCTATAAAACCTAAGATGAATATTCAAACTCTATGACTTCATGGAAACACAATGTGCATGTCTCTTATCAGATAATTTTTTCTCTACATTATCTGGTTTGTCTTACATTGTAGTCCTTGACTGTAGAGTGTTAAAATTGACTACAGCGTCTTTGACCAAATCACAAACAATCAATAGTATGGATCAATCTATTGATGTTATACAAAATAAGCATTTGTTTTATATGTCATATCTCACTTCAGTGTGAGTTATAAGTATACTTAGCATAGAGCTGCAAAATGACCTACTATAACCTAACTTAACCTAAACATTTAAAAGTATTTATACTGTGAGAATTGCTGAAAGATTTAAAATTTCGTAATAAAGATTTAAATTTTTGTAAGAGTAAAATTTTCTCTTTAAAAATAAAAATGAAGGGAATATTTCAATAGAGGTACGCTGTTATAACAAATCTTGATGTGTGAAACCAGTTTCTTATAATATATTTTGTATATAATATGTTACTTTTAAATAATCACTGTAAATTAATACCTTTTAAAATAACTTTAACAATGTAAATTATTAAATGCATGTTTAGTTTTCATTGCAAAAAGTGATTTTTATTAACTTGGTGATTCTAAATTATCTAGGAAAGATGTCTGCAGCCAATTTAACTGGAAGTAAACGCATAGTCCATGATTCTTGTGTTGATATTTATAACTCTGTCCAAAAATGGCGAAGTTTTACATCAAATATGCATTCAACAATATTAGCAATTTCACAAATAAAGCAGAGAGAATTGTAAGTGTAACTTCTTATTCACTTATGCAATAACTTGCAAATAATATAGAAAGTGTAGTAATCATATGGTCTCTAGCATGATTTCAGTTTTTGAGAATTTCCTTTTCAGCTCAAATGTCATATGATCCTTCTGCAGTATTTTTGAATATAATGAATTTTATGCAGAGTTCGCCATTTTTCTAGTTACTTGAATTTTTTTTATTTCATAAAAAAGATAAATACTAAGAAAATCTACAACATTCTATTTGGGTAATCCTAGTTTATATCTCTTTCGGCGAACTTTCTTTTTTAAAAAAGGTCTTATGTTTCAGAATTTTATTTATGTTTTTATAAATTATTAGATTTAATGTACTTATTTGGAAGGAAATAATTAGATCCATTTGGTGATATATTTTTAAGGGTAAAAAAATTCAGAAATTTGTCAAAAATATTATATGTTTTTTTTTTTCCAAGTTTTTTCTTTAATAATTTTGATTTTTAAATTTCATGAAATTTTAAAACAATTCAAACCTTGTTTAATTTTGGCAACCACAAGAATTTGAATGTGCCATATTTCAAACATCTTATTTTTACTTAAATTTTTCTTTCATAATTTAAGCTTATTTCAATATAAATTGCTCTAAAAATTATTTTAGTTTCGATTAGAACATCCATTCCATTTTTGCTGATAAGAATTTCATATTTATTAAGTTGTATTCATTTGTATAATAAAAAGAAAACTTGAACCAACTCTTAAAATGTATGTGTGTGAAAGCTGAAACATTACACCCACTTAGCTCTTGTGCTTGCAATATATATTTCAAATTAATTGTATAATTATATATATTTATATTAGTAGATAATATCAAAAGATTGGTACTGAAGTTTTTTTTTTTTAGAATTATATCTTGCAGCATTTTTGTGATTTAAAATTAAGACATATCCTGAATCACAATATAGGAAATGCAGTTTTAATAGTTTGTGAAAGCACTTTTAAAAAAAGTGGACTTTATCTAAGCTGCTTATGTTTGAAGTCTTTGTCAAGATTAATTATTAGTGTTGCATTAGAGAGGCTTTAGTTGTTGTTAGGCTTGAATGATATAAATTGGAACAATGAAAGAAATAAAATATTTTCTTGAATGTTCATTCTTAAACATATATTGATATCTATATTAATTAGATAAAATACAGTATGCGCAACCATCATAAAAAGTTAACAGGCTATTTACAAATTTCCCTTTTAGGGAAGTCTTTATAATGGTATAATTTTATAAATTGCCAAGGCCGTAATTTCGGCACATGGAATGATTTGAGTTGACTTCAAATGGATGCGACACTAAACCATAAAATACAGTAAAAGTTTTCTTTGCATTGCAAATACTCGTAAAAAAAAATCAGTATTATTGAATTATTTATTTGTTATCTGTTATTATGCTAATTTAAGAAAAAATTTGAATAGTTACTAGTTCTCAGTCATTAAAAAATTTAATCTTTTGTAAAAATTGATATTATTTTAGTAGGTGAATCTAAGTTTTTATTTAAAAAAAAATTAAATATTTTATGTAAAATTATGACTGTTTATTTATATACTGTATTTTTTATTTTTAAACTTTAGATCTGAAGAAGATGAATGTAACCATACCATTTATGATGAGTTAACATCATTATCAGAACAACTACAGTCCAAACTAAAAGTTTTGGTAATATAAGAATTTTTTTAAAATGTGAATATTTTAAGATTACACATTTAATAAATTTTTTATTATTCATATGCAAGTTTTGAAATATTTTATCAGGAATCTCATAAATTTAGTAATGTAAATGACAGCAGAAAACTTATAAATGACAAAGAAAAATGCAAAAGGGCAAGTTTTATGTTTAGAATATGTATTTATCATTAAGTCAAGGTTAAATCTCATGTGTGAAATTTCCTAGAATGTTATCCAAAAGATATATACTTTGAAAATATATATTCTATATTTTGGTTGGTTGGTATCATGTCCAGTAAGTCAAGTGGATCAGTGACTGTCAACAGCTTTATTATATTCTCTGTGTAGAGATTGCCATCAAATGGGTGTTCTCTGATGTTTTGGAGAGATGCTAGTATTACTGGACAATTAAAAATATGGTTTGGAGAGAGTTCTTTGCATGGACAGTTTTTATATTTTACATATATATCCTTGTATTGCTTACATTTATTTTCATGCCACCAAAGTGGCATGTTCTTAATCATTTTACTGTCTTTTTGCTCCCTCTATTGGAATCAATCTCTCATATTTGTTGATTCACCTTAATGATTTTCTCTTTAAGTTGATATCGGGCAATGGTGTTTGCATTGTCGAATGTAACATAGCTCTTGGAGATGTTCTTTAAGTCTCTTACATTATTTGCCAGTTCATCAGCTGCTTCATTGCCCTTGATTCATACATGTGCAGGTATCCAGCATGGTGAATATTTTCCTCGTTTGACAAATTGTTTCAAGTGGTTGGTGACTTTCCTGTGTGAGCCTCAAGTGTCCATGTAAAATTGTCTCTAGAGCAGCCTTGGAGTCTCAGTATATTGCCAGTCCTTTGCATTTATTTACATCATTTGAATTGATGTATTCCTTTAAGTCTACTTGAATAACCATCAGCTCGCATGTAAAATTGGAAACTCAATCTCTTGTCTACCTGCTCTATGTCTTAGTTGTCTAGCTAAATTATCTGGAAGCACAATGTGTACTCTGGATTCTCCTTTTAGGTTGCTTTTATCTGAGAAGCCACATCAGTATAAATCTGACAGTGTAAGGAAAGTGTTAGAGTTTTAGTACTTTTCTGATTTCATCATCGTATATCAAAGTGAATGACCACTTAAGTCTTGACTTCTTGTTCAAACTTCCATGAGCTCTTTTGGTGATGTGCTCCATGCCTTCACTGTTTGCTTTATTAGTGAACTTAATTGTAAGGATTTTTCTACTATGTATTAGAGTCAAGAGTACACACATTCCTACTCTGCCTTTAAGTTCATAAGGTTGATGAAACAGATCCTAAAATGATTTTTGCAGCTCTTGCCTATATCTTGTTGATATTTTCTGATGCAGTCTCAGAGGTGTGTGCCCAAATAGGAATTGCATATTCAAGGTTTGATCTAATTAGAGTTTGTAGGTTGTTTTTAATGTTTTCAGATTGGTCCTCCAGTTCTATTCTATATTTTATTTATGATTATTGTGTAAATGCCTTAATGATAGTATGTATTTTGTAACCATAACTATACTCTTGTAATTTAGATTAATGTAACATTTTTTAAAGCTTAAATTAAAATGCATTAACTAATTCTTCTGAGTTTCCTGGAAGATTCCACATTTTAAACTCTATTTTTTGGATTTTGGAAAAGCAAATGACAAAAATGTTTTCAATATAAGATAGTTATGTTTTAAAAATTAAATTATCATTTTCAATTAATTAAGAGATTACACAAGATAAAGGCACATTATAAAATATTAAAAATTTGCTTGTAAAATTTGTGAATTTATTTATTTTAAGTTTTTTTTGTGATTGCAAAAAATTTTTTTAGCATACCTAAGATTTAAATTGTATATTAATTATTTATAATAAAATCCATACTTTAAAACATCTTAAGAATTTAGACCTGTTATTTAAATTTTTAACTGATAATTTCAAAGTCATATTTTCGGATAAAAAAATATGTGAATTTTTATGCTTTAGTCCGTATTAATCTTAATAAACATTTAAAAATTTTAATATATATATATATATATATATATATATATATATATATATATATATATATATATATATTATATATATTATATATATTATATATATATATTAATTGCAATAGAATTTAAAATGAAAATAAGTATGCAAATTCAGCACATTAAAATTTTTATAAAAAGAAATCCAATTTAAAAGTCTTCATCACCTATATATATTGAAATATATTGACGTTTGATTCAAAGCCAAAATACTTAATGAAAACACTGCATCTTTAATTTCAGAATTTGCAATTTGCAGAATTGGCAAATTTGAAATAAAAAAATTCTATAAAATATGTTTGAATTTCTTTAAAATAAAAAGCTATTCAGGGATTTTCTGCACTAAATTTAACCCCCTTTTTTATCAACCAGATAATTAAAAAGTTAGATTTAGTAATCTTATTTTGTATTTTAAAAATGTACTTTCAGAAATGTTTACAAATAATAGAAAAGGGAAATGCTTCTTATGATCTGTGATACTCTGACTGCTTTAAGGAAACAATTTCAATCACACTTTGAAAAGGATACAACCTCATCTCAAATACTTAAAATTTCAATAATTCTAGAAATGAATAATACATTTTTTTTTACTTGCTAAAATAATACAAATCATACAACAACTTAGAATCTCATTAATCTGATTTAATTAATAAAGATCTATACATTTTTTAAGATATTATTGACATTATTTGTTACCCAAACATAAAATAAATCTTAACAGAAAGGGAAACTTTTAAAATAAAGTTATTATATCTGAAAAATAAGTCCCTAAATTTGGAATATAATGCCAGAAAATTATTAGAAAAGTATAAAGTAAAAATGCATCTTTAAAATGTAAAATCATTCGTCTTTTATCATTATTAAATCCAACCCTTTTCAATTAGTTAAATCAAACTTATCAGATTTAATACTTTGTACACTAAAAATGGAGTCTGGAAAGGTTGAAACAAAAAGAAATGCGATATTCTTTATGTGTACTGAAATATATGCTTGAGAAATATTAGGTTGGTGCGTATGAAATGTCGGATTCTCTTTACATGCGGACGTTTTCCTCCCTGTTTTCGTTATACTTTTGTATTTGGCATAACCTCATTCATACTCGTATTGTCCATTGCCAGAGACTCATTTCAGCAAAATAGGTTTTCTCGAAGGTCTTCCCTTTTTTATTTCTTTTGAGTTTATTGCCGATATGAATTCTGCCGACATTCGCGTCATTTTCTTATATGAGTACAAACTTGGTAATAGTGCTGCAAAAGCTGCACGCAACATAAACCAAGCGTTTGGGGAGAATACGGTTAACGATCGGAAAGTGCAGCGTTGGTTCGAAAAATTTCGGACTGGCGATTTTTCACTGCAGAATGAGCCGCGCGGAAGACCCAAAACGTCTGTGAAGAATGATGACCTGAAGGCTCTAGTGGAAGCGGATCCACGAGGGAACTTGCTATCAGGATGAAAGTTGACCATACAACGATATTGAGACACCTTTCTGAGATTGGCAAGGTTAAGAAGATGGACAAGTGGGTACCGCACGCACTGACAGAGCGAAATAAGCTGGATCGGTTAAACGTATGCTCATCATTGCAGCATCCACTCTATTCACCGGATCTCTCGCCGACCGATTTTCATTTTTTCAAGCATTTAGAGCTGTTTTTAAGGGGCAAACACTATGAAAATGAAGACAGTCTAAAAAACTCGATATCAGAGTTTATTAATTCTAAAGACCAAAATTTTTTAAGACAGGCATCTACGCTTTAAAATCTCGTTGGGAGAAGTGTATTGAAGCGAATGGAGCATACTTTGATTGAATAAACAGCTTTTGAAGAAAGATATGCAGTTTTATACAATCACTTAAGAATCCGACATTTCATACGCACCAACCTAATAGTTTAAAGTTAAAAAAATGCTAACTCATTCTGAAGACTTAATAATTTTATTTTCTTTGATTCATCTAGATATCTAAAACTATTATCTTTGGCATGTTATAAAAACATATCTCACATTTTTATACAGATTTATAGTCATTGCCCGAATTTTCAATAAATAAATATCTTATTAAAATAGCTAACTTTAAAAATATTTTCTACTGATAAAATTAGTTTTACCAAATAGTTTCTATTGTATAAAATAATGGTTTTGAATGAAATCTGATTGTGAAGAAATTATTGCTGTGTGAAATTAAAATCAAATTTTAGGAACTACTGGAAGAAATTATTGAAGATTGTGTAAAAATTCATGAAAACATCATACATATTAAATGATACCTGTTTTTTAATCAAATATTAGTGATTGTGTTAAACTTTTAACAATTTTGTGCTTATTTACTGCTTTTGTTTTCAATTTTCTGTCTAATATATATATATAATATTAATTTCATTCAGTATTTTTATAAAATCTTTCCTATTATCACGATTATTATACTTTATAATTAATCGAAAAAGAAAAGAAAATTTGAGAATGATAACACTAAAGTATGTAATACCAAAAAAAAAAAAATCCAGCATTAATGTGCATATTTGGTGGTCAGGGAACATGTGTTATCTGAGGAATATCACTTTCTTGTATTAAAAGGATCCTTGTATATGATCTGGGTTAATATTATTTAATTAGATACTTTTAGTGAATATTTTAACAAGACTTACACTGCTAAACATATTACTTTGGTATATATTTTAGGTATCAATATTTGAAAAGATGGAAAGATGTTCAAACAAACTAATTGGTCTTTGCAAGTTATCAGAATCTCAAAGTTCTCTAAATACAAGTATAGATTTAAATGAGATATGTTTTGAAACTTTGCCTTTGTCAGGATTTGGTAAGTTTTGGAATATGTTCATTCAAAATAAAACAATGTTTTAACTGTTAAATTATTACCTGCGAAAAATATTTCATAGAATAATTTAATTATATTTACAATTTTTTCATTTTTAATCGTAAATTATAATTTTTTTTGCATTTGCGTTTGCGTTGGAATAGTAGTGAACTAAACATTCCAAAGCATTTTCTAGATGATTTAAATTCAATTATTCAATATGTTTGTGTTTAATGTTTTATATTCATACTTTTCCATATAATCAAATTTTTAGTTTTTCCCAAAACAATCGAAATATTGGACTAGAATATTCAATTACTGTATTTTCTACTGGTATACTATTATCATTTTTTAAATGAAGGTAAATTACTAGATAGGTTATATTAGAAGCCAAAATTAAAATTCCAAACTATCAAAGCTAGAGTTAGGATTTCTGCATTTTTTTCTAAGTCTGAATTTTGTGGTGAGATATATATACAACCAAAACGATCATAAAATTTCTAATTTAATATATTGCAACAATGTATTAGTATGCAAGCAAATTCTTCCTACACAATAAATTTTTTTCTACATCAATTGAAAACAAACTTTACTTCAATTGAATTTGTTTTGTTGAAAATTTATGCTCGGTACAATGTTACTTATAAGTATCTGCAAAGAAAACCATAAGGAAGATAAATTTTCACAATTACTTACTAGCTAAATTTAATATTAAGTATTTTACATGTTGCTGATATTTATTTTATAATTAGGGCATCTATTTCTGTCATATTTTCAATAGTAAAATAGGTATAGTTCATGTAATAAAAGAATAGAACTTGTTTTCATCATCATCAGCATTGGCATGACAGCCCTTTGTGGGCCTTGGCCTTCTTCAGAAGTGTCTGCCATTTCGCCCTTTTTCTAAAAATCGACCTCCAGTTCCTGACTTTAAGTATGTTGAAGTCTTCTTCCAGGCAGTCCTTCCATCTCTTTTTGGGTCTTCCTTTTGGTTTACTACAGAAAAGGGTGGTGTTGAAGACCTTTATTGGTGTTCATTCTGTACTCATTCTCATGAGGTGGCCTGCCCATCTCATTCTAGATATTTTTATTGATTTAATGATGTCTTCTTCTCCATAGATTTTGTACAGTTCAAAGTTATACCTTTTTCGCCAGGTGTTATTTTCCAGGACAGCACCAAAAATAGTTCTTAGGACCTTTCTCTCAAAAATCGCCAATGTTTTCTCTTCCTTCATCGTCAAGGTCCATGTCTCTGAGGCGTAGGTTAGAACTGGTTTAATCAATGTCTTGTATTATACATTATTTTTGTCCTTCTCCTGATTAGGTGAGATTTCAAAAGAGACCAAAGAAACAACGGTTTGCGGCAATGATCCTCTTTCTGACTTCAATGATGTTATTTTGGTAGTCAATCTCTGAGCCCAAATAACTGAATTTTCTCACAGACTGGAACTTAAATGTGCCGATCATGAAAGTCTCAGACTGGTATTCTTAGAACTTGTTTTAATGGTACAAAAAAAAGCTATATTCTCTTTTCTGCTATTTTTATTATTCATCTTTCAGTGTATGAATGAATTTAACAAAACAACTATATAATTCTCTTCAATATATTCAGAAATTAATGTGAAAACTAAGAGTTTTTTCGAGAACACAAAATCTTATTGCCTAAAAAAGGCAAATTAATTTACATTAAAAAGCACAATTAGCTGAAGATATTTTATTTGTAATGCAATGAATCATAAATAAACAGATAATTTGTTATATCAAAAGTTTGAATGTAAATTTCAATATGTAATATAAAAGTCCATATTTTTTTCTTTTATTCTGTATTTACATTTTAAATGTATTATTTACTTTTAAAATATAATGTATATATGTCTGATTCTAAATTGTTCTTATTGTTATTTTAGAATAATTTTTGTTTAGAAATATCTATATATGTTTTGTTTAATAAAATTTTCATAAAATGTATGCATTATTTAAACATTTTAGCAGAAGTAAAAAAAGATTTTTTCATTAAGTTAAAGCTATTACTTAAAACTCAAAGGTTTTTATATAATTCTCTTTTACTAATGAATAAGAAATTTATATAATTAGAGGTCCTGACATTTGAAGCAAAAAAATTATAATGATTAAATTAAGTTTGTTTAAATTTTACTCAATAATGACATTATTGTACTTGGAAAGATGTAAATTGTGATACAAAACTAAAACACAACTATTCATTTTTAGTGAAAGATTTTGAGTAAACCTTATCAATTTTTAGAAAATTTAGGAAAACAAATATTGTGATTTTTCAATATACTAAAATTCATTAATTTTGAAAACAATATTATGTGTATTTAAATGCATATGTGCATGAAATACATGAAAACAAGCAATTTTTTTAATGGAAATAATTCAAAATATTTTTAAATTACAATAAGGAATTTAAATTACATTAAGGAATAAATGTATTGGTCTTTAGATATTTTAAGAAAATTCTATAATTTCATTATTTAAAATTTATATTAAAAAAAATAATGAATTTTTTCTACTAAAAATGAAAACTTAATCAAATTTTAATCTTGAAACTCATGTTTTATTCTTGCTTTTACCTCCCAGGAAAAACTGGAACTTTAAAAATTTCCTAACTGTGTTTGATTGGATTCATTGCTAATACACCTTTAATGAAATTCTTTATTTTAGCTCTATTGTCCAAAGACATTGAAAATATGTTTAGAGAAGAATTGAAATTCAAAACAAACATATGCAAGGAAATATGTATTTTGGAAGAAAAATCAGCTGTATGCTTTTTTGAAGCTTGTTGGAAATATGAGCCAAACATTGATAAAGCAAAACTCAATTACTCATTAAACAAAATGATTTTTGCATTAGGGTTAAAAGAGCAATTATAAATTTCTGTGTTAAATTATGTGTAATATAGATTATTTATAATTAATAAATTTTATTTTTGATTGTGTTATTTCTCCCCTATCATTTTAATTTTGTTTAAAATAACACAAAAGTATAACAGATATAATCCTAACAGAAAGATTTTTGGTTATTGTTTCAAAATGAAAGAATGAAACTTATATATTAATAAACATAATACAACATTTTAATTATATATGACCTAATATTTAATTTTTTGTTAAAATTACTCAGAGAAATTTTGGTAATCTTATGAGTAAATCAAATGTTTTTATTGTTAAATAATGATATTAAATAATTATGGGAATTTTTCAAGATTAGGAGAGAAAAATTATACTATATTTTATAATACAATTGAAAATCTAGGAAAGAGAAAAAATAGTATTTTTAACTTTCAATCTTTATTTACTTATTTTTTCATACATTTCAAAATGTCTTCAAGATTAAAACTGCAACATGATATTTAAAAAATTTTCCAATAATTTAAGAAAGGGGAAATATAAATAAAATTTTAACGTTGCATTTGGCTTCGAGAAATTTAGAGGCACATTTTTTCCTTTTTTTTCATGGATTTTTTTGAAGAGACAAAATTTACATGAAATCTTAAATTAAGATTTCATGTAATCAAGAATTTAAAGAGGGCATTTAAGCTGAAATCCAACCTTCAACATACTTCAAATTTTCATAAAATCATAAAAAATATGTTTCAACAGAATATTTGAAAATTAACCAATACATTTTCAAAGGAAATAGAGAAAAGTTAAAAATATTTTGTGTGTAAATTGTTTTTACAACCATTAGTATCCAATTTTTATTGTTTTAAAAAATTAATAGTTTTTGAATTTTGTACTTTAGATAATGCTTTTCAAGAATTAAAAAATAATTAATGAGCCAATTTTTCAGAAGTTCAGCTGAAACTTTTGAATTTCAAATTTTGTGATATATCTATTTTGTGACTTTAATACTCCCAACTGAATATGCGCACATTTGCAATGAATATTCAGTTAAATCAGTGATAAAAGTATAGTTACCAAATAAATCTAAACAGAATATTTTAAAAATAATTTATCATCAACTTAATATATTATTAGAATGTAATTTTATGATTTCAATCAAGAAAACTTTGAATACAGATAAGCAAATTTCATTATTTATTCTTATAAGGTATGGATGAAACCATAAATTCTGAAATACAAAAGTAAAACTGGTTCAAAAAATATAGCTAGAAAGTGTAAGTATATTAAAATTGAAAAAATTAAATTTTTTGTATAAAAATATCATTTATAGTTTTAATATAAATATGTGTGTGTGAGATTGAAAGCGCTACCAGAGGGCCATTCACAGGTTTGGCGCCGGACATGAGAGAACGACGAGAAAAGCAGCGCGATGACGTGACTGAATAGTGGACTAATTTCGAATTATAACTAATGTTAGAATGTGATTTGATATTCATTTGTAAATAGTATTTTTTGTATGTTATAGTAAAACCATTATTAAGTAATTTGACATTTATCGGTCATTATTTCCTGATAATGAAGCCAGCGAACCCTATATTTATAGGGCGGGGAACTATCTAAATTTTTGAAATTATTGTTTAAGTCTAAAGTAAGTATAGAAATGTTTTTTACAGTCTTTTTGCAGCTGCGGAATAGCAAACTAGTGCCTGATCCACTCTACCAACCACATCCATCTTCAAGTTATAATCTATGACAACATTGGTTTTATAATTGTATAACATGGTTTTATAATTTTTTTATTAATTTCAAAACAGTCTGCTGTATGAATAGAGCTAAGAAACGACATATATTTTTGTCACGCCATTTCAGTACTGTAATCACGTTGATTAGGACGAAGAGTTCCATATATGTTAATGATATTTTGGATAAGATCGACCAATTCTGATGAGAGGTAGAAATTGTCTGCAATTACACAACCTTCTCCCAGAAAAGTTTCAACAAGCATTATCACTGATTATGCAGCTACTATTGTTCTCATACATTTAATCAAAGATTGTACTCTTTCCTGTGTATACAATCTTATTATGAATATATCCTGTCCCTGCTTCTGCAAGTTACCAACAGTTTTACTTCAAAACAAGCTCTTTTCGATGCTATGCATTATACCCATGACAGCCTGCTTTGAAGAGTATCAAACTTTCATAAATCATCTCTTTCGGGTATATTGGAAATTGAAAATTTCTTAGTCAAGTCAAAAAAAAACGGCCATATTTTTCTTTGTTTTGGGTTTGAATGTGAATTTTATCCAAAATTATATCATCAGAAAAATGCAGAAATTTCATAATATGCTGAAATCTTTCTACTCATGAATCTCCCAAAACTTGAAATTTCGATCAGTTTATTTTTAGACTTTTAGACCAGTAAAGAGCAATCTCTGGTTTTACTGTTCTTCCTTGTAAAATCATTATACCTAAAATAACATATTTCTTCTGAATTTGTAGGATGTCACTACTTAGTTCTTGATTTCTCTTCACTAGGATGTTTTTCGGTAAATTGGTCTGCAAAACGGTTAGTTTCAGTGTAACAATATGAAACACCAGCTCTTCATCAAAAAATAATTCAAAAAAGAGAAATGGGTTCGAAACAATTATATTCCTCGTTCTTCCTGGCTGTCCCGAAAATGAAAAGCGAGGAGACACCATAGGTAAAATTTTTGTATCCAACGTCTGGAGTCTTGCAAATAGTTGCAATTAGAATATTCTTTATAGAATACAATGTCACATTCTGACGTTTCTCTGATCCAAAAGATGAAGAATAATAGTCATCAAGCTCGCTGTCTTCACTATTAAACATTCGACAAAACATAAAAAAGCTTTTATAACACACTGTAACATAAATGGAAGCGAAAGAATAAAAAGTTAGAACTAATCGAAAAGAAAAATGTATGGAACTAGAACAGCTTCCTCCGTTCGTGACGACCCTGGTCTAGCTTTACTTGATTGCAAGCATTGTAGAAAAGCGTAATTTGGTCGGTTGTTGAGTAGTTACATGGGTGTAATGATTGAAGATCATTTGTATTACTGAACGATCCTGGAAACGACAGGTTCGTGAAACAATCACAAACTCATAATTGAGATAATTAAATAAATGTAATAGCATATTTGAGTATTCCCAGATATGCAGTGTGCATGGTGAACATACCTTTAGTAAATGTAATGAAACCAAAGTAATTTTCTAGGAATAAGGCGAGTACATGGGGAAGTGTTATATAAAGGAGGCGACGAGAAAACTTTACAAATGCATTATGATTTCAGACATACAAATGAAGAATGCTCAACGATGTGCCTACGGTTGTGAGTAATTTTTAGCTAATCATAGCATAGACTTGTTGGAAGTTGCAGTCATAGTGGCATACAGTTGAAGTACCCAATTCTAGTTTCCCTGGATTATAACCTATGTACCATTGTTTCTGGTTTATTTAGGTTACAAATAACAGAATATTAATAAAAGCTGATGGAGGGGATAACTCGAAGCAGTTTAAAAGTTAATGATTTTTTTTATGGTGAACGACGGCATTTTAATTTGATTAGGAAAAGAATTCAATATTTTGTATATAAAAGTTGCAATACTGCTAGTAATTATTTTTAGTTCAATACTTTTTGTGTTTCATCCTAGAAAACAGCTGATCAAAATGTAAAAGCTTAGTATTGATGTAAAGGAACCAAGATTAGACATGTGCGGTAATTGCACCAACAGCACAATTTACTGTACCTAGTCCTAGTCATATATGATCATTTGGTGGCTGGGTTCTAGCAAATGATTATGAGAATTAAATTTATAATATATTTCTATAATTTATTAAAAGTGAAAATATCTGTGACACTTTCATTCCATTTTAAAACTGCAAATTGTGATATATTTAAATACATTATACTAATATATTTTAATATATAATCCTGCCTGCTATAAGTTATATGAAATGGTAATAGTAACATTTAAAAAGAAAGTTGCAAGTACAGAAGTAATCATGACCTTACTAAAGACTGGAAAACAACTTTCAGAATTCCTATGTATCAAGAGATAAAAATATACATTCCGAGAATTTTTTTCTCCATATTTTCATTTTTTGAGTTACCCAAGTGTTGATATAAACGAAATGCTGATGATGCCAAAGTGACACTAAATTTCCAGCTGTTTAAAATTATATCAAATTAGATATATTATGCAGTTTGAATAATCATTCAATGTTGAACACACTATAAACTCCCTTTAATTAATACAAATAAAATCTACTATAGTAGTCAAAAATTCTCTTCAAACCATGCATTGGCTAGTAGAGTTTTTGGAACTTTATGTTATTTATCCAGTATATCAATTTTGCAGAAAATTTTTTTTAGCAGAAATCCACTAATATGCCAGTATCAGAATATCAAATGTTATATTCCTTTAAATATTATGATTTATATGAAGTAATACACTGAAAATAGCCTATTTTATAGATGCTAAATGTCTTGTTAATGAAACTTAATTTTTTCAAGGGTTACTTTTTTTAAAAACCACCAAGCTATTAGTAATTTGTTTGTCGTTCAATGTCATTTTTACACATGAGAGCTAACTAAATCGGGACCTACAAAGGATTCTGAAACACAATAAACACCCAAGATGAGATTTCAACTCCAGCAGTTAAACCAAATCTAGAATGCAAACCATTTGACTAACAGCTTGTTTCCAAGTTAATGACTTAAATATTAAACACAATATACAAATAGTATTATCTTATATTAATTATATTTTAATGAATAATAACTTTTCAAAAGAGGACAACAATTTGTAAACAATGTCATTTATTTTATATTAAACCATCTGCTAAGATTTAGATAGTTTTGTTCATATATTTTATATACATATACAGCTGTATTAAAAGCATTTACAGATTTAAATTCCTACTGTTAAATTGTAAATCTATTAGTTTATAAATATCAAATTGCAAATACAAAAACTGGTATTCCTAAGCCACCATCATTTAAGTACTGATTGCTCCAGACTAGGAAAACACAGCAAAAATATAAATAATGCAAAAATTGCACACAAAATGTATGGTAGAAAATTTTAATTATTTTTACCATAGGTGGGGGAATTCAATTTCTTATTAAAGAACAAACATGAAAATTGTATAAATAAGCACAAAATATAAGGCAGTCTGACTTAAATGGTCCTATTCCAGAAATTTTGTCGTATTCTAAATTTATGAAAAAATAAACTTCATAATTAACACAAGATTTTGGAGATATTATTTTTAAAAATATATGAGTTTATTCTTCAATAATAAGATTAATATTTTCTGTTTTAAACAAAATATTTAAAAGCTGTATTTTCTAAAATATGTAAATTTCAGATATATTTTCTTTGAAATGCTTCAAATGAAAATTATATAATTTTTATAACAATTATAAGTTATCTAATAAAATAATTTGATATAAAACAATCCAATGCTCAATTTTTTAGTGAAATGAATAGTTGAGGAAAAATTGGACATTGCACATTGTTAATAAAGCAGAATATGTGAAAATACATTTTCTTCAAATAAGAAATTTTAATTTGAAATATAGGTCCTATTCTAAATATAAAAAAATATTTTCAATTAATATTTATTAAAAAATAATGCTACTTTTACAGCTTTTTCATTTTTATACCAAATTATTTTAATATAACTTGAGAAGAAAATTAACTTAAGATAAATGATATCTCATTGAATTTTGTTAGTAGTTAAAAAAATAAGTAACATTTTTTTCTTAGCCAAATAATATTTTAGGCACTATCAAGAATATCAATGGATAAAAGGTTAGAAATGTGTGCATTAATTTTTGTATTCAAAAATTAAAATCACAAAAATAAATAAATCTCAATGTAATGTAAATAAATAGATTCTTTAGAAACTTTGCTGTAGATTTATAAATTGTTAATAAGTGATTGTTTAACTGCAAAATGCATAAAATTGAAAATATCAATCTTTTTTAACTATGTTTATCCATATATACACATATAAAAATTTTAAGGTAGTCTCTTAGTGCATAAAAATTCTTTAACTTATTAAAATAATCACATTTAAGAATATTTTCCAATTATATTTATTTTGAATGTTTTTACTTAATAGTTTTTTTTTTGTTTTATTTAGTTTTTTTACATAGTTTAGTATTAAATGTGTTGGCTACCACTGTTTAAACTAACAATAAATTTTTTATTTATATTCAAATGATTGACGAATAAAAAATGCAATATTTATATACATTTTTTAAATCAATATTTGTAAAATAATTTAGAAAATATATAAGATTTAACTACAGTATAATTTAGGAAAATTTGTGCAAAATATTATTTATATTATTTAGAAGGTTTTACTATTGGAGATAATTATCAAGAAAAACATTGAAAATGTGGTTAGAGATAAAATAAGCAAGATTAGATTACACTGTTCACTTATGTACAATAAAACATTCTAAAATGTAAATATATCCCTTATAAAATATTTACAAGCATTTCTCAATGTTTCTATAGTCTTATATATGCCCTTTACAAATTCTCTTTGATAATGAACTTTACTCCAAATATAAAAAAAGAAGCAAAAATAAATACAAATCAATTTTCTAATGCTGTAGCACATTGGTAAAATATCTTGGATGAGTTCAAAGTCAAATGAAGAACACACGCGTAAAAACAATGGAACAAGAGAAAAGGAGAACAGCAACAGGAGAAATTTTGACAAAATTGGGTTACACCTCTGCATTTTCCCTAAGCCAAACATAGCCGTTATCATCATCATCTGAGTCATTTTCAGAAGATGTCCCTCGAACCGACAGTGTGTCCATTCGTCGAGACTTTGAAGGAGGAGAGGCTGATCTGGCCCTTCGTCGAATCGGGCTTCCAGGAGGAGTACTGGCTGGTGATAATGCTTGCCTTAGTCTCCCTTTACTCTCTTGCCAAAATGTATTCTGAAAAGGAAAAAAATGCATAAGGAATGATTATGTAACACTTAAAAAGTGATTTTACTTATTTTGTTTTCAATAACTCATTTTAGAGATTTTGATTGGTTAACACATACACACTCTGTAACCAATAAAGTACTTGCTATTTTTGCTTTGCCACTAAATGAAGTGACAATAGGTATGTAAATTAACATACCATGTAGGTTAAAAAGCATTTTTAAAGCACATCAACCATATATTTCATTAAAATATATCAATCATATATTTTAATAAATATAACTTGTAGAATAGTGAAGACAAACAGAAATGTCCAAAGTGTTGTTTGTTTTATAATTTCAGAACAGGCTTATCAGTAACTACATGAAGTTGACGAATATGTTAAACGTTTGGAGATAGTTCTGTAAATGTACATACTACAAGACACTGGTTTCAAATATTCAGGCTAATGAAACAGACTTGGAGCAAGGTTTCACACACTTTTTTTACATCCACCTTTTCTGCATTTATCCTTGAAGCTACATAATAGATAGGTGAGCCTTCAATGACCTAATTATTGATGAAACTTGACTCAGAGCAAAAAATGCTTTCCGATGAATCCTAAATTTGCTTACAGCATCAAAATGGTCAAAACAGTGTTTGGTGAATACATATTGCCAGGAAATATTCAATATTGTGATACCCATTATCTGAAGAGGCAATGAGAGTTGTTATTGAATACAAATCTTGGTTATATTCTGTTTACACTTACACTCTAAATAGTGATCTTTTTTGTGTTAAGAATCAGGATTATATTTTTCATTCAAACCCTTCAGCGGGATAATACATAACCATGTGTTACTAGTATTTCATGAGCATTCCTTGATACAGAAATGCTTAGCTTCCTTTTTGGCTAACATGTTCTCCATATCCCTTACCAAAAAATATCTAAACAATATTTACCAAGCGAATTCATCATCATATGCTAGTAATTGTGGTTGATGAATAGTGTGCTGAAGCTACATAAGTTGGCATGCATAAATACAAGTGTTTATCTTTATTGTCCAGGTGGGAGAAATCTGTTATTGCTACCAGAAGTAATTGTTCGGGCTACTAATTTCTCTGGATTTATGCTTTTAAGTTTCTTGAAAATTTAGTCACTTTTTCTTAGACTTTCTTATTTTGTTATTTACATTTCTTCTTAATGTCACAATTTTAATGGTCAGTAACACAGTTTTATTTAAGGATATTAACATCTATAAACATTTATTAAAACATAATTTCATTTCATTAGTATTTTACTGTAAAATTGCAGTTAACACAAATATTACATTCAATCTGGTTTGTTTTATTTGTCACTCAATGGCCAATTTTTACATGAGTGCTAATTAGACCTCATGAGCAAAAATTGGCTATAGAGTGGTAAATAAAAGACCAGTCTCTGTTATTATAACAGGGCCTATAATTTAAAACACTCTTTGAATCATTACAAATATCCAATCCCAAGGCGAGAAATAAATCTGCAAACTATACAAGAATAACATTTAAATTGAAATAGATTGCTCAAAATATGAGCAAGGTAAAGTGAATGGTCAGATCAGGAATATCCCATTTAACTTAACCAGAAAACCTGTGATTACATTGGTGGTGTAGTAAAAAAAAAAGAAGCATAATGAAATGTTAAATTAATGAACACTTACTATGTTCTTATATACTTTCAAGTTTTAAAAATAGATTCATATTAGCTTTCATTTCTATTTGAATGTTATGTAAAGGAATCAGAAATTTTTTTACAGAATTCCACAATATTATCATCAATGAATTTCTTAGTATCTTAATTAAATACAACTACTAAACTTTTATTTTAAATCTGCTTTGGACCATAAAAAATTAAATATTAAAATGACAATTTTTTTTTGAAAAATGGTTATTTACGATTTAAAAAATAATTGTTGATAAATATATAAGAAATTTTATTCTATTACAAACATTTAAATGTAAAATATTTAAAAAAATACAACAATTTCAATCAAAATAACAAGTTACCATTAATCTATGAATTGCATAATCTTTTTTAAATTAACAGCATATCAAATATACTAGAACAAATTGAAATACAACAATAATATTATAACAAATTTTATTTAAATTATTCTGTTACATATACACAACTTTCAGTGATGTATCATTTATTTATAATAAGTATGTAAAAATTGATTTCTCAAAATTTATTGACAATTTTAAAATTATCAATATTTTAATAATTCATTAAAATAAAAAAATATCGATTTATTCCAAAATACTGAATATAAGAAAAAATAAATTTGCATTTTCTAAAACTTTGCCTATTTTCCTTCTACATCACAATAGAAATATTTTTTTATATTAATTTAAACCAGACTTGGTTATATCATTAAAACTGAAGCAAAGGAACAGCATTTTTCATAAAAATCTCATTGTCAAAATAATATCAATATTTTTTTTGGTTTCTGACATTTTATTTGTTTAGCTAAAAATTTTTAATTAAAGATTTTGAAACTTTCCTATATCACTTTTATAGGCATGAGTGTGGTTTATGTAATGGATGCATAATTTGTATATATAGAAATATATATACAAATACACCATGAATAATAAAATGGAAATATTTGTAAATAAACTACTAAGATTTGGAAAAAAGGCTACATAATGATTTTTCTGCCAAATTTCTTTGAAAAAGTAATTTTGATATCCATATAATTACACAGCACAATATGTATAATTGTAATACTTCTCTTGAAAGCAAATTATTAAATTCATAAAAAGATTGTATAATACAATGAAAAAAATGAGCTAATTTTTTATCAATCATATTGAAACCAATGATTTTATGATTCTAATTGAAAATGTATTTTAGCTCAAAAAATCACTAACACTTTATTAAAAAAAGTTTCAGAAATTAGTATACACACTGCATTGAAAATAACAAGTATAAACATGGAATTATACAAATTCAGTGACTGATCTGAATTCATGACCTGTGAGTAATTTCAAATCAAGTTTATAAACTTTAAATCAAGTGTAATATTAACAGTTCTGAAACAAATATGGAATTCAAGTGTATAAACAATTATATAAAAATTAAAGTCTTTACATCTTTGAAATAAAATGCTTACAGCCTACTGAAGTTAAATACACATTTTTGAATACATCAATATAATGAACTTAAATAACTTATCTTTACATAATGATTAAAAGGTTGGTTTACATTTGGTACTTTAAATTCATTTTTGAGAAAAAAATGTATTGAAAATTAAAACCAAAACTTTTCCATTAACTAAAATGCTACAGTTTGAAGTATTATCAATTCAAACTTCACATAAAATAATACAACATGCCTTCACATATAATGATATTCATTTTAATATAACAAGAATAATACTCATTCAAATTATTTTACTCTTCAACTTGTGCATTAATATAGTTAACTTTATCAAGATTGCAGATTAGGAATGACAAATATTTGTTTTGAAAAACAAAGCAAGCAAGAGAAGTTTCATTCTGAGAAGGCTGGTACAGAGAATTTTCCAAGATTAGATGATTTAACAACACTACTCCAATTTGTTATCAAATGTGAAAAAACACAAGAGTATTTCCATAGGATTAAGAATTTTCTATGTCAAATTTGTATTCTTCCCATAAATAAATTTTTTCTTTCACAAAAGCATTTATTGTAAACTATCATAAATCTTAATGAAATATGATCAAGCAACTTTGCTTTATTAAAAGAAAATATTAAACTTCCTTCAAATTTTAAGAATCCTTAACCAAAATTGATTATATTGTCTTATGTGCTATTAAAGGTTTTATAAATTGTCAGGGTAGTAAATTTTAACCTATATTTTTCATAAATTAGAAACATTTACAAGTTCAAAATAACAATATATCAAGATAATTAATAACATTTTTGCAAAAATGAAGACAATCAAAGAAATAAATATTAATTGTGCTAGATCAAGAGAGAATATAAGCAAACTAAAAATTAATCGTTGTAGTTAAAATTAGAAATAAAGTTGATTTTAAAATTTGATTTGAGAGGTTGGTTAAAGATTTCTTTAAAAAAAGCATTTAGAAAATTCTTCACAAGTTCAATTTATTTTAAATTTAGACAATTCTAGAAAAATTTCTATTGATTTAATATTTACTGTCCGAGAGAAAAACCACCTTTTCATCAACCGAAATTAAGAAAAATATTATAGAAACAATAATTCAACCAAACATAATTCCTACTTTTTAATGAAAAGTATGCGGTTTTTCTGGCTTAATAAAAAAAAAGTAATACAAAATAATTGACAAATCGGTAACTATTTAAAAAATATGTGCTTTTGATCTTTGAACTGGATTGAAAAAGAATAAAATACACATTTTTAGTTACAAAATTAAACAAAGAAAAATATATTGAATGTTAAAAAATAATTACAGAAGAATATTAATCAATAGTCAATTTCGTTTGATGGATATTACTACATTTATAAATGTTAGAATAAAAAATATACTTTAATATTTTGTAACTGTTCTTATAAAAATTGTGAAGAAAAAACTGTGGAAAATCTTAGTAAGAGGCTTAAACATCTGATTTTAAGGGAATGTCACTTTGAATTATTAGAATTTCTTTTCTTTGCAATACAATTGATACGATAACATGGAATATTTTTATGCAACCATTTCTTTCTTTGCCTGAAGGCATAATATTTTAATTATTTAACATTTCTATAATATTTAAGTATATTGGAGTGCTAATATTTAATTGATGCCAGCAGAAATATAAATTAAAATCATCGTCCCAAAATATATTTTAACAATCATTTCAATGGACACAGCACTATTTACTATCAAGTTTTTTTTAAAGTATATTTTGCACTTTTAAAACACATTTCAGAAGTGATAATTAATGAAGATTAGTTACATTTCATTGATGAAAATATGTACAGGAGGTTCAATCCCTTGAGCTTCTTTCACTCTAATGCTACATTTTAACTAATATATTTGGATTCAATAAGATCATTGGATACCTTTGTTTTGTAAATTTACTCAACCATTTCCAAATTCGCCACAGCACAGATGGAATTAATGATCCACTATTAGAACTTTTAGGGGTTATAGTTGTTGAGATTTCATTATCAATGGTGTCAGAAATGTCCTTTGGTGTTGAATGAAGGCAAGTAATTGGATCAGTTTCACAACCTTCAGTCTGTAATGACGATAAAATAAAGACTAAAATAAGGAATTTGTCAAATAATCTGTATTACAGAAACCAAACAATAAGAAATTATAAAGAAAGCAGAATAAAAATAAAACAAGTGGGAAAATGTCCACAAAAACTTCATAATTCCTTTTGAAAAGGAAAACTAAAACCTTTCAATTAATTTCCAAATTGAAAATTTTATGACAAAAAATTGCATCCATAAATCAAAGCATAGTGATTAAGGAAGACAAAAAGAATTGAAATAGCATTCCCCAAATGAGGAAATGTATTTTGACTTTCATTACCTAAATGTTATAACCAAATGAACACTGGGAAATGTAAATTCCATTATAAATTTAAATAAAGTAAAATAATTACCAAATGTAATTTCAGCATCCATCCATCCAATATAAGTAAAAAAGAAGAAACTTTTATTTAATAAAATCGAAAATAATAGATTGTTACTGTGCATTATTGATACATACATTAAAAAAATGAAACTCTGCAACATATATACAGACATGATTGCTTCCCAAATGATTTTTCAATTATACATGGAAAAAAATGGAAAATATCATTTATTTGAGAAAATACTGAAAATATGAAGTTATGGTAGACAAGAACAAAGGTTCAAAATAAAGGGATAAACAAATACTATCTTATGACGAAAAAGGAACAATAAATTTTAAATAAATAATTTTGTGCAAGACAATACACATCAAAATTAAAATGTAAATAAAAAAATACAACTATCAGGAAAAAAAGGAACAAATACCAAAAACAAAAGGGATTTAAATTTCACATTAGTCATCATTGTGTGTGACACAAACTAGGATTAGAGAATATACAATAACTTTCAATATAACCATATTTAATTTCTTTAAATATATAATAAGATAAAAAAAATTCAATGAATTCTCTGTAGAAGAATATTGATTTTGATTGATGTAAAACAAGAAATTTTGAAGAAAATTAATTACAAAAGCCAGGAAAGTGGATCTTTAACACTTAAGATAATTTTTTCATAAACTGTAATTATTTAAAATTTAATTCATTTCCAATGATTTATGAGCAAACTAAATTAACGCCCACTTAGAGTATATTTTTCCTTGCTCTTCTAGGAAGTTACACATTACCTCCTAACAATGATTTCATTCAATAAAAATTTAAAAACACTAATATTATAATTTTTACATTTTCTTCAATTAAAAATGAATGAATGTCTCTTAAAACATCTGAATTGACATCCCAACTGAAAAAGGTAATATTTCATCTGATATTACCTTTTAAATCCTTTTAATCCTCCTTTTAAATCCTCAGTCAAATTGCATTCATAGTAAAATTACTAATAAAAAAAACTTAAGTGATATCAAAAATATTCACAAGTATGAGATGTAATAACTTATAAGGTGTTGTAAGATTTCCATTTTGGGGAAAATATTAAAAAGTTCACCAATCCAACTTTACTTATTAATGGGCATAATATCAGATATAACTGAATTTAACTAAAAAGGTTAATGTAAGAAAAATTTTAATTAAACCAAGGGATGAAAATATCCATTTTTATATGATTATTTACAAAATAAATATGCATTGCAAAATCTTGGCAGTTTATTTATAAATAAGCTTAGATTAAATAGTCAATGTAAAGAAAATTATAGTTTAACCAAAGTTCATGCTGAAATAGCAATATGAGTACTTACCAAATCCCATATAACATTGAAGTATTATTTATGCATACTTATTATCATAGCAATTGACAAAAAATTTTGTCATAAAATATTTTAAAACAAAAAAATAAAAATAGAGAGTTTTTGAATCATTGTTTTCATATTTCATATTGTCTTGTTTTACATTTTGGTATTACATGTTTACATTTCCTTTCTTTTAAGTTCAGTAATTTAATTTTTAATAAAGAATTAAATGAATTTTTTCTTAGACATTTGTAGAAGAGCAATTGCTTATATTTATTTTGAATGTCTATACATAAAATTCAAAATTTCAATTGCCATTATTAAAAAAATTTTTAACAATTTTTTTAAATTTTTAAAAAATTTTTTAACAATGGCTCAGAGAATTTTTTTTTAATGTTTGTCATGAATTTTTTAGTGTATAACATACTTTAAATGTCTTAAAAAATTCAACTGACAGCATAGTTTATTTTTTCAAAGAAAACAGCTTCTGAGCACTAGTAAAATTTTCTTAGGCACTAGCTACAAAAGTAAAACTAAAAGCATAAGTTCATCTTGTGCATTATTCTAATAATTTCTTAGTTTCATGATATAAACTGGGATAACATGAATATAATAATAATGCTGACTTTATAGCATAAAACTGATTGTTTTTAGAAATAATTGATAATCAGAAATAAAAGAGACTGAAGAAATTAAATATGTATACAGGTTAAGCTATAGAAGAACTGAAACACAAAATAATAACAAAACAGTTACAGTACATACAATTTTATGAAAGGTTCTTGGCTAAAAAGAAAAATTTATTTTTTGTAGACATCACAGGAAAATCCAATTACATATATTAATATGTGTTAAATGAGAATAAGGTTTTAATTTTTAACATTTATATAACTTTCACATTGCGAACTTAAATTGAAAATAAGACAATATTTTTTAAATGAGGAATAATTTGCAATAATGTCGTTATAGATATTCCTAAGAAAGAAATAGCCTGTTGCTACTGTTTTTACACACACAACTCTCTTATATATTATATATAGACTTAAAAATCCTACTGGATAAATCTTGAATGCACAACAATTGCATAGCCTCATTCAGTATCATATTTGGCTAAACAGCCCAGTGCCTCCCTCTGCATTATATTCCACTGCATTCTACTTCTTACACTTGTACACCAGGTTCTTTCCTTGATAGCCAAGAAGTCCATCTCCGCTGATTTCATCCATCTCATTTTGGGTCAACTCTTTTCTGCTTGTTAGAAGTTTATGCAAAGGAATTCTTTTAATGTAGTATCATCATCCATTCTCAAAACATGAGCTGCAAAGTTCATCTGATTTATTTTTATAACCTTTACAATATCTGTTCTCTAGGGATTTTATATCACTGTAAGTTACATTTTCTCCAAACATTGTAAATTCAAGCCTCACTCAGTAAAATGAACATAATTTGAGATAGTAGATGGAGAATTAGAAATCAATGGTAAATTAAAAATCTAAATTCCTTAGTGAATAAAGTAGTCTCCCAATAATCCTGATTTCAATTTTGATATTCTCTGTATTTATATAACCTCTTATATGTGCACAGAAGTGGGCAGAATATAAATAGTACCAAAATCTTCTTATATATACATACAGAGAGATATATGTATACATATAGCATTATTAGATATTTGTACTATTTGAAAGGCAGCCTTTTAAATTTTAGCTTCAGTGGCAGAAAGAAGTTTATAAGTGTATTGAGAAGCTGAGAGTTATTTCAAACCCACACAGTTGTATACAAAACAAAATTGTACAATAAATAAATAATCAAAAGCAAAATTGTATAATAAATAACCAATCAAAAGCAAAATTGTACAATAAATATCCTAATAAGCATACAATCAAGTCTTTTGCACTTGAACTGTGATGTGATGTGATTTGACACTTCAAAACTGGCTACTTAATTTATACTTATTTTTTATGAAGGAATCACTGAAATTTGTAGAGAAGCAAGAGAAAACACAATGCTGAAATTAACCACATATATTTTTCAAGCCTGCTCAAAATGTACTACTTACATTTTGATAAAAGCAATTAAATAGGCAAATCTATTCACCATGAATGTCAAAGCAATTACAAATAAGGATTGCAATTACTTACCAATCTTCCATCTTTTCCAAATAAATCCAAGAAATTATTAATAAATTCTCTAGACTTTTCTTCCCACTTGTGAATAATTTCATGTCTTTTATCTTCAAACTTCCCTTTAATTTTATCCATTTTGTTTTGCAATAAAAACTTCTTTTCCTGTAAATCAAATCATGTTCAAAAAACATATTTGACAAAAATTACTAAAGATTTTAAACAGGGAATAGTTAAAAATCACATAGCATTTCTCTCATCAAATTAATGCAATAAAAATAGGGCATAAAAAGTGAAAAAAGATTCACTCATTTCTTCTTTTTAATATTTATTTTAAAATCTCTTCCAATTAAATTTAAATACAAATAAAATGTTTTGATATTTTTCCTTTATACCCCCACTTTTGTTCCTAAAAAAAACATGTTTTTTACAGAGAAGCAAAATTAATATAACGTAGATGCGATTTTATTGGCTCAAAATTTTATTTTAAACTTAATATATACTAAATTTGTGCAAAAATTGACTAAAGTGTGATAAGCAATAGTAAACAAACTAAATACTAAGCAAAGCTAATGCTAGTTGATGCAAAATATGGCTTTATGATAATTTTGTTGGTTAAAAAAAAAGCATTATGGTCACAAATCACCAAGGGTAAAAATCAACTAAATACAAAATTTAATTTTGTCTTATTGAAAAAAGGTACTATTACATTATATTTACGCAATCGATCACCAATGCAATTGCTAAACCATTTCTAGCAGAAATAAACATTAGCATTTTAATAATTTTTATCAATAAGTGATAATAATTTAGTTTATAAAATATAAATAAAATGTTTGTATTATTTTTTAGTAATTTCTGGAAACCTGAGTATTTTTTAAATACCTGATGCAAATGAATTATTTATGATAATAACTTATGATTTTTTCTTTCCCATTATGGCAATTATCAAAAGTAGAGGTATAATGGAAAAGTACCAATAATTCTTATAAAAGGTGATCATAGAAACATAACTTCAAAAGAAATTAAAGGAATGTTGTTTTGAATTCATTACAAATAGTTTGATTTTGTTTGTCACTCCTTTTTTTGCACATGAGGGCTAGTTAGGCAAGGCCCAACAATTAAAGTGAAATGACTGATTAGATTAATAAAAAAATTTAACCTAATTCATACTTTCCACAATCATAAAAAAAATCTGAATTATTTATAAACATAGAAGTCAAGTTAACAAGCAACAAAATGCTGATAAAAGCAGAGGTGCCCAATGTCCTACAAACCCAACTCTAAGAAGAAGAAAGTTAACAAGGAATGCATGACACTCAAGGACTATTTAGGTTTCCATACAGAATATAATAGCATTATATATCAAGAAAACACTTCTTTTGAAAATCTCAATACATTTAAAATAATTTCATACCTAAATTAAGATATACATATGATTAGTAAAATTATGATTGGTAAAATTATAACTAAATAACACATATTTTAGCATTCATTGTAGGTGCATCACCACAAGCTGAGAAACACTAACTAACTACAAAAGGAACTTTTTTCCATCTGGAAATAAAAGCATGAACTATATTTTTTATCCATCATCAAGCAGTTTATTTGGCTAAATGTTGTCAACCAGGCATTTTTTCAATAGATTCTGTTGCAATGGATTTTCACTATTGCAAAAATAAATAAATAAAAATAATAAAAAATAAACCTTTGATTCTTTTTGCCCTTTATTGAAACAGAAATATGTATGTCAGCACAAGACGGTGGAATGAGTAAGATTTGAAAGTTATTTAATAAATTCTGTGAGAAAAATTCACAAGTATATAAAAAATTAAGTGAATTTTAGCAAATACAATACTTAAAAATATCACATGGCATTATACAAAAGGTGTAATAAAATGAAATGCTGAAATACTTGAGGAAGAGTATATTAAATGCATTTAGTAATTTTTCAATCCTATTACATTGAATCAGAATTTTATGAGGAATTTTATTATGTATATATTAGATAGAATTATTTTTAAGAAATGTGAATTTATACAATTAAATTCGTTTATTAAAAGATGCTTATTTTATTTATATTAATGAAAATACATATGTAGATTATAGAAAAAAAGCATTAAATATTAATTTTTAAAAATTTTTTTTAATGTTTCCAGATTAAATTAAAAAATAATGGCTTTGTATTATTTACTATATTTTAGACACATTTAAAATTTGATACTAAATTAATTTTATATAATTCAAATTCAGAATTAATTAAAATTATCAGATAAGTACTCCCAAAAAATGTACCAGATAAATTTACATAACAATATACTTACATTTAAAAAGGACACATTCATTTCTTTAGCACTGTATCCACGATCTAAATTACGTCTGACATACATGTCATAATCTCTTACAATACGAGCTACTAAATCTGATGTTGACACTCCTTCTGTGCGTTCTGTAGCAATAAACATGCCTTTTTCTTTAATGCTCTTATATATATCATTTTCAGATCCCATTGTATATGGCAGATCATCATGAGCAACAAAATCAATCTATAAATACAATTAAAATTGTGCTTAACAGAGTGAGTATATTTAGAAATTAAAAATAATATACAATTCTCAACTTTATACTTAAAAATATATAGTGTTGCAAATTATGTTTTCAGTAAATAGTCGACTTCATTGAAATCAAAATATAATTTTGTAACAAATACAAAAGTAAATTGTGATTTGAATAAAATCGTAAAATTGTTATTTAATTATAAATAATTTATTAAATAAATATAGTTAATGTAGGTATAATTTTTCCCTAGATGAGAATACTGCACTCATAGAACTACCAATCATTCATTACTCTATCAGAACAATATCATGTAAAAATATTATACATAAAACTATAAAGTTTTAGAAATTGAATATATAATAAAAAAAAAGTCTTACAAGAAATTGAACACAGATGACAATGACTGATTGATTTTCATAATAACAACTTTGATTATAAAAATATGGTATGTTCTAAGAAAGCCACAAACAAAGACAAATTTTAAATTTTAGTCAAGACACATTTAAGTAAGGCACTATGAAACAATAATAAAATATGCACTAATTGTTAAAAGATTAATGGGTCATTTGAGGAAATTTAAATACACAGCAAAAATTGGCACCTGAGTTTACAACAAAACACCAGTTACAAGGAACTTCCAAAATGTGTGTAAACTATAAGCTAAGTGGGTATTAAATGAAAGAAAAATATTTTTGAAAATTAATATGTGAATTAAACAAAACAGCATAATGAATAAACTGTTTTTGATCAAATAAATCTCATTGCTTCAAACAACATCTAAAACAAATATTCTTTAGCAATAATTATTTTAAAGTAATTGGACTTTTAATTTTCAGCACTTCATTTAAAGGTAAAATGTACAGTGCAAGAAACTACTTAGTTTGAATGAATTCAGGAGTCAGAAGTATTCATAATTTGATCATTGCAAAAACATATATTTAATCATGATAAAAAGATACGAAGTTAAAACAATAGCCAATTATATAAGTTAAAGAAAACTTCATTTCAGTTTTAAAATAGGAAAATGGATGGAAAATATTTTATGATAGAAATATGACTTAACTGTTGTTAGCATATAAGAATTAAGTGAAAAATAAATGCTAATATAATGAGACCCTTAAAGGATTGTTTTTTTTTTTTTTTTTTTTAACAGTTTATTACTGAAAACACTCTTTTATTATATTATTATACTAAAAACTCATAAGATGTTCACAAAATTAATTTTACAAGGCAGTCATCAAAATTGTAATTTCTTATACTAAACAAACATATATATTTTAAATTTAAGCAGTAGTTTGTTTATTCTATCTTATTACAAACTTTTCTATTTTTCTGTCCCCCCCCTTTGAAATAAGCTCCAATATTATATACAGTAAAATATAAAAAAGCTTAACAATTTATTTAAATTACTTTATTTTCTTCCAAGAATGTATCATCCAAAACCCAGGGTGCATCTCTCACCACTTCATCAACATATCGACAGTGACGAACACCTTCATACCTTTCCTCATCAGTCATTACCGTCTTCCCTTTATTTTGATGGGTAAGAAAATCACTACTAACTAAAAAAGAAAAATAAGAAAAATTGTACACATATCATGGAAAAGAAAAACAATTCAGAAGTACCGTAAAAAAAATTTTCTGAAAGTGTAAATGTTACAAGAGGTTTATGTAAAGATAAAGTTTAATTTATAATATCAAATCAGTATCATATTTAATGATAAGAGTTTTCACCAATGTAAGACAATTTATTCAAAAATAATAAAAATAAACTTACCACCCACAATTAGATAAACTACTGGGAATGCACACTTTGCTTGCATAAGCTGACGAGCATGTCCTTGATGAAATAAATCATAAATTCCATCAGCATACACTCTAACTGGCCTTGGAGCTAAAACATAATTCAATTAAGAATTAAATATTAAATAATTATATCAAATCTGTATTTCCATACATATATATTCACACACATATTATTTCCCTTCAAATATTAGAACAAAATCGAAAATTTTTTTAAAAATTAGAATTTTAAAATTATGTTTATTTTCAGTTATAATCACAGAAATATTAATTATTAACTTGTAAGTCAACCATTCTTAATAACAAATTTAAGATAACATATTTTAAAAAGTGTGAATATAAAAACAAAAATAATAATTTGTTTTTTCATTTAATTAATCAACATTCATTTATAAATCTAAACTCATAATTTCTGGAAAGCGTAAACTTTTATGAAACAAAATATTTTTCAAAAATTTTAAGGCATAAAAACTATGATTCAAAAATAGATTCTTACAGGTATCCTTTTAAAAAATGTTTCATCCTTTTTAAAGATATACCAGGGGTGTTTGTGGGACCCCAAAAAATCCCCGGAAACATTTACGGACTTACTAGCGACATTTTAGAGTTTCGAGAAGGGGGGGGGGAGAAATGAAAAATTACAATTATGAAGTATTGAATGGCCTAATTATTGCGTTTTCTGCTATCAAAGCAAACAAAATTACCCAGATCAAAATAAATAATTCATTGTTATTCCTACTTCCTTTTGAACGACGATCCCTGGAATTTCCGGGTATTAAAGTTCAAAATCCCCGGAATTCCGGGGTTTCCCTGGAACACAAACACCCCTGGATATACACTCAAACTATACTCTCATTGACTTTTCAGACATTCTCAAACTTGTATATATCAAACATTCATTTAGCATATTTTGTCCACAAAGAAAGTGTTTTTGAAATATACCAAATAGTGAAATAAGAAATGCCTAATTTAAATACTTGATGTGCACTACTATTTTCAAAACCATACATACATAGCACAGAGCAACAGTTACCAAAAAATCTCAAAAACAATAAGTATGATGCTTTAATAGCCTTTTCAAGTTAACCCCCTCTTCCCAATAATTGATACTTTACTTGGTATAGACTCAAATCATGTTTTAGGTAATAAATAGCTGCAGAATTGTGAAGAGTTACAGCCAATGAATTGTTAAGAGAGAGAATTACTGCAGAAACTTACTTTTGTAAAACATTCTTACCAAAAACAATTATATATATATATAACACAGTAATGATAGTTATTTAAGGTAACTACAAGTCCCAGAGTGAAACATGAATTTTTATGAAAACATTTTATACCCAGACTTGTTTTTATTGAGGAATCTTTATCTTTGTCTAAGAATAAAGTACATAAATACAATTGCAGAGTTTTTTTAAAAAATTAATGATTTTTTATTTAAACACGACAAAAAATAATTTGGAAAGCTTCCTTATATATCAAACAATGTTACAAAAATAAAAAACAAGAGAATCCTAATGAAAAAATTTAAAGATTGTGATTACATAAACAAATACTTTACATGATCATTCCTTTACAATACAATTAAATTTCTATGTCAAAATTTTAAATATCCAATATTTTAAAACATAAAAAATAAGATTGTAGAAAAGTTTATTATGATTCTTCTTACAAGTTTACATAATTTATAGATATTTGGTATTAAATATTAAATGATATGAAATTTACTTTTTATTCTCCTTTGAAATTCAGTCTATTAAAATTTTCCTGTGTACTTAATGCCAATGTAATTATTTAATATGAAGAACTTCAATAAAAAAATTTTAAGCCATTCATGATGCTATTTCATTAAAAATTTAATTGTATCTGTATTTACAATTACTTTACATTCAAACAACATTCATTTATAGTAATAAATGTCCCTTATTCTTAAAAAGTTATATTGTGACTACAATAATTTGTATTACAATTAGATTATATATTTAACACTGTTTTAACAATGATAGGTTCATAAAAAGACTTAAAGAATACATACCAGAACCACTCTGAGCCATTTCTTTAGTTATTTTTATAGAATAGTCACATCTGGCTCTTTCTTCAATAGCTTCAGGTTCATCGCTAAAAGGTGCTGGTCGATACAGAGCCTACAGAAAATTTTGCTTAAATTATAAACAATAATAAATTATTGAAAAATATTACATGAAAGAAATGTTTAAATACCGATGTGGTTGGACGATTTTCATAAGCCAATCGTTGCCCATTTACATGAGTGGAATTTTTACTACTTTCTTTTCCTAATGAAGCTTCAGCACGACTGCGTTTTCGACTTCTTCCATGTTTGTTGACACCATTTGCTCTAAAACAAAAATGTAAATAAAATATCTCAATATTTGTAATTTATTTTTAAACACTAGCTAATAAGTATTTGGACTAATTTTATATACTATCAAAATAACAAAAAATGTTCATTACCATTATGAATACTTAACAATGAATTTTAATACTACAGAAAAAGTGATAATCAACGATTTTTTTATAATTTAAAATAATTTTATATTGTTTTTATCATACTCCTTCATTTAAACTCATAGGCATTTAAATAAAAATCAGCAAATATGCTCGACTTTTCCTTTTAATGGCCTAATTAGATTTCAATTTACCCAGCTTTCATTTTTTTTCTAAATATGTCAATAAGACATTAAAGTAACAATAAGTAGAATTTTTTAAATTAAGAATTATGTATTTTGATAAAATTATGCAGTATAATTACAACAAAAATTTATAAAATTTACAAGTTTTCCAACAGCTTTTCTATGAAACAATCTATCAAAAAAAATCATTATTTATTTCATAATGCGCAATTAAGAAAAAAATATTATATTGTAAATTAATTTCTTGTGAATAATTTAAGTAAGAAGCATCTAATAATCTTAATATACAAGAAATTTCAGAAATACATAAAATCAAATTCAGTAATTCATATATATATGATACATATATGCTTTTAATCATGAACAAAACAACTTGTAAAGTAAAAGATACAGTATTTTATATACTGGCATCAAAGAAAATAAAAAGAATGATTAATTATTTTGCTTTGTTTAAGAAAAGTAAATACTGTTTTTATGATTCATGTAAAATGAATATAATAAAAATAAATATAATATAATAATAAATAATCATTTAATAATAAAAACACATCTAAAATACTTAAAACAGTCTTACAATATTTCTATTGATACACATTTAATGCATACACTTTCAGACTTATGCACAGTACTAATTCTTGCATCCTTTTAAAATGACTTTATAAGTACATAATAAAAATTATCTTAGCAATGAATTATCTAAATTTAACAAAAAAATATGCATGAGCTCTTACATCATTTTACTAAATATAAACAAATTAAATATGCTGAACATCTTTTCAAATTATAAATTTTAAATTAAAATTTAATTGAAAAAGTAAATATATTATTCATTAAACTTATTTCACTCAGTTATAAATGACAATAAAAGTGACAGCATATTAAGATCTAACTGCATTGCTTTAAGCAGATATTTTTCCTATAATATTAATAGGAATTTGAATGTTAATTTTCTAGATTTCAAGCAACAATTTACATTATAAAATAAAAATCACACATAGAATTTAAATATTTACTTACAAGTGTTGTGAATCAGATGATTGGAGATTTGTATTTACTTCCATAACTTCTTTTTCCATTTGAGATGACCAGAAATCTAAGATCAATATATAATAAAAACAAAATCAGATACAGACAGAATATACAAACAAGAATATATTTTAGATTTTCTGTATAATATTTTTATACTAACTTTTTAAGAAGAAAAAAAAATGAAAACAAGTATTACTATTTACTAATAATTTAAAATTGATTTCTAGTACCAACATAATATGCTAATTTGAATAAATTAGACATAAACCCTTCAGAAATAAATGTACTATTTACAGCATTCAATACAGTAGTTATTAAATATTTTTCTATCAATAATTGCTCTTTGTAATTCATTATTTCAGAATTTTTACCTTTCCTTTTGAAAAAATATTTTTCCACAAGGAAGTTCAAATACTGTATGATGATATCAAATCAATATTTACTTTTTTTTAAACAAAAATTATCATAAAAAGATAAATTAATATTGTCCTTTTTGAAAAGTTTTAAAGCTATAAAAATGGTTTTCAAAAAAATTTGGATGCTATATAGAATAAATTAATCCTTAGTGAAAAAAGACTAAACAATAATCAGTTGTTTCTCCAACAGATAGAACTGTTATCAGATTTAAAAATCAGCAAAAATGACTGTTAGATAGAATGAATATCAATATAATTTTAATATTGTAAGAGTCATCAGTTTATTATGCGATAAAATATAAAAAAAATTTTAATAGTTGACATTCATAGATTAATAGGGTAGGAATGGTAAATTAACATTCACAGCAATTTATTCTTAAATTATCTTTTATAAATAGCCAAAATATGCTTAAATCTAAATAGAGAACAAAAAAATTTGAAAAGCTTTTACTAATAATTTTCATATTTTAATTTTTGAATTAAAAACTAGTTTAGTTAAAAACATTTTGAAATAGCATTCAAAATAGGTATTTTCTTTTTACTTAATTAAAAAAAATTTTCTTTATACTTTACTTACAATCATTAAAATACATATTAAAATGTTCTACCTATATGCTGAATTGAATTAAATACTGGATTATCAATTAAAGTTTAATTCATGCCAACAATAAAACATGAAAACAATTACCATGAGAAAACTGATAGCATATATATTTTAAAATATTTCACTTTTTACAAGTAATGATTATTATGTTATTTAACTATAAAAATGTTAAAAAATTTTCATATAATTCCAAAATAAAACTGAAATATAATCATTAAAAAAAAACAGATTACATATAATAAATAACATTCTCAGCATCAATATTAAGTAAAAAACTAAAATAATATTTTTAAGTTGACTAATCATTTGAATATTCTTAATAATATAGAATATAGTTTATATACATACATAAAAATATATGTACACATATATATATACATATATACACACATATATATATATATATATATATATATATATATATATATATATATATATATATATATATATATATATATATATATATATATATACATATAGTATATATATAGATACTATATATATATATATATATATATATTTGTATATACATATGTATATATATATATACATATATACTATATATATATATATATATATATATATATATATATATATATATATATTCATAATATCTAATATAAATTAAAAACTAGGAAAATATGGGCATAATTCATTTTCATTGAGACATAGATGATAGAAGGCCTTAACAATAACATTATGGTAAGGAGGGAATAACTATGTATGATACTGTTTATTACTTGATGCCAATATATTTCCTTATGAGAAACAATTCATGGCCATAAATTAATATATTAATAGCCATAAATCAATATATACATATCTACATATACAGGTACATATATATATATACATATACAGTATATATATATATATATACATACATATACATACACATATATATACATACAAATACATATATATACACATATAAAAAATTATTTTGCACCCGTTCTTGCTTGCTATACCAAGAAATTTGTCGTGTGCTTAATACCTTACTGAATTTAAATTATTACTAATGCATAAAATATTGATTCTTTAAATTTTTGTGAAGTTGTTTCTAAAGTTTTTAAACTTTTTAAAAATATTTTCATTGATAAAATAATGTAATATTTCTTCATTAATGTGAAATGAAAATTAACAAGCATTGTGATTCCTTTTAATTTTATTATAACATTTAATATTTAGAAAGCACATAATGAATTATTCTAAAAAATATAGTGATGTTTATATTCAAAATCTCTAATATAAATTAAAAACTAGGAAAACATGGGCCCAATTAATTTTCATTGAGACTTAGATGAAAGAAGGCTTTAACAATAACATTATGGTAAGGAGGGAATAACTATGTTTGATACTGTTTATTACTTGATGCTAATATATTTCCTTATGAGAAACAATTCATGGCCATAAATTGATATATTAATCCCCAAATAAACTATTTTGTTACATTCCACAAAATGGTTAGTAATAAAATAGCTTTTCTTCACAAAAAAATAAGATAAAAATTAGTCAAAATAAATAAATTTGTTTCTTGAAAACTATGGAGAACTTAAATTCAAAAAGGGAAAATTTAAATAAAAATTTTAGCATTTTATAAGCATATAATGATACATTATATGTTATATGCATATAAAGTAAAAACAAGTAAATGATATTTAGAACATAATTAAAATTTAGAAAACAATTTTTTATAATTTCTAACATAGAATACTTTAAGTGCTGATCTTTTGTTGAGATCAATAAATTAGTTATTGATTTGATTCCACATTCCTCCTCTTGTCAAATCATAAAAAATAACTTTAAATCAAGCAATTTTTTTGGAAACTAGTGTCAGATCATCTAAGAGATATGGAAAATTGACATATAGCTGTTATATATTAAGATATTTATATATTTCTATAATTTATGACAGGGATTGATATAACATTTACCAAAATTATGCACGAAATTATTTACAATAATAAACCGTATTCCCATACAGTATAAGTTTTAGTTCTGCATTCAATTTAAAGATACATAATTAAGATGTGTTGTCAACATAGCAAATCAACTTTTATACACATTTATGTTGGACCACGGTGGCCTGGTTGATTACGGCATTGTTCTCCTTATCGGAAAGTAATGAGCTTGAATTGTGGTTTAACCGAAGTTCCATCATATTCAGTAAAAATGGCTGGGGCACATTAAATAGGTAATGGTTGCAATGTCCTCCAAGTGAAATAATATCTCTAGGGATGGCAGGTTGATGAAACAGGGAGTCTTCTGTTTGGTCCCTGCTGCTAAATCATGAAGACTCCCACCCAGCCGCTTCCACCTAATTGGTACAGTCCACCTCCGGATATGTACAAGGAAGAACATTCGTGCAACAACAAATTTATGTTTATGCAGGTGTTAAAATTTGTCCAAGAGCCAGGGGAAAAGAACGAACTTCTGGACAATCCAAAGCACATAATATACACCCAAAAATAATATTTTTGGTGAGATCATCATAGTTAAGACTGAGATATTATTTAGACATGGCATTGATTAGCATATGAACAGAAAGAAACAATGATAACTGTGCAACACCTTGTGATATTTTACACTGTAAGAATGTGCATTATTGTAATTTGTTTACCTTCTTTTCTCTTTCAATGGATTATATCCTACATACCCATAATAAATAACTCCCAAAAAGCAGCAATTATAAGAAAATATAAAAGTGATGAGATTGCATTGGTTTGACATGAATCTCCATTTATCAACTTATTAGGAAGATTGGCCATTCTTCTTGACCTCTCTCATTCTACCTTGACCTTTTTTTTTACTATATTACCTTGAAGTGGTTTATCACCTTAGAGAAAACAGTCACACATTGTTAATTTTATATACAGATAATGTGTTCCAACATGCCTGTAGCTTAAAATTTCTTTTTAATGATTTTAACATGAAATAGCCTTTTGAAAATCTTATGTTTTTATTCATGAATAAACACATTCACTGTTTTTCACATTTCAAGTCTACACCTGTAGTTTTCTTTTTTTCATTATACTTTTTAATGATTAACTTTTGGAACTGATTAAGTTTTTATTGAATATAATCCTTCAGTATTTTGAAATATACTCTCAAGCTTACAATCAGAAATATGACATTATTAAACTGATATTTGAAAGTCTATGCATTTGTAAATAAGGTTTTATGAAAACAGTTGCATAGAATTTATGGCAAATAATCCCAAAAAATAGATTTTTAAAAAAGTTAAAAACAGGTTTCATTAAAATATACAGAGATACTTTATAAATGAAAATAAATAGTTATCTTAGATATTAAGTTACAAAGTGCAATAATTAGCATCCACTTTAATAACATCGTAATTATAGGATGCAATCAAATGTATAATATTTTTTTACTTTATTATTAATTATTTACTTTTAATTAAATTATTTAATTATTTTTTAATTAAAAAATATTTAGTTAAAAAAGGACCTCAAACCTTACAAACATCTATATTTGAAATAGAAGTCAAACCCATGAACTAATGAACTGAAAGGCAGAATATAAATTCAGTTGCTAGCTCGGCATAATAGAGAAAAACTATTCCTAATATATTATCATACATAATCAACATAATAGATTATTTTATTCACGCACACACGAACTTCTTTGTTATTTCTTGGAAACTTACATATTTTACACAATTTTTTAATTGATAATATTTTACTTAGTGTAATAACTCATGAAAAATACATAAATATATTAAAAAATAATTATACTCCTTTCATAATATTAAAAATCATTTCTCTAAATTTTTACAAAACTAATAATTTGATAAGAAAATTTTGCTTATTTTGAAGATTTTTCTAGGAAGAAAACATGTTGTGGCTAAATTTTAGTACTTTGTGCATGAGCAACATAAGGAAAATCTGTAAATTACTGAGTCAGAATGGATTATATTGCACAATGAGTTGTGATGAAATTTGTGTACGAATAATCTTTAATGTGATAAATTCTGGTATGATGGGAATTTGATAGGAATTTTATATAGCATGTTAAACAACACTGGACATTACCAGGATTTTACAAATTTGGTAAAATCTTCAAATAAATATGAAAATTAATTATAAAGTAAGTGAAATTCGAAATACAGAAAAGAAAACAAAAAACGTTTATGCATAGCTTTAATAGGTTTATCCCAAATAAATATATTAAGCTTGTCTACTTAATTGTAACAAATCAGTCATGAAATTTTAATTCAGTATTTAAATCATATATTTTTATGTTATCTAAATACTTTAACTATTACACAGTATCTGTTAAAATATATTGCATAATAACTATTTATCAATTTTTCTCAAATACTTCAAATTAAAGAATAATTAATAATTTGAATAATTCTGAAAAGAATAATTCTGAAATAACTTGGAATATTTATAGAAACATATAACCAAAAAAACATTTGAAGAATCCCAAGAGATGAATTTATATCAAAATAGTTACTTAAATAAAATGTTATCAAAATTCAAGTTTAAAAAAATAGCAAAATAAATATATTTTTATTTAACCTTCGAGCCTAACAAATTGATGTGAAATAAATTTGAAATCATTACAATAAATAACATACCAATGTTGATACCAATAGCCGGAAAAATATTTTTTGATGTTCTTCAATCGCAAGCGAAGAACCAAAAGGTCATCCACAGAAATCAAATTATTATATCCTATTTCTTATCACAATTTTATCCATCTATGAACCATTAGAATTTAAGGTCAGAGTCTGTCCAAGTACGAAGGTGAATCAGAAAATAATTTTTAGTAACGGTAAGTAGTTTTCAGCGAAATTCAACACAAATTATGTATAAAATAATAAACAGGAATACGTAATTAACCGCTAATTTTCCATTGAACTACCAGTAATAAATATCAAATGTTAAAATATAATTAATCCTTTGATAAACATTGACCATATGAAATTTACATCTCACCTTTATAAGTTAGTTCTGCTTTCATAACATTCTGATCTGATGTGGATGCGGAAAGAAAACATTTACGTCGTCAGAAAGTCACGTGTTGCGGTAAAATTTAAAAAAAAAAATAGTGACAAATGGGTGAAATGGGCAAATGCAGTTAACGTGGAACACAAGACCTTGGCTCATAGATTCACAGTCTGTAGGCGCCATCTAGACACCAAATTAGAGTCTAACTCAAGACATACATACGAGAGAATTAAAGGAGTAGAGAAAAAGAGTTGATAATTAAAGTTATAAAATTCTTTCGAATAAAATTATATAATATAGTGGTTAATGAAGTGATAATGGAAAGAAATATTCTATTAATAAGTAAGTAAAATAGAATAAAATAATAAAAAATTGTCTTTAAAAATGTACATGAAGTTACTCATTGTTTATATTTTTTTTGGACCAATAAACAAACAATGAAAATGGAATGAAAACATAAGATATAAATATTATAACAGTATATTAGAAAAATTGAATGCTTAATTACATCTTACTAAATGATTGCGAAAAAAAGGTATTTTATGTCTTTCTTGTATTTCATATAATTCAACATGCTCTTAAAATTTAATAGTTTTGCTAAATTCAACGATTTTTTCTTGGGAAATTTAATTTCAGATTTCTTCCTAACATTTGACTAGTTAAGAAGAGTAATGTCAAGGAAAATTACATCATCTTATAAGAAAATGAGTTCAAGTGAAATATAACACATGTTAAAATAAGAACAAATTTTTTCATTGTATTTTTATTGAATGAAAAACCACTTTTCATAGAAACATTTAAGTTTTTATTACCGTTTTTTTCTGATAGACTCTAAAATAAAGTCTTACTTGAGTGTAATGCAATTGAAACTTAAGACAAAGTGTTGACTTTTCAAAGTTGTATCCTACTGATTTTTCTTAACTACTGTTGATAATTATGGAATGAAAAACATCTAATATTTATTTTTCAATAGAATAACCCAGTAAGTTTTCAAATTTAACTTTTGTATTTCTAATTTTATGGTTTCAAACAGGTTCTCTAGCAATTACCTTAAATTTTCAGTGTCATGATTATTTATAAATTTAGATCAATCCCTAAAATATATTTCAATCTTAGTAAATTTTTTTAAAATTTTATTTACTTTTATATAAACTAAATTAAAAATATCAAAGTGAAAACAAAATATTAATATCACATCATAATGATGAGTAAATTTATATTTACTAGGATGAAACTTTGTTAACGAATGGGTAAATTAATGGAATGTTGGCAATAAAGTCCTATGCTATATTATATAGTATCTAACATTTTTAGTTAAATATGGCAATACAAAAATTTAACCGACATATTTCGAAAAAAATTTCAAGTATCAAAAGAAATGTATTTTGCAATTTGTCTTTGAATTAAAATATATTTTGTTGCAAATAACTGCATGACCCCAGAAAAATTTGTAAAACTTGGCGTAATGGTTTGATTTGATTAGCTATGTAAATGACCAATGGGGATTAATGTACCACTCATCTGAAAAATGTTCATCAGGAGTTATCTGAAAGAATGATACTTGAATTCATGAGCAATTACAATTGCTTTATAAGTTTTGGAATTTAAATGGGATTATATCGAAAGATGCCTTTAAAAGTTATTCAATAGGATTACAAACAGTTATGTTTTCGAAAGGATTCTACTATTGGTCTCAGAAAAACAGATGATTTAAAAGGATGTACCAGCTACCATATCAGTCGAAACGCTTTGATGATTACATCTATTTTAACAAAAATGGATCAGAAAGATTATCGGCTACAATGATAACTCATGTCACAAATATATGAGAAAATCCAGTTATCAAGAAAATAGAAATTCTTGCGTCAACAGAATTATTCTAACTTATTTGATTTCTTTTTCCCATTAGCATGGATCACTTGGCATCAAAGCATGCTATCAAGGATGATTTTGTGCTTTGATCTTGATATTAATTAATGATCCTGTTATTAGTTCATCAATATAAATAACTTCTATATTGCTGTCGATCTCGATTTCTAAGTGCTCGTTTATATTTTAAGGACTTTTTTGTAACTTTCATTGTATTTCTAATATTTGCACTAATATACATGCATTTGTTTAGTTTGTACACAAATAAACTTGACTGATCATTATGTTACTTTAACGCAATTTTTGTAGAAAAATCATTACATGACGTATGTATTAAATGAACTTTATTTGCTCTAGGGTCAACAGTATGATGATCTGACCTTGTTGCTATGAGGATGAATAATTTATTTCCCCCCTTCCCTTTTATTATGTCATGGCAAGATACCTTTTCTTTTTCCAAAGTTATTGTTTGACTAGTAGCCAAATTTAATACTGTTTTAATATACATATTTGTATATGTTCTGACACACTTTGAAAAAAATTTTTAAATGATAGTTTTATTTTGTGTAAAAACTGTTTGAGTGTACAAAACAAACTGATAAATTATGAAAGCATGCCATTATCATTTTTTTAAATAAATGATAAATTTTAAAAATGCATATTTATATTCTCAAATACACTGTTGGCCCCCGTAAATGCAACACCTTGAAGGAAGCCTGCAAATAACATGGAATTTACAACATGAATTAGCGGAGGTGAGATATGCAAATGATTAGAATCACGCACGCTTGTGGCGCCACTTTAAAGCGCTATTTAAGGCTTGGGGATTTCGACGATTTCATGTTCCGCAATTGTGTTTTTCTTGTGCTTTTTTTTTCCGAAGAAAAACGATCAATTATGCCTCGTAGAAAACAGTGATCATTTTTTGATCAAGTATCCGAGTTCGACAGAGGAAGGATAGTGGCCTGCCGAGATTGTGGATTATCCTTTAGGGAAATCAATAGTTGTGTTGGACAAAACCAAACAACTGCAATGCGGATACGTGATCATTGGATGCAGGAGGGTACGACGGACCGATGTGTGTTCGATCGGATCCACTTCAGTGCATTACTTCACATGATGACAGGCAAATTGTGCACATGGCAGGTGACGGATCGTTCAGTCACATCACGAACCATAGCACAGAACATCCAGTGTCTACGCGTACCATTCGACGCCGTTTACAGCACAGTGGTTTGTCCGCAAGACGTCCATTGCTTCGTCTACCCTTGACGCAGAACCACAGACGTCTCCACCCCCAATGGTGCTATAAAAGAAGGATGTGGACGGCAGAATGGAAGGAAATTGTCTTTACTGACGAATAACGCGTCTATCTGCAACACCACGATGGTCGCATTCGAGTCTGAAGAGGATGCTGAACAGCTGTGTTAAGAACCGCCACGCTGGTCCTGCACCGGATATTATGGTATGGGGTGGTATTGGAGATCATTCTCGTATTTCTGTAGTACGTATTGCCGGTACTTTAAACAGCCATCGCTACATCTCCGAAGTATAGGTGCTAGTTGTCCTTACTTACCTTCAGGGCTTGCCCACATATTTCAACAGGATAATTGACGACCACACGTGGCACGCATTGTCCAAGGGTTCTTCGTCAATCACCAGATTGAATTGCTTCCCTGGCCTGCTCGTTGTCCGGATCTTTCGCCGATAGAAAACATGTGGTCCATGGTTGCTCAACGATTGACCCAGATTACATTCCCAGCTGGCACATCAAGCAACGTGTGGAAGCTGCTTGGTCAGCTGTACCCCAGGAACACATCCGAAGTCTCTTTGAATCAATGTCGAGGCGTGTGGCAGTGGTGACTACTGATTGGTTTGGCTACTGATTTTGGCAGGAATCACACTTCACAGAAGTCTATAAATTGAATCATTTGATACATGTTATCTACAAAATAAAATTTGTTGTGGTATCTCTTGTGTTTCTTGGTGTTGCAATTTCGATGGCCATCAGTGTATTATAAATTATAAAATGTAATACTTATTTTATAAAACCGACAATGGTAAGAGAGGAATTAAACTTAAGTATTACAAAGCCATTCGCATAATTCCATAGCAGGTACTTGTACCAACTTATCAATAGAAGTAACGTATAGAACATATATCATATATTTTAATTGCTTCTAATTCTCTGTGTCCCACTTGAAGCAAGTTTGACAGTTAAGAAAAAACTCGAAGTTTTGCCTTTATTGTATAAAGAAAAAGATAATTAATAGTTTTAATTCTTCATTGCAAACTAAAGCACCTGGAAAGATATGCACGTAATAAAAGTAAAATTTCCCATTTATAAGTAGGAACTAAATGAGTACCTATTTATTTGAACTAAACAACACGCCTGATGGCGGGAAATGCTAATAATTCTTGAATTCTTAATAAATAAGCTGATATTAATCAATAAGACTTCAGTAAAAAAAGTTGATTTGTCATTGAGTTTTCTTCAAAAATTATTGAATTTTTACACACTTATTTTTTAATAAATAGAACAATTGTACTTGTCATAATAATGATGTATATATTTAAGTTTAAGAATCAAGATCCTCAATTTTGATCACAAAACTATAACAACGCATTTGTCATATTTTAGTAATTACTTTTATTTTTATTGAATCCTGTAGATAAAATTAGAAGTTACCTTCTAAATAGCTGATTTCACTTTTCCTTCAATGGGAAAGATTAAATTTTCTATATTTTTTTATTCATTTTAATGGAAAAAAAGAAGTGTTGGGTTACCTGACCTCATCAGTGCGTACTCCAATGACAAGTCCTGCAGGTGGGGAAAAAATGGAATTTATCATTAAAGTTGACTTATACCTGATAAATGATGCCATCAAATTAAAATAATTCTTCTTGTAACTGAATAATCTCCCAAATAACAGTAGGAAGTAAGATATTGGATTAATTTTTCGATGGATATATCTGCAATTGTAATTCATTAATGATATATAATAAAGGAGCAACACTCATGCCTAAAGTGACTTAGAGCGGCCAACCAATAAAATTAACTGCAATAAACAATAAAATACCTTAAATATTTTCCAAAAAATTTTATAAAAAGATTAAATTAAATTATTGATGTCTTCTTGTTGACCAATTACAACCTTAAGAATGAAAAGATTAAAAAAACATTTTTTTTTTATCAAAAAGTGAGTATAGACATCTTCCCACATCATCTTCAACTACATCTTAATATCTTCATACATCTTAACTTCTTTCAACACACAATTTAACATCTTCAAACTATCACTCCATGTTCAAATTCCTATTTCAAGATTAGCGATACAAATTGGAAACAGCTACGTGAAAAAAGCATTTAATGTTTAATACCCAAAATTTTAATAAAGAAATTTAATAGAGATAAACATGAAAATTAAGTCATCAAGGTATACGAATATATGCCGTTGTTTGACAATGCTTATTCGATTTTATAAAAGTTGAAGATTTATTGAAGAGCTTTGAATATTCACCGCCAATTAATGCATTTTGAAAGATTTTTCTTAGATAAAGGAGAAAATTTATGTATCACAAGCGAATACAAGCAGGTATGTATGAAGAAAACAGATACGTAACTCCCATCAAACGCTGTCTAATTAAGGATAAGAATAAATCTCTGACTTCCATTTCAAACAGCAAAGTTCAATTACTAGGATGTGGTAGGCTCAAAAGTAAAATTTAAATTTCTCATAGTAAAAAAGTATTTTATATTTCCGATGAAAAAAAAAAGTTTTATTCAATCCGTAACTCAAATTAAGAATCATGATGAGAAAAGTATGGCGAATCACAATGAAAGTTGTTTACGTGGTCATATTCGATTGGATGCATTATATAAGAAGAAATGCATACGCATGCGCAAATTCCAAAATAAATTATTTGGAACGAAAGAAATTGTTAATAAATTACAACACACCCGCCCTCTATCTTCATTTTAATTGAATATATGTGTAAATATTTTCTAAACTATTTATCATAAATTTTCTTTAATTATATTAAACAATGAGTTACGAGATTAACGTTGATAAAAAATGGAAACGGATTAAATTATGATAAAATGTAGATTAAATAAACGCAAATTAACTTTAAAAATATTAGATGTTTTTTTAAAATTAAATATAATATTAAGGCTATATTTCTTAAAAAAAGATTGAGATCTCTACTAAAAGAATGATTGAGATAAGAAAATTCACAAATAATTATTTCATTTGAATTACTATATAAAAGAATAAATCACTTATTTCAGAAATAAAAAAGTTAATCATATTTATTTAATTGAGAACAAATTTAGCGAACTTTTTTAATTTTTCTAGACTGATTCTAATAAATGGAATAGTATACAGAATACTTGAACAAACAATAAATATTAGTACTTCAAATGAACATTATTTTTTTACAGTTATTTTAGATTTTTATAAGTTTAAATGTATTTTCTTTATATTTAGATAATTTATTTATTTAAATCTATTTTTACTTGCTTCTTTCGAAATAATGATATTGCAAAAATCAATAAATTAAAAAAATCATCTCAAATACATTATTTAGTAAAAATTATTCAAAACAAAAATTATTTTCCAACTTTTGTTATTATATATTCTATTCTATACATATCATTTTGGGAAATTTTATAATTTCTTGCCAATATTAATTTCAGGAATTAATTAACATAGAATAAATTTTAATATTGATTTCCTGACATTGTTAAAAATATTGAATTATATTTCTTTCACAGCAGTAGACCATCAAAAAAGAATAAAATTAAGCAAATAATTATTTAAGAAACTCTATTAAAACTTAATTCAGTATTATATGATTAAAATAAATAATATTCTAGATACATTCATATCAAAATAAAAATATTAAAGACACGTACACATTAAAAACACTTATTATAATATTTTAAATATGGAAAAATACATTTGAATGAATTAAATATACATACTTCTCAATGTGAACATAAGGATGATATAAGAACATTTAGTCTTTAATTTTTTTTTCAAAAATTTTCCTTGTCACTATTTTAGTTTTCAGAATATATTTAAGTTCATTCCATAGCTTTGGAATTGTGAAAATGGCGATATTCAAAATATTCTTCGGAAAAACGGGTCCCAGAAAATATAAATCTGCAAGTCACGAGAAGAAGTGGTGAAGGGATTTGTTCTGTGATTTCAATGCAATCATGTAAAAGCTTATTTCGAAACAGCCATTGTTGCAGTAGAATACATGCATTCTTAGCTAACCCATTTTAGATATTTAATTTGATATATAATAATTTGAAAGTTATTTTAACAGGAAAAAAATTTAAAAAAATACTTTATATATCATGAAAAATTTGATTTTAAATTTTGATGTGAAAAAAAGTATCTTTATTTGATATGATATTTATTAGTATACAATATTTTTTATTTAAAATTTTTTTTAACTCTAGTACTTGACCATCAATTGTAAGACAATAATTGTTTTAATAAATTAAAAAAGGTAGTTATTTATGACAACGCAAGGAATTTTTATCTTTGAGTTAATTTCACATTTTGCAGGAACCCATAATAAAGTTTAAGCGATTTCGTAGTATTTTTTACAAAGCTTTATTCATTTCATACCGCCTAGTATTGGCAGTCTAGTGGCCTTAGACATTTACATATATTCCTAATCCTAGCCCAATGTGGGCGAAAGACTTCAGTGCCCATATCTCTTTTCCTGACCGAGGGCCCGTTTTGTGGTCAGCTTAATGCGAAACTCGCCGTGTTTAGTTCCTAATCATGCTTGGTACTCAGTTTATTGACCCACTGAAGGGATAAAAGGCTAAATCGACCTTGCTCAGCCGGGAATCGAACCTCAGACCTGTGCCTTGGGTGCGCAAAGCGCTACTATTAAGTCACCGGACTTCATATTTAAATGTAAAACATTTTAATATCCATTATATAGACATTATATGACTTCTGAGAGGACGTTATCATTAATAATGGGTAGAATTCATGTAGTACAAAGGAATAAACCTGGAAAATTTCGAAATATCCATCAAGACAGACATGCATGGAGAAGAAAGAAACATATCACCCCTCTTCCGTTATTCAATAAAGGCTGGGATCGATACCAAGACCTTTCCTCTCTAATTTCACTCCTAAGCCATGGTAAGGTTTCTGAAAAAGTCATTAATTCAAATACCATTAGACTATGGCTTTAGGTCTCTTTTTGAAAAATGTGTAATTCCTTCTTATTTTCTGAGCACCCCAAGCCACTGCTTCTTTTGCTCGCGGAATGATCGAGCCCTGTTCCACCCCAGATAATTTGCTAGAAAATCATCACTAACACTCATTACAAATGAAAGCACATACCGACGGGAATTTGATGTAACTTTTTTCAAGGACCTATTCACATATACTGTTTTGTTTTGTGAGGTTATTCAACATGTAGGAAGAATTACTTTGTAAATTATGATAACAACAGCGGTAGTTGAAGGAATTAATAATTTGTATTGAAAAATACTAAATATTTACCATTTGTTAATGAGTACCATTCATTTCATACAGTAAATGCTGAGTTTCAAGATCCAGAACTATATATATTTCAAAGCCATGAGAAGTACAGCTTATACATTAATGTAAACTTTTGTCTAAATATAAATGTGAAAAATATTTCGATTTTTAATCGCAAATTGTTGTTGTTGCACCAGTATTCTTCCCAGTACCAGAAGTTTAGGAGGCATAACAATAAGAATAATAACTGGTAGAGCCGAGAACTGGGCTCTACCATTTAGGTGGAAGCAGACAGGTGGGAGTTTTCCCAATTTAGATATAAAAATTAAACAAGACCTACCACGACTTGACAACACTCATAGGTATCACTTCACTTGGAGGACATTGCAACCACGAACTATTTAACATGCTCCAGCATCCATTACCGAACACGACGGATCTTCGGTTAAGCCGGGATCCGAACCCACTACTTTCCGATAATGAGCCAACCAATCACGCCACCGCGGTCTAATCCCAAATTGTGCTAGGTAATGTAAAATTAAAATCACTAATACAATTATTAATCCTGATTTTAATATTAATTCTCTAAACAAAATTTTTAACGTAACCAATTATTATTATTTTTTCCATTGTATTTGAGAATTTAATCTAATTCAGCACTAAAAGGGGCGAAAGTGATGGCAATTTTATACAGTGGGGCACCCAGTGGTTATGCCATTTTGGTCCCGAAAGAAACACGCACAGAGAGAGAATAGAAACATCCATACCCGAACAGGATTCGAACCCGGGACTTACTGTGTCGAAGTTAGGGAGGTTAACTTCTCCGCCATCGACTGGCACGTAACCAATTTTCAAACAAGAAATAAAATTTTAGGCTCTCTTTGAATATATATATATATATATATATATATATATATATATATATATATATATATATATATATATATATATATATATATATGTATATTATATTATATTTAAAAGAATAATTTTGATGGAAAAATTATTGATGAAAACTTAAATCCGTATCCGTTGCATTTTATTGTTAGGCTTGAAGAATTTTAAGAATCAAGATAAAGAATTATTGAAATAACTCAGTCATAAAAACAGAAGTTTAGGAGACATTACAATAGGATAATCAAGCAAGTTGCATTGTTTCAAACAGTTCTTGATGGGTCAATGTATTACTCTAAACATAATTTCTTATTTGAAAAAATTGTGAGTCACATTCTGTCTTAAGCCTAACATGGCATCTGAAAGTTAGAGGTTTCAAATCATGGTGCAGATTTGCTTTTATTAAACAAACTCTCTCTGTTTTATGTAACTAATAAACTTAAAATTTCGGATTAAATATTAAATTTAATTTATAATAATTTTTTTAAAATCACAAATATATTTTAATTATTTGCTAAATTTACAATTGACTTATTTCATTACATTTATCAACATTTTTCCTACAGTTTTATTCTTGAATACAATTCTCAGATTTTATTAAAATAACTCAGTCATAAAAACATTAAAGAGTTGTCATAAAAAAATTAAAGAGTTGTTACAAGGAAGAAGTGACGAAACCATTCCATTAATACAAAATTATTAATTTTATAATTGAAATAAGAAGAGTATATGGCTGCAAGAATAAGAATCATAATGATTTATAATTACATTTACATTCTAATGCGATTATGTTTGTATTTACTTTCTATTTAATTAAGAAAATAATTGATTTTTATCGTTAAAATAAAAAAAATTAAACAAATTCAGAAATATTAAAAAAATTATTGGAAAAAAGTCTCTCGAATTCAATGTAAAGAAAACCACTAAATTAACTTTCGCATTCAAGAATCAGCACTCTAATATTTTACCTCTTAATAATTTTCAACAATTTTTCTTATAACAATTTTTTAAACTTTGTACCACACAGATAATGAACATTTGACCTACGAATTTTAAAGCACCTAGATTTCACCAGGATAATTTTCTTGGTGTGATTGAGTAGAACAATAATCTATTATTGCGATATTTTTGGCACAGGTACCGTATAATCCATGATTCCAAATTTTTTTGGCGATGAAGAAATGATGCCAAAATGACGTATCGTGATGTGCGCGATGACATAAATACTAGAATTACCAAAATAGAATTTTCTGCATAATTCATATAGGTCTCCATATATATGACGTAATAAAAACGAAGTTGCTAAGTACATAAGATAATCCGCCAAAAAATCGCCAATCTCAGAATTTGGCATCCTGGAATATACAGCACCTGTGCCATATTTTTTACAATTTGTATTCTAAAAAATGTTATTCTCTAGTTGACGGTAAACAATTTTTATTGAAAAAATTGTATGAATTTTATTGTTTTTCGTAGGTTACATATGTTATTTTCATAAGCATTTCTAGCTATTTCACCTCATTTTAGATTTTTCTTCATTGTTAAAGCTTCATTTGTATTTTAGTATATTAATATAAATATTATAAAAATTTAAAATAATTAAAGTATATTGAAGATTTATTTAAAAGCATGATGTAAATGAAATGCTGAGAAGCAGGAAGTAAAAAAGAGGGTAGCATCTTTGTGGACATAAATTCTTTCCAATAAATGCTTACAGGGAATACAAAAAAAAATAAATAAATAAAATAAAATGTGCCTTAACTGGTGTGATCGCAAATAATAGTAAGCTAGAACTCTCTCTTAAGAGTTTTAAGTATTTCCTTCCACATTCTGCTAACTACTATTATTAAAAAGAAATATAAGTCATTTTTTAAACGATAAGAATCTTATGAAAATATACTTGTTTTAAGGATGCATTTTTAAAATTTTCATTTATTTTGCTTAAAAAACAGATGTGTTCCATTACCTCCGCTTAAAACAGGTAGACAAAAAGTCAGATAATAATCGAAACATATCTTAAAGTCACTGCTTAAAAATATTGCATTTCCTTTAAATTAGAACTTATATGAAAAAAAATTCATAATAAAAATAAACGTATTGTAAAAAATGTGCTTATCGCTTTGGAATGTGCTTATCACAAACGTCGTTTATTAAGATTCTGAGGAGATCCTGCCTGAAGTAATAAGGTTGTAGAAAACATATTTTTGGATGAAATTCTTCGCTTAGAAATAAATAATAAGAATTTGCCATTCCAAATATCTTGTACCCTATAATAATTGTTTTGGCATTAGTCTTTTCATCAACAAAGCAATATGTTTTATGAGTTTGAAAAAAACATTCTGTTGAAACACCATTAAAATTCGTTTTCTTATAAAACTGAATACAATATTTTCAGGAATAATTGATAAAAGCTGAAAATTTTGTTTTCATCACAAAAATAGAGAAAGCATTTTATTGAATTGCATGATGAATGGAATTTTTTTCATTGTTGAAATTATTATTAGAATTCAAAATGTCTTAAATAAAAATGTTATAAGAAATAATTAAAATATTTTAAATAAATATTTTACTTCGGACATTTTAATATTTAAAATTAAAATTATTTTATGTTAAAAAATGTTTTGTCTCTTAAATATGAGTCCACAAAATTATATGGTTAAATAATTGTTGACTGTGTGATTAAGATGCAAATAATATTTTTTCTGAAAATATTTTTATTAAATTGTCAACATATTTAATTCATAATATTTCATGTCATATTTTTTTAAAAAGAAGACGGCTTGAATTTAGTTTGACAGTTTGAAACAAAGAATTGAAATACGAATTTTTATTAATATATTGGTAAGAGTAAGTTTTCATTTTTTCATCTCAAAAATTATTTCATTTTCAATTATTCTTAAGTGTTTATTTTATGCTAAATAAAAAACATGTACAATATTATTTTCAGTAAAAATATTTTTAGAAATATTGGCTAATTAAATAGATTAATAATATTTTAGAAATATATTGGCATATAATATCAAATTTTAGCTAAACCTTTAATTTTTTGTGTTAGTAAAAATCTAAAAAATTTAGCACAGAAAAGTAACTTAATTTATATTTATGGATACACATGTTACGGAAACTGAATTTTGATTCATACGATAGTAAAATGATATATACTTTGCATTGGAAAGAGGGGTGGCCTATACTTTAGGGTGCCCCTTGATTTCTATCCAGTCGGATGATGTTGAATATGGTGATAAAAATATTTTTAATTATGTGTGTTGTGTATGTTTTTGGCACCAATTGGTGTCACCAAACATTTTAATGACAAAAAAATCGTCATTTTTCGACAAAGAACACCTTAAAATATATTTTTTCTTGGAAAAAGTTGATATTGGAGTAAAGTGATCATAGCCCATAGTATCTAAAAGTTATTCGTCAAAACAGGTAACCCAATTACTAATTGAATCCTTCAGAAGAATTTTTTACTGCAAAAGAGCCCTTGATTATACATCATTAGTCCCCAAACATCAATTAGGCACAGTACAAAATTTCATTTTTTAAAAAACTTAAAAATAATGAGAAAAAAGATGACAATATTGAAGTTAAAAAAATTTAGTCATTTGCTGTCAACTGCATCCATTCTTTTTATCACAATGTCGACTATAAATGGAATTTAGGAGTAACTAAAAAAATTTCTCTCTTTAAAAGTCTTGAAATATTTCAAGAGCTTTATAAATAATTTAAAAAATGAAAAACAAAATGTACTGTTTTAATAATATTGTATTTTGAATAAAAGGAAGTAATTAGCACATTTATAGTAATTGTGATAATTAAAGCTGATTAATAATAACTATTTATTAGATAATTCAATCATTATTAAATAATATAATGATTATTTGATAATTTAATCTTTTATTAGATAATTTACTCATTTACCAATAATTGTAATTGTTTTATTTAATTTAAAGTAAAAAAAATTACAATATTTTGGAACTCTCAAAATATTAGCGATCTTTATGTGAGATAGAAAATTAGTTCTTGAGAGAAAAATATTTTAATTTTTTAATCTTTTTTAATTTAACAAATCCCTATGGTGTTCATAGAATCATATATGATATATATATATATATATATATATATATATATATATATATATATATATATATATATATATATATATATATATATATATACATGCTAACAATGTAAATAATAGGCAAATGTTTTTAATGTCCATCCACTTTTTAAAAATATTTCATAAACTTTATTGTTTATAAACGTATTAAGAACAAGTTTAAAGGGAATCTATAGTAAAACTTAAACATAGAGTTACTTGTTTTTAATTTCTTCATTTAATAAATATATATTTTTTAATTTTTCATTAGAATATTGTGTTTAAAAATATCAGTAATTTTTTCTTTAATAAAAATCGGGACCATCGGAAAAATTCAATCATTGATTTAAAGATATTTTTTGAAAATGGTGGCAAAGATAGTTTTTAGAATTTTCATCGATAGTTCTTAGAATTTTCATCTAATCGTTTTCAAGAATTGAATGTTTCTTCTTTTTTAGACTCACAAAAGTAAAACTTAATGAGTTTTTATTGTTGTTTAACTTAGCACGTGGAAAATAAATATAAGTAGTAAAAGTAAGCAGTCAAGGACTTGGAAATAGGTCAAAAGAATTTCTTTCTTTCTTTTTTCTTCTACACGTGTAATTTTTTTGACATTGTCACATTACAAGGCTAATTTATTTACGACTGCTTTCTTAATTATATCTTATAAAAACATAACTGCCTTTAAAACTGCAGTCACTACATCGAAACGGTTTGGTGAACTTTTGGGGAAGGTTATGTTGAAGTTCAACGTAACAAAGTAACCTAAACATGTTTCTTTCGTATCAAGAGCACGTGTTAATGTTTTGTTGTCCTTCTCAGCTAATGAGGAGAGAAAAATATTTTTTATTATCATGAAAATATATCAAGCGCAAGCAAAGAAAGAAAAAAATTGGAGGCATAAAAACGCAACTTAATACAGTGTTTTTTACTACCAAACAAAATGTATAATAGTGCTCTTTGTTTGGTGTTTTATGCACTATAAATTTTTTAAATTCAATTTATATAGTTTATGTGCATAACAATGTTTACTTTCGTCCAATGGACATAAATTTAATGAATGATATAAGCAATGCCATTAAATTTGCAGCTAAAATCAGAAATAAGTTTTTTGTTTGGTAAAGAATGCTATTGTAACTTTTTAAAAAACAATTTAAATTTTTTAAACTTAAAATTTTTAAATTTTAAATTTTTTAAAAAAATATTAAGTTTTTAAATTAATGATATTTTTATGTATTTTTAGCATTTATTTTAAATTTCTAAATGTTGTTCTGAACTAACTTGTATAAAACCGTTTAAGTGTAAATCTTTCTAAAATAATTTCTTCCAAAAAATTCTTCGTAAGCAAACTATATTCGAAAACAATATATATATATATATATATATATATATATATATATATATATATATATATATATATATATATATATATATATATATATCTTCCAAAACTACGAAATTTTGCAGTTTCCAAAATTAAAAAACAATGCTGTAAACGAAATCTATTTTGTCGAATGTAACGAATTCGAAATTCGGTGACTCGCAAGTTGTTCTAGTAATTTTCTTAAAACGTGAATGATGTGATATCACTTAAAATGTGATTATAATGTGTTGATAAAAAATAAAAAATTGCCTTTTGTGCTTCAAAATTTAAATTAGTTTAAATTTTTTTTAATAACATTGAACATTGTCTCATTCGAAATTCTCTGAATTATTTTACAGAAAATCGACACTTAACTGCAAAAAAGTATTATAGCAAGGATATTTTTTTGGACGGAATCACTTTATCATGGTTATATAGCAGGAAAGATGATTGCTAAATTTTAATAAGCAACTAAATAGTTTTTATATATGTTTTCATGTTTGTTTGTAACATGTTTTCTTAATATAAAGCTGTTTTTATGAATCAAAGAAATAAACAAACGATATTTTCCTTTCACAATAATAACAAAGTCTCAATCTGATTGTAAAAAGAACTCTTTCTATAAACATTAAATATTTTGATTTTAAATTTAGACAAATATTTTCATGAATGCAAAAAAAGAAAACACGATTTCAAAAAATCCAAGGATAAACACGTTATGAAATAATAATTCGCCTTGAAATGCAAAATTCGAACATAAGATAATTGTTAAAGTTATAGTTGTGTGCATATTTGACCAGTAAAATAAATATCAAGCAGTTACAAGACTTTACACTTTCATAAACGTTTCTTATAAATGTTCCTTGATTCTTCAAAATTTCTTTTATCTCAATGTAAGTTATTAAAACATAATAAAAAAATATTCATAAGCGAATTATTTTGGGATGTAAGTTGTTGTTAGTAAATGTTTTTTGTATAATTTTAAGTTCACTAGGTTATATATAGTGCTATTTGGTGACAGCTGTTTCCAGACATTTTGATAATATCATTTTCTGTGTTAATTGGGTGACTCGAATAAATTTTCCGCTTCGTCATCAACATTTTTTCTGGAATGTGTTCCTAAAAAATTCACGAATTATCTAGAATCCATAGATAACTAAAATAAATATATTTTTTCTGTAGAATGTAGAGATAACTAGAATAAGAACATTTGAAAAAGACATAAATGGGTGCTCTCATTCATATTATTTATGTTATGTTCTTATTCATATCAATTATTCCATATTAATTATGAAAGTATTATAAATTCATTTGCCTTGAATAATCTCTCTCTCGTTATGTACGTATCATCTAATTCATAGGTTCCCAAAGTGGTCCATGCGGACCCCCAGGGGTTCATCGGAGACCACCCGGAGGTCCACGTAGATGTGAAAAGAAAACAGAGGTTCACAAGTTATAAGTGGGGCTCTACGAAAAATTTTTTGGTTTTCATAATAAAGAACAAAAATTTTGGCTTAGATTTACCTATCAACGTAGGCAGGTAGCATCATTCACTAGGTAGATATTCAAAAATATTCGAGACTTTGTTCAAACACAGAATTGAATAGAACAATAGATACAAGTACAAGAGTGTACACCACATGTCGAGACTTGCAAAGTGCCGCGCCTGCGCCCGCTCGACCGGGATGCTTGTTTAGACCTGCAAAGGGATGGAATGCGACTTGCGCTGTGCTTGCCACCAGGTGCGAATTCTCCCATTTTCTGCACTTGTCACAGATAGCATGTCTTGATGAGGATTTTCAGACTTATGCTCAACATTTAAATACCCTGCATGTTGACTTCAAAAATATATTTGAAGATCTTTTGACGATGGAAATACCACCATGGATCATAACCCCATTTGATGAAATGGAAGAGGCGAATGTGGTATTACAAGAGGAGCTACTTGAGCTCAGCACCAACAAGGAACTGAAGGTAAAATTTTGAAAAGGCTATAAAACATTTTGGCTGCAGGCAGAAATCCCCGAAAAATATCCTGGGCTGTGGGAAATTGCGAGAAAATTTTTGATAGCGTGTTTCCCTCGTCATATCTTGTCGAAAGAAGTTTTAGTGCCGTTACCAACCTGTTAATAAAAAATAAATAAAAAAAGGAGCAGATTGAACATCACAGAACCGGGAGATTTAAGATTATTTCTTACAAAACTGAAGCCAAATATTGATAATTAGCTGACAATTCATTAAGTACATCCGTCTCATTAAAAGTATGACTATTTTTTATTGTTGTTTTACATTTCAGAGTTCATTGTTGATTGTTTGTAATAATAAATGTTTATAATTTTGTATAACAACAAGTATTATTTTAATAAATAGGAAACACAAAAGAAAATATGCTACTTTTTCTTCTTAACACCCCTAATTTAGGGTGATATTTTTCAGGAGTTTTGGGAATACAGTAGGAATGTAGCAGCAGGGGGTCTACCGAAAACAGTAAAACTTTGAAAGTGGTCCACGAGAAAAAAAAGTTTGGGAACCCATGAATTGATTACTCTAAAATGTCCTTTTCCTTAAATTTTTCCTTCATTCTTTTAAATTTGAACATTATATTCCTTGTCTTTGTTCATTTTCACCTAAAATATTTTTGTATATTATTTTTAATACTTCCTCCACAATTTTATCTTCAATAATAATTACAATAATTAGCTGCGTTTCTTATATTTACCTATTTAATTGTATATTTAACTAATTTAATATATTAATTTATGAATGTAATTAAAAATACAAGTAATCATTTAAAGTACTTAAATGATTTATTTTTATAAACTATGCGATAAAATAATTTATATACTCTTTCTCTTTTGTTTGCGAAAGGTGACTCTATCAGAAAAAAAATTACTTGAATTTATTAAGAAGTATCTAAATTATTATATGATTTCTTTTTAGCATTTAAAATGTCAATGAAAGGTTTATGCACTATATATTTCCAATAATTTTACAACTTCAAATTATTTTTATTGTGTATAAAGAACACTTTATGGTCTTATAGGTTCTTTACTTTTAAAGTAACAAGTATCGAAAATATAATGCCAGTTATCTCTCCCCACACACACATTAATTTATAACTCATTTATTATTTTATACATGTATAAATAAAGTTCCATCATGTCCTTTCAGTTTTCAATACAAGTATTAAATGAATTTATTACCCTGAGAATGATTTTTCTCTCTCGTGTTGTATAATTCCCAGCTACAATGATTTCCACCTTCAGCACTTACAAGGGGCCGTATAGAGTGAATCACATACTGGGTGTGCCATCGTAGTCCCGAAAGAGTGTCTCCGTAATTTAGAAGCGGGTACCAAGTATAAGTCCTCCAGACTTGGCCTACCACTCCAGGAAGTATCATTTTACATGGAGGACATTGCGACCATATTTAATGTGACTCAACGAGGAAGTTTCTATAGGATCAGGATTCGAACTCATTACTCTCCGATTACAATAAGGAATGCCCCAACCGACCAGGCCACAGCGGCCACCTCTTTCTCTTCTATATGTATGAGATTTGAAAGCTAAAATTCCCAATATGAAACTTTAAGAAATGAAATCAACTTATCGAAATAAGATTTTCCTTTAGCATATGAAAAGAAAAAAAATTCTTTCAATGTCAACATATTTAAAACAGGAATAATTTTTCGCAAAGGTGAAGTAACGAATAACTTTTCTGTGTCTCAAAATATATTTTAATTAAAATATAATAAATGAACACCATTGAGAGAGTAAATTATGTTAAATCAACAATTTACTAAACTTATACGGTAAATAAAAAATAAAAATAATGAATCCTTTCTAAATAATGCATTGGTTTTCCCTCGCCACTTTAAAGGAATGATTTTAAAGCTAAACTCCATGGCACGACAGCCCATGTGGGCCAAGGCCTACAGTGCCCATAACTGTTTTCATGACCGAGGGCCCTGGGGTGCGAAGCATATGTCCCAGTTAGGAGGTCAGCCTAACGTAAGACCCCCAGTGTTTAGTTCCCAAGCATGCTTGGTACTCAGTTAATCGACCCACTGAAGAGATGAAAGGCTGAGTCAACCTTGCCCAGCCCGAGGATCGAACCTCGGACCTGTGTCATGGGAGCGTGAAACGCTGCCACTAAGCCACCGGGCTTCAAAGGAATGATTTTGCTTTCATTATAAATAGTTGTTATTATATAATTTATGTCTATCTTTCAATAGTAGCTCCAAAAGTGGGTCTTCATAATTTAGAAGCAAAAACCGAGCAGAAACTCCTTGACTTGGCCTGTCACCTCCATAATATCAATTCACCTGGAAAACATTGCGACCACGACATGCTTAACGTATTCCATTGCCATTAGAGAACACGACTGATTTTTGATTGGATCGGGATTCGAACTCGTTACCTTCCGATAACAAGAAAGAAAGTTCTAATCAACCAGGCTTCCACGGACTTTTTATTATGAATATTAAGGAACTGAAAATGAGAATCGTTTGTTGAATGAAATATTACACACTTTTAATTGCGTTAAATATTAGAATTGTTTTAAATTTAATGTAGTATTTTAATTCTGTTATCTAATTTAATACACGTAAACATATTTTTTTCATGGCTCCTTTTAGAATTAATCTATTGGGTTTCCATGATTGCAAAACATTTTATCAAATTCAATAAGCGTAAACAAGACCCATATTATATATATATATATATTTATATATATATATATATATATATATATATATATATATATATATATATATATATATATATATATATATATATATATATATATATATATATATATATATATAAATTTCGTGTCACGATGTATGTTCCCGATAAACTCCGAAACTACTGAACGGATTTTGATAAAATTTTGTAACCATTTATAATATAGTCCAACTTAAAAGATAGAATAGTTTTTATCTCTTAATTATTATTCTCAATATTTATTATACGACATTAATGTTTATTTATTGTTTAGTTCTGTAAGTTCCTAATAGATGGCGGTTTAGCATCTAAGTTGCACAGGTATTCGGCAGATGGCGACGTGTTTATTTTTCTAGATTATACATCTTCGAGAAAATTAACGTGCGCGCGCAAGCGCGTGGTTAAATATAGAATTTACATATATTTTCATGATGTATAATCATACTATAACAATTTTTTGTGAATCACTTTCATAATTATACTTTGTATTGTGTTATTATTGTGCGTGTTCAGTTTGAATATTTTTAATATTTTAAATAGTAAAATAAAATTTTATTTATTGCTGTTTTTCTCTACTAATTTTCATACCACCTCCAAAACATGTAAGTATTTCTTGACAGCCTTTTATTTTTTTATTTTAATTTTATAATTTGATAATTATTAATTTATTCAGTAGAACATTTTGATCTAATTTATTTATTCAAATGATAAATTCTTTTAATTTTTTTTTATTTCAGTATAATACCGCGGAAAAATTTTTTAGTTTTAATAATTAAAAATTGAAAAAATAATAGTTCGATGTCAATGTTATCTACCTCATTTATAACAATTTATTTTTAGATGTTTTTGATTTATATAGTATATTTTATAAGTAAGTCACTGATTACTAACTATAATTTAATATAAGATAAATAAAATGTAAATTCAGAAAGTATATGTTGATTTGTGCTTAATTTCAAAATTTCGATACTTTACCTATTACTTTTTAAATTTTTGTGAAACGTTTTATTTTTAATATCATATGAATGAACCTATTTTAAATTTTCTTAGAAAATATTAATTTGATTGTAACCAAGAATTAGTAAAAAATTGATTCAATGTATTATAAAAACTCAGCCACTGCAACGCGTGGCTGGGTCAGCTTGTATATATATATATATATATATATATATATATATATATATCTTCTTTCATTTTTGCTAAATACTTGAACTTCGGCAAAAATAAATAAATATTTAAAAAAAATTTTTTTATTTTTAAGAAAGCAGATAGAGCAAGATACGAAAATTTCTAAGAGAAAAGTCAACGATAATAGGAAAGACTGTATAAAGTCGGTTTGGGAAAGAGGGTTTATCTTAACCACAGTTTCACTAGTGAAACAGGTTTCCATGGTATATAGTTTGAATGATAAACATTTATTTTGATAACAAAACAAACTTGGGCGATAAGAAATGAATCTAAAGTCGTAACCTGGAATGAAATGAAATCTATTTGACACAGTTCTATTGTGCTACATAAAAGAAATGTGTCAAATCGATAGTCAACTTCTGATAACGAACCTATTTCTGATTAAATAAGTGAATCGTACTATTAAACAGTACTACAATGATTAAAATTATTTTCCATGAATAAAGTACTAAGCCTGTTTTTAAACTAAGCATACTAGAAAAATATTTGGAATGTGAAATGTTGCTAAAAATACATCGAAATAAAGATTTAAACCGTATCATTACCATAGATTAAAACAACACTAAATGTTTTATTTGATTAAATTCCTTAAAACAAAATGTAAAATTTAATGCAATGAATTATATGGGAAACACTGTGTGTGATTATGAATTTATTGAGTCATGTAACATATATTTTTTAGAATCTTAATTTTAAAACTGGACTGTTAATTCAGCTTAAAAATTTTTTAGCAGTTTTCGAGAACTTCGTAAAAGTTTTTATTTTTTCTTAATTTTATTTATTTTTTAAGAAATGCGTGCGGACTTTCTTGTTTTATTTATCAATTGTATTAATTAATTTGAAAGTTCAGCTAATATTTTTAATCCTGAAGCAAATTTATAATGAAGTTTGAATTTTTTTAAGCGATCATAGTTTGAACTTTTTAAGCACATTTTTATACGACTGATTTCGCGTTGGAATCATTGTTATTGAAAAAATAATAATTGAAAACTTTATAAGCAAGTAATCTTAGACAACTGACCTTGGAAAACCTAAGCCACATTCCTAACAATGCCATCAAAATCTTCACTGACGGTAGTAAAACTGATATTTTTGCAGGTAGTGGCATATATATTGAAACCCCTCACACCAATTTGACTCTTTCTCATCGTAATCCCAATCACTGCTCTGTCTTCAGAAGTGAATTGATTGCAATAGACCTGGGACTAGAAGCTATTCTTTCTGAAGAGGATTATGGTGACCTATGGATCTTGTCTGACAGCCGTAGTTCTCTCCACCATCTTAGTAATTGGCTTCTTGTAGGCGACAAGATCAGCAACTCTATCCTGCTTAAATTAAAACTCATTTCACTTAATCATGATGTTCACTTGCAATGGATACCTTCACATGTGAATCTCCACGGGAATGAAATGGCCGATAATCTTGCTAAGGAGGGTTGCAGGATTTCAAATACTCCCTCTTCCACACTTACTTTTCTGGAGTTATACTCCCGGGAAAAATCAAAAATCTCGGAGGAGTGGAAAACACCCCCACCCATAATTGGTACAAGGGATCAAAACCGGGTTTGTCCCTTGACCTCCCGTGTGACAGACGTACCCGGACTGTTCTCTCAAGACTTGCTAGCGGTCATATTAAGTGCCTCACTTTCAACGAGGGCAGGAAAACTTTCGTCACCTGCACCAAGTGCCAAAATCATCAGGCTTCTCCTGAGCATCTTTTGGATTGCATGGGTCTCTCTAGGGAGGATCTCTTTAGCAATCCTCTTTTAGTCTTCGACTTCCTTACAGTCAACGAACTCGTGGATCTAGTCTGACTCCGTCAGACATGGAGGATAAGCAACAACAACAACAACAATAAGCAAGTAAAAATTTTTTCTACCTTTTCTACGTGCTTTGAAAACATTCGTTTTTCATTTGTTTAATAAATGTCCAGAATTAAAAAAAGTAACATTTAAATAAAATTTTGTTTTATTTTGGTTTAAAATATCGTAGAGTGGAAAACAAGGATTTAAATTGTCATTTTCTGTATATGAAAACGAATTACTTTATTTTGATAAATTATTCTTCATTTAAAAAAATAGCAAGGAGGCGGGATTAGTAAACTTTACCGATAATTCCTTAACAGAATTTAATTTTGGCTAGTTATTGGCGTTAAAAGACGCTAATATTAATTAAGTAAATATTAATATAATTAATAATAATTAAATAAATTCGACGTGGTGTAGATAAAAAAGTGTTTATTCATGGAGTCGTGATACGTAAATTTCTTACCTATGGCTTTTTCATCCTTAATTAACTTTGATAGAGAGAATAAATCACACACACACACACAGCTGGTTGTTGACGTAAAAATAGGCGAGTTTGTCAAGGTATAGTTTAAAAAGCTGTTTATTTATAGAGCCGTGATAAGAAAATTTTTTCCTTATAGTTCTTAACCAGAATTTAATTTTAGCTGGTTATTGGCGTTAAATTCGAGGGTTCGAAAATGTACAGTTTAAAAAACTGTTTTTTAAGAAAACTAATCACAAACACTATTTAACAATATATGACCTGATAGTAGGAAATTGATATTCAGAGCGAAAGTGCAAGATTCAATCTCAGCTAATGTAGAACAACAGGAGAGATGAATGTTGAGGAACTTAAGCTTTCTGCATGGTTGTGATTGATAGTTTTCGGGGTTTCCTCCTTTGCGACACGTGCATACGTCCCACTTGTGATACAATTGGTCATTCCTATATGCTTTTCCCCTCTATTCTCACATCGGCAATCATGAAAGAGTCGTTTTTTATATCATGCACATTTATTAAGCTAATATTTATATTACATGCATATAATTAACAACTAGATATATACATATATTTACACTATCAGCAATTATCTACTACCCTATCGTCAGGAGCAACAGTTTGCAATCTTCTCCGTTGCCTGCTCCTCGCCCTATCTTAAAAAAAAAAAATCAAGCACCGCCCCCGAATGAGCGGGGAGGGAGGAGGGTGTCCCCCAGGCATCCCACCACTCTCAATGAAAAGAGATTCCAGCTAGCATATTAAAATTCTTTACAGTAGCCTTAGGATACGTTTGGAGATCCATTACGAGTGTCAATACAGTATTACCTAACCGTGATCTAGAGGTGGATCGAAGGAGAATGTCCTGGGTTCGATCCCAGCCACTGTAAACAACGGGTGATGGATATTTTCGTCGGAGCGGGTGTTCTGAGTTTCTTTTCTTGTGACATTACCCATGAAAAGCTCTCTCAGAAAATCATTTACAAGATTTTAGTATTAATCAACAATCTTAGGCAGTCAGGCTCTCCACCATTTGGTGTCTAAACAAGACACCAATGTTAGGAAAAGTGCTTAGCTTTCATTGAAGATTTCTGGTTCAGAGGGAACTGTTGGCTGGGAAAGAGAGGCATAGCAAATATCTTTTCTAAACAGGCAGTTTTTCTCATTCCAATGACACAGGAAATAGGGATAATTTGTTTCCAACAAGCATAAAAATTGCATCTTCCACTCTCATTAAAGATTTTCAGGAATATTTTCAGCCATAACTGATAATACTTAATAACTGGTTATTCTATTAACTGGTAATAATTATTAGGTTGGTGCGTATGAAATGTCGGATTCTCTTTACATGCGGACGTTTTCCTCCCTGTTTTCGTTATACTTTTGTATTTGGCATAACCTCATTCATACTCGTATTGTCCATTGCCAGAGACTCATTTCAGCAAAATAGGTTTTCTCGAAGGTCTTCCCTTTTTTATTTCTTTTGAGTTTATTGCCGATATGAATTCTGCCGACATTCGCGTCATTTTCTTATATGAGTACAAACTTGGTAATAGTGCTGCAAAAGCTGCACGCAACATAAACCAAGCGTTTGGGGAGAATACGGTTAACGATCGGAAAGTGCAGCGTTGGTTCGAAAAATTTCGGACTGGCGATTTTTCGCTGCAAAATGAGCCGCGCGGAAGACCCAAAACGTCTGTGAAGAATGATGACCTGAAGGCTCTAGTGGAAGCGGATCCAGCCGTATCCACGAGGGAACTTGCTATCAGGATGAAAGTTGACCATACAACGATATTGAGACACCTTTCAGAGATTGGCAAGGTTAAGAAGATGGACAAGTGGGTACCGCACGCACTGACAGAGCGAAATAAGCTGGATCGGTTAAACGTATGCTCATCATTGCAGCATCCACCCTATTCACCGGATCTCTCGCCGACCGATTTTCATTTTTTCAAGCATTTAGAGCTGTTTTTAAGGGGCAAACACTATGAAAATGAAGACAGTCTAAAAAACTCGATATCAGAGTTTATTAATTCTAAAGACCAAAATGTTTTTAAGACAGGCATCTATATATGTCGCACATTAACTAATGTATAACGATTCAGTTATACATTAATAGCGAAATTAAAATAATACTAATTTAATTTACAATTTTCACACACACATTCCAAAGTTTTGCACATCGCATGCATTTTTTTACCTCAGTTCATTTAATAGTTTTGTATGAATATGTATAACATAATTTTGTAATTTTATTTAGTCATTAGGAAACTGTATTACACATATTTATGCAAAACGATTAAACGAATTATATACAGAATTTTGAATAAAATGTGTATTAAATGTAAATACGATAATGGCTTTGAGGTCTTAGATCTGCTGTAATCACTATTATGTAGAAAATAGAAAATTTTAGTAGAGAAAAAGTGAATATGCTTAAAATCTACATATACCATCCAATTTTTGTGTTCACACATTTAAAACTTATAATACAAACACATTAAAAATCATTACTTTAAAAAAAAACACCGCAAAACTGAGACATCAAAAAATAACCGCATTCTAATTTTTAATAGAGAATATGAAAAAACGCATGTAAAAAATTATTTCACTAAAATTCATATATATTCACAGAGTTCATAACGTGAAGCATGAGACACAACCTCATATTCATCCACGGATCTCTCTTAAAAAAATTTACACAAAATATTTTATTTATTATATTTTCATTTTTTAATAGCAGATTTATTTGTCGGTTTCTTTACAATCAACCGCACGCGCGTTTCAGCAGAAGATTTCCTTAAAATGTCGGTATTGTTACAAATTTGTAAATAATAATTATATTTGTCTTAAAATATCTCAGACAGATCAGAAATTCTCACATTTTGGGCAAAAATTGCGGTATTTAGGCGTGTTGTAGTTTAAAAGCGGATTTCCTAATGATTTGGCGACTTGGCGACAGTTGGCGATATTCTTGGCGACTTGGCGAGAAATCGATACTTCTGGAAACATCCATCACCTAAGCTCTAGGACCAATATTTTCCGAGATAGCCTAGAAGCTTCCAGAGCCTTGGCGAAATTGGTAGATTTCTCCGCCAAGTCAGGTATAAATACCGCAGCCCGACATGGAATAGTAGTAGAGTTTTTGTGAAGACAGTCAGTGAGTGAAGACGATTAGTTGTGACTGCTAGTTGTTCTCTGTCTGAGGTATTTGAGACCTGTGATTGGAAGCTGTTTCTTATTATATCTGACGAATTGTAGCTGTATAATTGTGACTGTTACAGCGGGAATTTCGTTTATTTAGTGAAGTTCTTACGAATAAAAGTCTTGTGTTCATTAAGTGGTTGCTTTATTCAACTCTCAATCGACACGAACCTGTGAAGCTCGGTACAACTGGTGTCAGAAGTGGGGTTGAAGAGTTGATGCAGCGTGTCACAAGAAAAATGGATATGGATTTAATGAAAAGTCTTCTCGAAAAATTAGCGGAGCAGATGGCTGAGATGAAAGCTGGACAAGAAGATATGAAAACCGAGATGAAAGCTGGACAAGAAGATATGAAAACCGAGATGAAAGCTGGACAAGAAGAGATGAAAACCGAGATGATGAAAGAGATAAAATCTGGACAGGAGGAACTTAAGAAGGACATTGTAAGTGTTAAAGAAGAATTCTCCAACATCATTCAGGAGAAGATGAATGCAATGGAAGATAAGGTAACTTCAGTTGAAACTAAAGTTCTGGAGATAGAAGAAAACGTTGAAGTAGCATTAGACAATATGAATAAGAAGATTGAAAGCTTGGAGAAGCAAATATCAAACAAACATGAGGAACCCAACGTGACATTTGTGCCTTCCCTAGCCAATATTAAACTCTCAACATTTGATGGGAAATCATCCTGGCAAGTATACAAGACCCAGTTTATGATGGTAGCGGAAGCTAATGGATGGAATCCCCGAGCCCAAGCTTTTCACCTGGCGGCTTCTTTAAGAGGAGACGCGGCTGACATCCTCGAGACGCTTCCGGAGGAGCAGAGGCACGATTTCCAAGCCCTATCGAGTGCGCTTGAGCTGCGGTTTGGAGATAAGTGCACTAAAGAATATAGCAGACTACAGTTAAAGTCCCGCTATCAAAAAGCGGGTGAAAGTCTGCCAGCTGAGACACGTGAAGATCTGGCTCTCCATCACTTCATCGATAGTGTGCGGGATCCGGAGATACAGAAAACACTTAGACTCGCCGATGTCAAAGATATTGGATCTGCCCTAGTCTACGCACATAAGATAGAGGCTGCCCAGCAGGCCGCGCGTAAAGACCGGCACTCAATCAGAGCCGTCTCTACTACTGATAAGGACTATGATCTCAGAAAGCAAATCGAAGATCTGCGGCGAAAATTCCGTAACTTAGAAATGAGTAAAGGTGGCAGAAACACGAAAATTCAGTGTTGGACTTGCGGTGCAGTCGGACACGTTCAGAGATACTGCCCAAAACGAAAAGATGATGGAAATGATCTTCGTCAGAAGCCCCATTTCAAATTGTTTCATATTTCTTCCGTAAGTAGCGGCGACAACGGACTTTTCGTTATGGGACATGTCAACGAAGTTCCCTGCAGAATGATAATCGATTCTGGAGCCAACGTAACTATCATTAGGACAGATTTGGCTCGCAAACTTGGTGACAAACTCATCTGGACGCCGCCCTGCATTACCCTCCAAACTGTGACAGGTGACAAGATTAAAGTGCATGGAAAAATAAATCTAAACATTGCATTTGGGAATGCCGTGTACCATCATATGGCATATGTCGCTGATATAAATGACGAATTTATTCTCGGATTGGACTTTCTCAAAGAAAACCATTTCAAGTTAGATTTTAAAAATAATGAACTACACTCATGTTCTGAAGACATAGCGATTTTTAAGACGAAATATTCAGATATTAAAACAGTCCATCATATAACTGCGAAGAGTGAAACAACATTACCACCAAGAACTGAGACAATAGTTTGCGGAGCTCTTTCAGAAGATAATAATTTTCATTATGGATTGACTGAATATCCAGATTCCGACAATAGCGTTAAAGGAGTACTAGTGGTTTCTTCACTCGTCGACCTTTCACGAAATGTAATCCCGGTAAGAGTTGCTAATCTAAGTAATAAGGTAAAACTTATAAAAGAAGGAGAAGTGCTAGCGACTTGCACTCCAGTGACCTGTATTAACCGAAATTGTCAAGCCACACTATCTGAGCCTCCTGACACTCTAATTAATGAACTCCTTCAGAGAGCAGAGTTAGATGATAAACAGAGGAATGCTGCAAGAAATTTATTATTAGAATTCGGAGATCTCTTTTCCAAGAAATCAGATGATGTTGGGCGAACCAAATTGACGCATGCACCGAATCAATACAGGAAATCATCCACCCATTAAACAACATCCGAGAAGATTGCCATTCGCTAAGCAGGAAGAGGTGGATAATCTTCTGATGGAAATGCAGCAGAATGACATTATTGAGCCATCAGAGAGTCCTTGGGCTTCGCCTATTGTTTTAGTTCGGAAGAAAGATGGTTCTACCCGATTCTGCGTTGACTATCGTCGGTTAAACAACATCACTAAAAAAGATAGTTACCCTCTTCCTAGGATTGACGATACACTTGATGCTTTATCCGGAAAACAATGGTTTTCGACTTTGGATCTCAAGAGTGGTTATTGGCAAGTAGAGATACATCCTGAGGATCGAGAAAAGACTGCATTCACCACAGGACAAGGACTTTGGCAGTTCAAGGTTATGCCATTTGGGCTTTGCAATGCACCTGCAACGTTTGAGCGCCTGATGGAGACAGTATTACGAGGACTTTCCTACGAAGCCTGTTTGGTATATTTGGACGATATCATTATTGTAGGGCGCACATTCGAAGACCATTTAAGAAACATCCGAAAGGTGCTGGAAAAATTAAAAATGGCCAACCTGAAGCTGAATCCTTGCAAATGTAATTTATTCCGACGTGAAGTAAGCTATCTGGGACACATTATCTCTGCAGAAGGTGTAAGAACAGATCCTGAAAAGATCTCCGCAGTTAAGGACTGGAGTCGTCCAAAAGATGTCCACCAATTAAGAAGTTTTCTTGGACTATGCACATATTACAGGAAATTTGTTAAGGGTTTTTCAAGTATTGCCAGACCTCTTCACAAGTTGACAGAAGTTAAACAGAGATTTCTATGGACAGATGAATGTGAGAAAGCTTTTAAACAACTGAAGGAGGCGTTGACATCTTCGCCCGTTCTTGCATATCCCCAGCCCGAAAAATTATTCATTTTAGATACCGATGCCAGCAACGAAAATATCGGAGCTGTTTTGTCGCAAGAAATTGATGATAAAGAATATGTCATTGCTTATTGGAGTAAATGTCTATCGAAACCAGAGCGGAATTACTGTACAACCAGGAAGGAATTGCTGGCAATCGTTAAAGCCACAGAACATTTCCACCATTATCTCTATGGAAGAAAGTTCTTGCTCCGGACCGATCACGCATCCTTAACCTGGCTTTTAAATTTTAAAAATCCAGAAGGACAGGTAGCCAGATGGATTCAACGACTCCAGGAGTTTGACTTTGAAATACGTCATCGCAGAGGAACTCTTCATGGAAATGCTGATGCACTATCAAGGAAACCGTGCAATGAAAGCTGCCGATATTGTTCGAAAGTAGAGAAGAACTATCAGTTAGTAAATCCTTCGGTACGCCAAGTTACTGTTTCATCTCCACCGAAACCAGACCCATGGAGTGATAAAGGACTTAGGGAAGCCCAAAAAGAAGACCCAGATATAAATCCAATTCTTGAATTGAAAGAATCTTCTAGTATGAGACCAAGTTGGCAGGATATCTCCAACTACAGTCCTGCTACTAAGCAATATTGGGCTCTTTGGGACTCACTCCATATAAGAAATGGTGTCTTATACAGGAAATGGGAGTCCGATGATGGACGTAATTTCAAATGGCAGCTTGTTCTTCCAAAATCAAGAATTTCAGATGTTTTGAAAGAATTGCATAGTAGTTCAACTGGAGGCCACTTTGGAGTAATGAAAACTCTACAAAAGGTTCGAGAACGCTTCTATTGGAGCAAAACTAGACAAGATGTAGAGAAATGGTGTCAATCTTGTGATGACTGTGCGGCACGTAAGGGACCAAAGAAACGTAGCCGAGGAAGGTTGCAGCGGTACAACGTAGGAGCACCTTTTGAGCGAATAGCATTAGACATTTTGGGTCCTTTACCACGATCTTCAAATGGCAACAAATACATACTAGTTGTCATGGACTACTTTACTAAGTGGCCTGAAGCGTTTGCAATCCCCGATCAAGAGGCGATTACAGTAGCCGAGGTTCTAGTGCATCAATGGGTTTCCAGATTCGGCACACCCTTACAAATCCATTCTGATCAAGGGACAAATTTCACCTCTGTTGTGTTTAAAGGGATGTGTCAAATTCTCGGAATAGACAAGACGCAGACCACGCCACTACACCCACAATCGGACGGCATGGTAGAGAGATTTAACAGAACCATCTTGAATAATCTCTCACTTATGGTTTCCAGAAATCAGCAAGATTGGGATTTGAAGTTACCGCTGTTTCTGCTTGCATATCGCAGTGCTGTCCATGAGACTACCGGATATACTCCTTCACAGATGCTCTTTGGTCGCGAACTTCGTCTCCCTTGTGATCTTCAGTTTGGTCGTCCACCGGATACATCTTCATCGCCAGAGGAATACCTTCGAGACCTTCAGGCACGTCTTGAAGATGTCCATAACTTCGCTCGAGACCGAATCAACCTGACGACCGAAAGAATGAAGACAAGGTATGACACAAGAGCGACAGGACATGAATTTCAAGAAGGTGACAAAGTTTGGTTGTGGAACCCGATTCGACGTAAAGGACTTTCTCCAAAGTTGCAAGCCAACTGGGAAGGTCCCTACACAGTCCTAAAAAGACTGAACGACGTCGTGGTTCGTATAAGAAAATCATCTTCTTCAAAACCAAAGGTAGTACATTATGATAGATTAGCTCCTTATCGTAATGTAGAGTAAAAATTAGTAGACCATGGTCTCTTTGTAAATAGTATAGATAATTTTTATATCTTTTCTATTTTTTTGTATTTTTAGTTGCTTGTGTATGTAATGTATCCTCTTGAAATGTAAATTCTCTTATAATTAAATTTGGCCTCCTATCAGGGGATTGTACTGCCCGGGACGTGCAGTCCTTGAGAGGGGGCAATGTTACAAATTTGTAAATAATGATTATATTTGTCTTAAAATATCTCAGACAGATCAGAAATTCTCACATTTTGGGCAAAAATTGCGGTATTTAGACGTGTTGTAGTTTAAAAGCGGATTTCCTAATGATTTGGCGACTTGGCGACTTGGCGACAGTTGGCGATATTCTTGGCGACTTGGCGAGAAATCGATACTTCTGGAAACATCCATCACCTAAGCTCTAGGACCAATATTTTCCGAGATAGCCTAGAAGCTTCCAGAGCCTTGGCGAAATTGGTAGATTTCTCCGCCAAGTCAGGTATAAATACCGCAGCCCGACATGGAATAGTAGTAGAGTTTTTGTGAAGACAGTCAGTGAGTGAAGACGATTAGTTGTGACTGCTAGTTGTTCTCTGTCTGAGGTATTTGAGACCTGTGATTGGAAGCTGTTTCTTATTATATCTGACGAATTGTAGCTGTATAATTGTGACTGTTACAGCGGGAATTTCGTTTATTTAGTGAAGTTCTTACGAATAAAAGTCTTGTGTTCATTAAGTGGTTGCTTTATTCAACTCTCAATCGACACGAACCTGTGAAGCTCGGTACAGTATTTTCCAGGTGTAGCCTCTTGTTAGAATCGCTGTATTCGAAGTGGTCGGTCCCAGTTCGATTCTGGATGTTGTTAAGCAATGAGGGATGGATGTTGTTGCTTCTGTTTAAATGCATAAATGCTCATCGAGATGTGTGCTTGGGAATTTTCCGAGTTTCGTCCTTTGCGACACGTGGACGCGGACCACTTTCTATGAAAAATTCTCTCGGAAGATAACAGTTTATTTTCTTTACACACTCTAATCACACGATGTCACAGTCACAGTTACGTTCTTCACAATTATACAACTTAATAAAGGCTCTGTACATATAACATTCTCTATAAACATTATAAATTAAATATCCGTTTGGATTTTTAACAGATTATTTTTATATGTTCTATATTACTTGAGTATAAATTTTATTGTTTCCTTTCTGCTACAATTGTGCTCACGAAAAATAATTTTACAGATAAAAATATCTGAAATTTAATGGACTCTTTTGTCCAAACTATTACCTATACATTATAAGTTAAACTACATGTATCTACTAGTATAGTTAAACTTGAACTTGATTATTTGTATAACAAAGCACAAATACTTTTATTTAATAGAAACTAATTTCCAGGGGACATAAAAATGAAATTTGATTCCAAAGAAATTTTCTGATGATCATATAAATCTGTTTTTGATCTTCCCTTTCCTGAATAATAAAACTGTTTCGCAACATTGTTAGCAATGTCGCCAAACACAGCCGGTATCTTGCGTCATTTAATAAATTTAAAGGTGAATGAAGAGAAATCCTAGACGTTTCTAGTTATAACCTACTTTATATTATTATGAATAGTTGTACTAATCAATAAAAATTTGTATTCAATCAAACAGACGGGAAAATTTTAATTTTTGACACGTTTCTATGACAACGCTCTCTCTCTGACATGAAATAGATACATCATATCGAAGTAATGAGAAATAATAAATTTTAAACTGTCAAATACTGGAAAAATAATAACAAAACTTTTGAAAAATATTTTAATTACTTTTTTGGTAAATAACATACTGTCTTATTGAATTTCTTTATGTTATTTAACAATTAATTTCTTTGAACTGAATGTGAATGCATAATTTTACTTGTTATGAAGTATTTACTTGCAATTTTACATTTTAGCTTTCAAAACTGGAATTTATAAAGAATATTCATGAATAAATTTCAAAAGGGAAAATATTATGTAGGGCTATAATTTTGCTAAAAACGAAAAACATGACCTTTGATTTTATGTAATGATACTCAAAATTCCATAATACATTACTAGAATATTCATAAAATACATGTGCATAATTCAGTATCCTAATAAAAAGAAAGAGAAAACATTAGCAACCTTCGAAAGAAAAGTCCTGCGAACCATCTTTGAAGCAACTGGAGAAAAATAACAACTGGAGAAATAACAACTTCGATAATAACAACTGGAAAAAAATTTTTTTGAAATATATAAGACTTTTGTTGTTGTTACTTATGACACTTGGACCACCCAAACTCACTCTGCCGATGGCTATACGAATTTAAGTCAGTATGGTGCGCCTTTCGTTTAACCAGAGCGCCACGAAGGTGAAAATACGACTTTGCTTTCAGACTCCTTCGATAGATGGCACCACCAGAGGATCTACTCCCTAATTTTTAACTTTGATCTGGATGAGGAGGAAATTTTCTCCAGACCATTACACTCATGGTAACTGCTCAACGACCGACCACAGGTCTTTTGATTCCACAGATTGAACAAGCACGTATGTCTCATGTACTCTGTGGATCTTTGGCAGCAATGGGAATCGAACTCCGCCCTACTGGACGGAAGGCTGATGTCCTAACCACTAGGCTACCACGGCCCATGTAAGATTTTTAATAGCGATGATATTATCAAGTCTGTAAAGCTAAATGGAATGAGATGGGTAGAGCATGTAGTAAGAATGTATCCAGAACAAACCTATTAAAGGTTTTTAATTCAAACCCCTTCAATCAAAAACCAAGAGGAAAACCCAAAAAGAGATGGATTTCAAAAGACTGTGTAGTTAAAGACTTTGTTATCTTAAAAGTAACCCAGGACAACAAAGGGCTGATGCCAATGCTGTCGATAATAAGTGCATAAACAATTACATACAAGGTTCTGTTTTAAAATAATATTTGTAATATAAAATCTTAAATATATTTACTGCTTATTAAATTTATGAGAACAAAAGATGTATTTGCCTACACCATATACGCTTATATATATGTTTAGAAATTTATACTTATATACTATTATAAATTTTTTCAATCTTCAACAACGCACATTTAAATCATGAATTAAAACAATACCAGCTACAAGAATATGATTATCAATGTATAATATGTTAATTGAAGCTTTCTTAAATGAAAATTTGATTAGTTAATATTAGTACATTTCGCCAAATATTTTAATATGCAAAATAATTTCATTCAACGCAAATAATTGAGTTGCTAAACTTAAAACATTTTTGCATGCTATACGTCAAAAAATAATCATTATTCAATATTCATGAGGATTTAAAGAGTTATTTTATCTAAATTGTTTTTCATATCCAATGCAAATTATTTAATTTTAATCGAAAAGGCCAAACTGATGTTTAAAATAATTGAATTATTTGAATATTCAAAATATAATGGATTGTTTTTTTAGTTGAGTAGTAGATATATTTAATTTTAAATAAAATTAGTTTCACATTTTGTAAAATTCAGCTTTAGTTAAAGCAGTCTTTCCCAAAGTGGGTGATAACGCCCCCTTGTGGGCGTTTGAGACCTAGAGGGGGCGTTAAGGGGCTCATAAAAAAGGGGGGCGTTGACGTGGGTTAGGGGGGCGATGGTAGATTTGTAATTTAATTTACTTTATATTTTAAATTTCACTAGAATTAAACCCTACTTACTACACAATAACGAATACTTAGTTTATATTTCTACCCTGTATGAGGGTATAAAAACTTAAAATACTTAACATAGATTTGGTAGGATAGCCTGCACGCTGTATGCGCGTACATTGTAAAATGACGAAAAGCATACAGCTGTGTAAATACATAAATCGCCAAATGTGGCAAACATTCCGGGGAACGGTGCATTTATGATGTTGTGCTCCGTAGACGTACTGTCCGTTTTCGTTTGGAGAAACTTTCAACGCTTTTACGCATGCATCAGATATGCTTCGAGTTCATCAAAATAGGGTTGAGACGAAAGAGAAATGTTTACTTAACATGCGTGCTTCCGTGCTTCTGAAAAACCGGTGCGAGGAAAAAGTCCATCTCAACGTATCGCCCCTTTTCAGAATAGAATCGTAGACAGGTGACGGTTTTGCAATACGAAAACAGACTGTAAGTGGTACAACACATCTTATTTGAGTGCCAGCCAGTCTAGTGGCTTCTACTCTGTATGCAGTGAATTGAGAAGTGGAACCGAGTTCCGAATGAGATTTTTGCAGCAAGCAGTTTGGAACAGTGGGAAGACAGGGAAAACACAAACACACACACACACACACACACACACAGGATATCCAAGCTGGGACATATCTGGGCTAAATAGAGTATGAATATTTACAGTATATACATGATAGGAACAAAATTTTCATTAATGTGCTGGGAAGGTGGCTGTACGTGGTAGTAATCGGCTGGTTCATCGATATGTCTTAACATGCTCAGTACGATTGTGTATCAAAAGAGATAAATGAGTTTGTGCGTGTTTGTCTGCTTCCTGTCTGTGCTTGCTGTATTTAAATCCTATATAAAAGCTCATAATTTTTCTTATACTTTCATTAGTGGTTTCGCGCGCTATCTTTAAACGAGTATTTAAGTTAAACACTTTATTTACATATTTTTGAAAAAAAAGCCATGTCGCAAGCAAAAAAGAAGAAACGGCAATGCAGTGCAGAATATATCAAATATGGATTCACAGAAAATTCGATAAACCCATCTTTTCCTTTGTGCCTTCTTTGTTCAAAAACCTTTTCGAACGAAGCGATGAAGCCTTCAAGATCATTTAAATGAAATGCATCCAGATAAGAAGGACAAAAATGTAGCCTATTTTCAAGATCTGGAAAAAAAGCATAATGCTCAGCTAAATGTATCGAAACTTTTTTCGATGGCTGCTAAACAAGATCATGGCAGATTTCGAGCTTCATACAATATCTCTCTGTTTATTGCTTAAACAGGTAAACCACACACCATCAGAGAAACGTTAGTTTTGTCGGCGATAAAAGAAGTTAAAACTACTGTGCTCCATAAATCGGCGGCAGATATAATTCGAAAAATTCCTTTGAGCAATAATTCTGTGCAAAGACGATTTGTTGAAATGGCTGAAAACATTGAAGAGTCATTGTGCAATCCTCTGAAGACTAGTCAATTTTCAATTCAGTTGGATGAGTCCACTTTACCAACAAATGCAGCATTGTTGTTGTCTTACGTGAGGTTCATTAAAGATGAAAAAGTATGTTAAGAACTTTTATTTGTTAGAAATTTAGAGACAGACACAAAAGGAGAAACCATATTTAAAACACTGGAAAATTTTTGTGATGAAAAAGGAATTCCCTTGAAGAATATTATATTAGCTGCTACAGATGGTGCTCCAGCTATGACAGGGTGTCAAAAAGGATTCATGTCGTACTTAAAAAACAAAATTCCAGATGTGATTGCTGTAAATTGCGTTATACATTGACTACATTTTGTTGCTAGAAATTTAAGTGAACGACTGTTTCAATCATTGCAACATGTCATCAGAGCAGTCAATAAAATCCAAAACATCTCTTTAAATGACAGATTATTTAATCAGCTACGTGTGTTGCTAATGATGAAGATTTCAACAGATTAATCTTTCACACAGAAGTGCGTTGGCTATCAAAAGGAAATTGTCTGACTCGTTTTTACAATCTGTTTGACTCTGTCATAGAGTTCTTGGAAAACAAAGACACAGCATTGTGCGAAAACCTCATCACATCAAAGAATGATATCGCATATCTGACAGACCTTTATAGATTGTTTAATGATATGAATCTCCAACTTCAAGGTGATGACTTGAACTTAATAAGAACAAAAAGTATCGTCGCTGCTTTCGTAGCCAAGCTGCTCTTACACTAATCTCAATATGATATTACTATTAAATTATTTAATATATTGAACATATACGTGTGATACATATTTCACCCACGAATTATTTTCATTATATTTACTCATTTTTGAAATTTTAACTAAAAGCTACCATTTGTTGCAAAATTTCCTTTGTGGAGAGAAAAAAGTTCCACTTTAATTTTAATTTATGTTATAATGCATACTGTATTGAAGTACTTTTCCTCTTATTTTGAAATACTTTCGTCAATTATTTTTCTTAAAAAGGAGTTCTAACAAAATTTATTTAATGAAAGAAAAGAATATTTCAAAATAATATATAGTTTTTAAATCAACGAAAAGTTTTGTGCGATGGTATGAGATTTGAGTTTGAATTATAACACACATTCATGGGTCCAATTCTTTAATATGTATTTTTAAAGTAAGAGGAGCATGTAGTGCTTTTTTTGCCCAGAAAATAATGCATATTTAAAAACTGTTCTGAACAGAATTACATGGAGTAATGTTTTTATGGTATAAAGAAAAAACCCCAAGCATCCAGCTTTGACAAGTAGAAAAACAATATCCATCTCCGTTGTTCACAGTGGCTAGTATCGAGCCCGGGACATTTTCTAAAGAACGCTTTCTAATTTCTAGATCACGATAAGCGCAGATCTTCTATTTAAAATGATTGATTAATGAAAATCTGTTGAAATATTTTAACTAATGTAATGTTGGGATTTTTATAGTCTGTCAGTTAGACCAGGGCTTCCCAACGTGTGGTCCGCGAACCCCTTAGGGGTTCGCCGTCTTTTTCTAGGGGGGTCCGTGGCCACCTTTGAACAAAGTCTGCGATTCCCAAGTGTTGACCCGCAGGTAATATAGTACCGGTGGATGTGGCTTTCCTGCTCGACTTTCTGTAAACTCGGGGGTGGCGTGAGTGCCGTAGCCGGAGCTCGATGCGTAGGAACCTTTTACGCCGCTTTTTCTCGTTTTTCTGGAGACATCATTCAATTTTTACCGCCGTGGATTTTTGCCTGAAAAAAGGGTCCGCCAGCTAAAAAGGTTGGGAAGCCCTGAGTTAGATTATGCAATGGTAGAAACAATATTTAATTCCAATAGCCCTGGAACAATGGGAATTTTTGCTTTCTACAAGCACGTCTGAGATTAATTTCCGGGTTTCCTCCTTTGCGCTCAGTGACAATATCTCGCTATCTATAAAAAAGACACATAAACATACATGTAGTAGATGGTCAAATGTCTTACTACAGTTTTCTGCTGTTAGACAACAAAGCATCAAAAACTATTCTTTTTTGTTTTATAAATTTTTTTTAAAATTTATCATTAATTCATTAAAATCTTTCTATAAGAGCCATTTTTAACTATCATAGTTTTTTCATAAAAAAGAGTATTCCAACAAAATAAAATTATAATTTCACGAAAGTTAAATTTTGTTGGTGGTTTTTGTAGGCGTATTTGTATTTTTCGTTTTAAAAAACATTGATATATATAAATATAACATTGATATATATATAACACTTGAAATTCATGCAATTTTCTAAATAGATAAAGTCTTACTTTTCAAATAAAGCGCGATTTAAAAAATTTGATTTTCAGTAAAATACATAGGAATTTTAGGGGTATAGTATTACTACATTAGTTATAATACATGAATAAAAATATTATTTAAAGTAGTAAAAAAGTCGAATATTATTTGAATTGAATGACTAAAATATTTAATGTCGTCTTTAGTAAGTAAAATATGTCAACGAAAAATAAGTTTTTAATAAAAAGCTGAATGGCAAAACAAAGCAAAAAAGAAAAACCAAAAAGCTGAATGGCCAAAAAAAAAAAAATTGAATGGCAGACTACTATTACGTGTTGCAACGGTCTGCAATATTTTAACTTTCGATGTCTGTCAGATTACACATGATTTCAAGCACTCAGCAACGAACTTGAAACCCTTCATCTTATCACGCGTGATGGAGAAAAAAATGGAAGAGTAAGTCATTCATAAAACGAGTTTGAATAATAAATGACGAAATGTATAAGAGTGAAAGAACGGAAATTAAATAGAAAAATAACAGCATTTTTTTTAGATGACTTGAAATTATTTTTCCCTCTTAGTAATTGGTAGATGTGTTTTATTTAATAATACACACATCATAAAAATATCATTAAAATGTAAAAAAAAAGAAAACATAATGTGCGACAAATTACGAAAATCTACCCAGTTTGGTTTATTTTCTTTCTTGTTGGAGAATTCTAATTTCGAACCTACTTTCATCTCGACATCGAACAGTATTTTCTAGAAATTTTATCGCAGGAATACTCGAATTGTTTAAATCTTAATAAAATATCAAAAATTCGATTTTTGTAAGGAAAATAAAAGTTTTTCATATTATAAGTTATTCAAATTTTCTAAAGTTGGATTTTTAATACGACTAGAATCAAAAGCTGATTTAAAATGTGTGATAAAAGTATTTAAGCCTCCATAATTAATAAAACAATCGTATATAGAGTCAAACTTTTAATATAATAAAAATGATGGATATAAATATTATTGAATACAATTAACTACCGCGAAGTTTTCTGTTGCCTATTCTATCTGTCCAAATTACTTAACAGAAGAAATTCAGCACAAAAGTTTGAAATTCAATAATTTTTACTAATTTTTAATGTTATTAAAATCCATCCTTAATTTTTTAAACTTAATACATTTGTGAATAATTTTTATATTAAAATATTATTTCTTATTGATGCGTATACATAATTAAGATTTCAGGAATTAAAAGTGTGCTGCAAATTCTTTATCTCTCGTTATAACGCGGATGAAATTTAGTGCTATTAAATTTTTAAATAATCTTTTTAAGTTTTAAAAAAGTGAAACGATTTATTTATTATTATTAAAACTATTAAATTAGTTTTTATTATATATAATATGAAAAAATTTTTTATCAAAAATTGTGTTGCAAAAAATAAGTTCCATGAAAAAGAGGTCCAAAAATATTGCTCGAATTTTTTATTCGATTAGCTAAAGAAAAAAATGTAAAATGGAATATTTTTCATTCTAACTTTATTAGGAATGATAACAAATTCTCCTTTTTTTAATAACTCTCTTTCACTTTTTTTTATAAATTTAATAACCATCTTAATATTTTTCATTTTTTTAAAAATAACTTTAGGAATTCTAGTGGACAAGTAGAAAGAAAAATTCCATCAGAAACATTTTTCGGAAATTCAAGGAAATAATTTTTTTCGTTCCGACATAATTAAAGGACAGAAAAAAACCTTTACAATCCTTTTTATGCGAATGCTGCTGAATATTAACTACATTCTTATGGTGCAGAGGCTACGTTGCAGCTACTGATAACGTCACTCCATGGCTTAATATATTTTTCTTCCGTTTTTACGACTACTACATGCATATAACATCATTTGATAGCATTTTGTCTGCTTGTTATTATTTGAGTTTTAGTAATCTATTAGATTTATCAAATAATATAGCTAACTTTTGCTTGGATATTAATGGATAATATACTTTTGTTTATTCTAACTTGAAAGAAAATAACATTTAAACTAAGAAGACATATGACGTTGAAATAAATTTATAAAAACTTATATATATATATATATATATATATATATATATATATATATATATATATATATATACAAGCTGACCCAGCCACGCGTTGCAGTGGCTGAGTTTTTAAAATACATTGAATCAATTTTTTACTAATTCTTGGGTTCAATCAAATTAATATTTTCTAAAAAAATTTAGAATAGGTTCATTCATAGGAGATTAAAAATAAAACGTTTCACCAAAATTTAATAGTAATAGGTAAGATCGAAATTTTGAAATTAAGCACAAATCAACATATACTTTCTGAATTTACATTTTATTCATCTTATATTAAATTATAGTTTGTAATCAGTGACTTACTTATAAAATATACTATATAAATTAAAGACATCTAAAAATAAATTGTTATAAATGAGGTAGATAACATTGACATCGAACTATTATTATTTTAATTTTAAATTATATTAAAACTAAAAATTTTTTCCGCGGCATTATACTGAAATAAAAAAAATTAAAAGAATTTATCATTTGAATAAATAAATTAGATCAAAATGTTCTACTGAATAAATTAATAATTATCAAATTATAAAATAAAAATAAAAAAAATAAAAGGCTATCAAGAAATACTTACATATTTTCGAGGTGGTATGAAAATTAGTAGAGAAAAACAGTAATAAATAAAATTTTATTTTACTATTTATAATATTAAAAATATTCAAACTGAATACTGCACAATAATAACACAATACAAATTATAATTATGAAAATGATTCACGAAAAATTGTTATAGTATCATTATACATCATGAAAATATATGTAAATTCTATATTTAACCCCGCGCTTGCGCGCGCACGATAATTTTCTCGAAGATGGTATAATCTAGAAAAATAAACATGTCGCCATCTGCCGAATACCTGTGCAACTTAGATGCTAAACCGCCATCTATTAGGAACTTACAGAACTAACCAAAAAAATTAAAAAAAATGTAGGGTTGTACTACCCCTAACATTTAGGGGGATGAAAAATAGATGTTGGCCGATTCTCATAGATACCGGATAAGCACAAAAATTTCATCAAAATCGGTCAAGCCGTTTCGGAGGAGTATGGCAACGAAAACTGTGACACGAGAATTTTATATATTAGATATATATATATATACATATATATATATATATATATATATATATATATATATATATATATATATATATATATATATATGAAATAAATTTACAATTTAAATGCTTTTAAAGTTAACAATGCAATTTCTAGAAAGAAAATAATTATAAGATTGTCGAACACACAGTGAACAAGTATATTGACACAAAATATGTTAATGTTCAGTATGCATTTTTAATTGTCATTTTTGGAAGAAATTATAACTGCATAAAAAATCAAGTTTTCACGAAAAAGGTGAAATACTTAGGGGACTGTAAAAACAGAACTTAGAAACAACTAATAAACAGCGCTAAAAGAATTTTTTTTCAATTCTGTGAAATATATTGTTTATTCTAATTTCAGAAATTATCCCTCATTCATTTATTTTTAATTTAATAAAGTTTAATCAATAACATTTATGATTTTGCAGAATAATGTGGAATAGTAGTTAATGAATTTCAGTAACATTTGAATTTCATTTCAAGTAAAGGATGTAATATATAATAATAATTTTATGTCTAAAAAAGGAATATATATATATATATATATATATATATATATATATATATATATATATACTGCCCTACTTCCCAACATTTGAAAATTCAACACCAAGAAGGAGTTTCCAGAAAGTGACGAAACTCGGCAAACAGAGACAGCAACGAACAATAAGTGATCTGTATTTCTAAATGATATGCAGAATACAGATCGAGAGCAGAATCGGGTCAATAAGTTGTAAGACTACGGTGGACGGCGATGCACCGAGCAACACATCTTGGCACATATTCAATGAGAGTACAAATGGCGTCCTGAGGGATGGCTCTCCCTTCCCTGTTAACCAATAGCCAAAGTGCGTCTTCTGAAGGAGGCAGCGGCAAGGTCTGCAAAGGGCATCCAATCACATCTCAAACGTGTACAATTGGTGAAAAATCTGATGAGCACGGTGGCCAGGAAGCAGCTGTACACCCTACATGGCATGTCAGCTGATGCGAGCAATGTGCAGTCGTGCGCTTAAGGGCCAATAACCCTGGCTAAAGGTTGCTGTTAAAAACCTTCTTCGGTGAAAGGGCCTTGGACAACCCCTGAAGGTAGGGAGTGTCACCGATAGTAGCACATCATCCAAGTAACTTTGGGCTGTGATAGTGCCATGAATATGAACTAGAGGTAACCTGGAATCCTACGCAGTGGTGTCCCTAACCATGATGTGACGTTGTCGCGCTGTGGGGTGTTCCACAATTGCTGCAGAAATGGATTAGTAGACGCCACACTCGTACGCGAAGACTATCACTGAAGAAACCGAAGAGTGACTCATCTGAGAAGACGATCCTGTGCCACTCCGTTGTGCCGATCACTCTAATCTGGCATCATTCTAGACGTTGGTATTTATACTGTGGGGTCAATGGCAGTCTTCTTAACGGATACCATGAGTGCAGACCACTAGTAACCAATCGATGGAAAATACTTCTGTTCGATATGGGAGCATACAGGGTGTCTTGCACATACTGCGTAATTTCGGTAGACGTAGTTTGCGGGCCCGCCAACGCCTCTCGTCGGACTCGTCGATCCACGCTTGCTGACGCCACTCGGCTGCACTGGTACCCCACAAACGTTCCACATTTCCTGGTTCCAACCATCTTCGCCACAGCCGGTGTACTGTGGACGCATTCAGGTATCTGTCAGTTGCGATTTGCCGTAAAGACTAACCTGCCCTTCTCAGTTCGATCACCATGCCCCTCGTAAATCGTCTGTCTGCGGGAAATGACTCCGTTGACGATAGCCTGGCTTTCTTTGCAATTACAGGCGTCCTTTGGGACAAGAACAAACTTTCAACGATTATTTTCCAAGCAGTAATAACGGCGCGAATATTGTTCACTCTGTTGGTCCTCTCCTTATGTATCTTATCCTACGTTCGCTGGAGAGCTGCGCATTTCCCACTCCATGTTGTTACATTTTATTTTGCACCATTGGTATCAGGGTAATCGTCCCGGCGGATCTCTATCCCTCTGGTGCAGCAGACTGGAACAAACTACAATAACACGTTTTCGAAGTGGCCACCTAAGATCATTGACAACAAAGAAAAGGAATTTCCAATTTGCGCTAAGTGTTCCAAAAGCCAAGCCACTCCGGATCATATTCTTGAGTGCTTGGGACTCGATAAAGAAAACCTTCTGGAGCGACCATTATTGGTCATTGATTTCCTGAGAGTGTGCAATGTCATAGACTCGGTCTAGCGCTGCTAGACAACAGAGATCAGCAACAACAACACATTTTATTTGTCGGATATATATATATATATATATATATATATATATATATATATATATATATATATATATATATATATATATATATATTTATATATGCCTACATATATCTAGAGTTTGCATTTAAATCAATAACTTAATTTTTTAAAAAGAAATTAAATTTAGATCTCTTTATAAATTATTATAAATATAACTTATTAAGACGGTCTTGGCTTTTCCTAGGCTATGCAGCGCTGAAAAATATATATAAATAACCAAATAAAGGATATAACTTTACTTTTAAATTTTAAAAACATGTCAATTATTCCGCACATAATTAATTAAAAACTATGGAGTTAAGATAATTATGCAGTTCATTGTTAATGAAGGAATGATAAAAAATTCTAAATTTAGAAAATATTAAATAATGTTCTTTTACTAACACACACACACACACACACACAAAAGCTATGTTGAAGTAAGTTTTAAATAATAAGATCAACTTTAGAAATGTGAAGTCGGGAAGATTTATAGAGAGTTTTATAAAATTAACATTAAATAATTAAAATTAATATTTATAATTAATAATCGTAAGACCACTTTATATATATATATATATATATATATATATATATATATATATATATATATATATATATATATATATATATATATATATATATATATATATATATATATATATTTTACAAGTTAATCTAATTTATGATACTTATTTCTTCTATAATGATTTAATAAAAAAATATTGTATTTTCCAATTTAATAGTTTTCTAATTCTAGGTAAGAAATGTTTGAAATTATCTGAAGGAATTTACTATGTATGATTCGAATTATTATTAAAATATGTAATTTATGTTTTTTTAGCCTTTATATATTATAATATATTATGATTCAATTAAAACTCTGATGAAGATTTAAAATATATGTATAAGCACTCATACACACACACTTCAACACTTAGAAAGTTATTGTTTCCCAAAAAATTCCTTCTTAATTCTTTTTTTAAATTTCTTGGATCCTCGTTATATCAATAGAATCGACGTAGAAGATAGAGTATAACAAGCCAGTATAACTTTGTGACTCATACAATATGACAAAATCTCGAACTATTTATAATTTTCATCTGCACACGAGATGGAAATCCAATAATCGAACTATTTGGTTTTAGAAACAGAGCAACCATACCAATTCAGCTATAGATGAAAAATATAGATATGAATATTTTTATAGTTATTAAAATTTTATTCTCATAAATAATTCTATTCTAATAAATTTTCAAATATTTATTCTACTGATTACTTTTAATGGATTCGATTTCAACGAAATTGTTATGAGAGATACAATATAGCAAGTCAATATGACCTTGTGACGTCTACATACAAAAGATCTTTCAGAATTCGGCATATGTACTCAAGCTACATCAATGGATATTTGGCATGTATAGTATCTTTTCATTCCAATCAAAACGAGTATTATTTTTTTATCAACGGTGTCACAAAGTACACATCAAAAGGCATTGAGGTGGTTCACGTGTTAGTGAAATAAAATATAAAGAAACTTCAGCTGAGTAACGTACTGCAACAGATGTGCAGTAAACTGCATGATAACTGCGTGACGTCATAACTTTTTTTTGACGTCAATACATGCTTACAATGAGGTGCTTCGTCTTCGACTGTTTGGAACGTTATCTGTCGATATGTGTAAGATTTTATTACTTTGAACTGTCAATTGCATTAATAAATCCCACATTAAAAATCGATAATTTTTCTTAGTGTTTGTATTTCATTTATTTTGTTAGTTACAATATAAAAATTCAAGATACATAAAATTCTTTGTGATAAATAATGGATTATTTCCACTATTTTTCAAAAAAAAAATTATTAATGTTATCAATACCTTAATAAAACAATGTATAACATTATCTATTTAATATAAAAATATCATTAATATTTCCTCACTTATTAATTTTGCGTCGATAAAAGCATATTAATCAAATTAAAAGAATTTATTAAAACATTATCCACTTTTCTTATTGACTTCTATAGATTAAAAAAATTATATATGTTGCACATTAATGAGATATGTTTTAGAAAAAAACCACGAAAATATTAAAAAAATGATAAAAATAACAAAGTTTTTCTTTATTGTTTCGTGTTTAATGATCATATTATTTCTCATTAAATTATTGATTTTGGTAGAGTAAAATTCAATTAATATTATGACTGATTATATCAATTGGACTTCAAATATTACTGAATAGGATTGGATATTGATTGCTGATAACTAGCACATGCTGAGCTTGCATCAGACAACTTTTCTTTAGCAATTTTTTTCTATTTGTTACGTCACAAATAAAAATATCGTCAGTGTAAGAGACAATGAAGACCGTATAGTAATGATCTTGTAAATGCCTAACCATATTTTTTCTGATTGGATCTAAATACGTTTTTGATTGGTTCTCGTAAATTAGATCACCGATCATTTTCGTTGACTTTCTATGCCGCTCTAATTCGACATAAAAAGAAAATTAAAAATTTAATTTACCTTAACGATCAAACTTGATTTCGATTAAATTGTATCATATAATTTAATTTAATCAAAGCCAATTAATTTTTAAAAATATTGGCAAGGATAATTTAATTTTTTTATTTCGTTTCTCACGTGGTTTGTTGCATTGTATGAAAACTAATTATACAATACTTTAAAAAATGTTTTAAGTGTTCGTTTATAGATAGATCACGAATAATTTCGATAGATGGCATCGCAATCAACTTTAAATGCAGGAATCATTCATAAAGATTTGTGAAATCTAGTAGACTTGGCTCATTACCAGATTCCCAATTATATCACATGAGGATCTGAAAGAGTAAGTTTAAACCAAAGCTAAAAAAATTACTTGTCGAATATAACTTTTATGTTTTACTTAAAACATTAATAAATAATAGTTTGAAAAAAATATTTTTTTAAAAATCAAGCATATTGCCAAGAAATTTTATTTTACTTGTTAGGTTTGTTTATCAAATTAAAGAACATGCAAATAATAGTTTCAAAAAAGAAAAAAAACATATTTTTTAAGAAAAAAATTTGAAAAACTACAAGGGCATTTATTTATTTAAAATTATAAGGTCTAATTCGAAGAACTACCAAAGGATTTAATAAAATATATTTTTAAAAGAATCGAATTAAAAAAAATGGTTCAGAATTTCTTGGATTTATCAGTTTCACAGAATAGGAATAAAGTATTGAAAGTTTACATGTGTGAGGGGAGGGAGAAGGCATTTTTTGACTATCAGTCGCTTATAATTGATAGCGCATGAATGAATTGAAATTACTCTAAATTACTATTAAATTTCGAAATTACTATTAAATTTCGAAATTACTATAAAATTTTTGAAATTACTATAAAATCGAAGTTACTATTAAATTTCGAAACAAATATTTTTATCAAATGGGAAATATTCAATATAGATTTTGATTAAAATAAATGCCTTTCATGTAAAATTAAAGTTTGATAATTATTTTTATACTTTAACAGTTCCAATTGTTTTTAAACATATGCAGATGAAATGTAAACCATTTAATATAATAGAAAATAAAAAAGTTTTGGAATATATTTAATTTTTTAAGGTTCCACAATTTTGTTATTATTCTGAAATAATTTTTAGTCACGATAATATTTCGTTAAAAATTAAGACATAATCAAAAAGTAACAAAATATAATTTTAAAATAAGAAATAATTTTTAAGTAAAATGTAGTTTTTTTATCTTTCTACAGCATTTTTAATGCTTAAACATATCATGGTCGTAAATTATTGTGGTCGTTGATTATAAATAATGTAATAGAAGTATTTTATCAATGTGATAGCAAGTATTTAGTTGCCATCGAATGACAACAGTAAGAAAAAATAAAATACACAAGTAGTCGAACTTAAGCTGCAATGGAGTAAGATGCTAAAATATTATCTTACCCACTTTAAAATTAATTGTTGCTTTCTATCCTTTTTAGAATATTTTGTAACTATTCTTCTGAATATTTTATTAAATAATTTTCAGAGCAAGCTTGTGTTGGTTTTTATTCCAAGAACAGTTAATTGTAACTGTACCTGTAATTATAATTTTAGAAATTCATATTTGACACAACACATCATGAGTAGGCTCAAATTTTCACATAATTTTAAAATCAAGAGTTTAATTTTTGGAATTACACTTTACAGATGGACCGTATTCACAAATTGCCAGAAAAAGGAATTCAGAAAGCTTGCAAATAGTCCCTCTAATAGCTGTATCTATATGTCATTTAAAAACAAATGAACAACATCTATTTTTTGTTTAATAATAATTAAGATCAAAACTGGGGTTTACTACGCCACAATAAACTTACTAGCTCGAGTAAACATGTTTAACTTTGAAAAACATTGTTGAAATTATGAATAATGAAAACCTAATTTCAATCGGAAACTAGTGTCTAGTTTTTATATTACCTAAAAAATGTATTGATATGAAAATATTTAAAAAAATTATCCTAATTTGCAACATATCCTTCATCTCAATATTAGTGCTTTAAATACTTGAAGTACATAAAGTAAGATACATAAAATATTTTAAATTGATAGATTACTAAAACGTTTTAATTGAATTGTTTTTTCTAGAAAAATTTTTTCATATGCAGAATGAATAGATTAAAAATGCACCTGTATATAGTTGGATACTTTCTACGACTAGAGTATTTTTTCATGTCTTCGACTTAAAGATTAATTCAGAACAAGATACTCTTGATAACTACAAATTTTTCACTGATAACAGAACTGTTTTTTTATTCAAATCAAGCAGTTACATTGGGTGATAGAATGACTCATTAAAATTTTAAAGATAATAAATTGAAGTTACTACCTGACGTTAAACAGGTATAGTAGCATGAACATGAAGTATAAAAGGTTATAAGTCACATCATTTTGGTGATTTTAGGGCTTCAAATGTGTATTTAGTTAAATTTCAATATTTACACAATTAGACATAAAAATTCGAAAATATTTATAAATTATTTCGTTAAATTTAAAATTCATATTACCTTCGTATTTTCCAATAATTAAAACAATGTTTCTTTAATGATAGCCATTCATATTAGCAAAGATTTATAGCCCCTAAATTAATTTTGATTCGGTTCCAGTATATGTTAATAGCCACTTGGACTTTTGTCTGTTAAAACTAACATGCGATTCTGTTCCATGTTACGTCATATCTCGGAGAAATACATAAAATTTCACAATCAGAACAGATATATTTTGCGAAAAATGTCATCAAAATACTTTTGAAAAAGAATTTGTTTACATTTCATTTAAATAAGAAAATTGCATTTGGAAGTATACATTTTAATTTTTTCATTATTATTATTTCATCATAATAATATTTCATTATTATTTTTTCATCATAATTATATATTTATTCCGTTTAATTTTTTTATTTTTAGTTTATTTATTTTTAGTTATTCCAGTTCCATAGCAATACTCAATGATATATTTGAAGTCATAACACATAAAACTACGTGTTTTGATATCTTTATCTAAACACGTAGTTCTTTTCATGGCGCAGATCTGAGACGGTTAGCTTATTTGTTTTAAAAATTGAAGTGATCGTAGTAGCTTTGTGGTTAGGGCATCGGCCTCCCATCCGGTAGAATGGGTTTCGATTCCCAGTACCACCAAAAATCAGTCAAGTACATGCGAAATACGTACTCGTTAAATTTGTGGAATCGAAAGTCCTGTTACCGGTCTTTGAGCAGTTATCATGAGTATAATGGTCTGGAGAAAATACGAGGGTTACTCTGAAATTTTTGATATACGCGCAGACGAGAATTTACAAAATAAAAATACCGGTTTAATTTTAAAGTACAAAGTATTTTAACACAGAAGACGATTTTTTACTGACTTACTTCAACTTTTTTAGCGTGGAATACATTTTAAACAGAAGAGAAAATGCGAGTTGACGCGAGAACATTTTCGCGCTATGATTTTCTGAGATTTCAAAGCAGGATTAAATCAAGAAGAATGCGTCCAACGGTTGCCATTAGCGTTTGGTGATGAATCTGCAGCTCGTGCTACTGTATTCAGATGGTATAGAGAATTTAGAAGAGGACCCAATTTTCTTCAGGATGAAGAACACACAGGAAGGCCGCCGTCGGCGGTAATCTCGGATAATGTGTCTGCCATACGAAAAATGTTAATGGATGATAATCGCTGTACCTATCAAATGATACAGAAGGAAATTAACACTGGATCCGCAGCTATACACAAAATCATTCATGAAGAATTACATATGAAAAAAGTAGTTTGCCGTTGGGTTCTCCATAATTTAACTAAGCATCAAAAAGAGGAGCGTGTCAGAATCAGTAAGGAAACTCTTAATATGCTGAATGATGGTGCCCACCGCATCATTTCTAACATGTAACAGGTGATGAAACGTACATACCGTTTCTTGACGTGTTGGACACGTCAAGAAAGCAAAGTATGGGTCTTTGAAGATGATCCCACGCCGACAATGGTGAAAAAACAACGCGCACTGAAAAAAGTGATGTATGCCGTTTTCTTCAGAAGTATGGGATTGGTCAAAGCCATCAAGTTGGAAGGACAGAAGACAGTAACAGCAAACTGGTATACCACTAAATGTCTTCCAGAAATTCTACAAGAGCTGAAAGTTAGGGGACTAATGCTTCACCATGACAATGCATCTTCGCATACAGCCGGATTAACAGTTGAGTTTCTTAAACAAAAACAAATTAAAGTGATAGGACATCCGCCGTATTCACCTGATCTAGCTATGTGCAACTTTTGGTTATTCTTTAATCTAAAAAAGAACTTACGTGGACGTCGTTTTCATTCAGAAGAAGAGATTGATGTGGCTATAAATGCATATTTTTCATCTATTCGAAGAAGTGAATGGCTTGAGACATTTAATCTGTAGAAAATTCGTCTACAAAAGTGCATTGATGCTGGAGGAGACTACTTTGAACACATCTAAAATTTTGTAAGTATAACTTTAAAAACCTAGTTGTATCTCAAAAATTTCAGAGTGACCCTCGTATCCTTCAGATTAAAGACAAAATTGAAAGAGTGGATCCTCTGGTGGTTCCATCTATCGGAGGAGTCTTAGAGCAAAGTCGTACTTTCACCTTCATCATGTTCTGGTTAAGCGAAAGACGTGTCCTTCTGACTTAATTTCGTTACCCAGTCGGCTAGTTAGCTTGACTTGTCCAAGTGTCATAAATAGCAACAGAAATTGCAGTTTAAAATGAAATACTCTTTATTATTAAGATTTGCAATACATTCTTAATGTCTTTTATATAACATATATATATATATATATATATATATATATATATATATATATATATATATATATATATATATATATATATATATATATTCTACACCCTACTTAATAAATCCTGAATGCGGATAATTCAAATATATATTTTATACGGTGTGGTAGATAGTGTAACAACAAAAAAAAGTAGTAGGTAAATCATTTTTTAAACAAAATTATCTTAGATTTTATCTTTTGGAAGAGATTCTCATAGGTAGAGAATCTCAATTAAATTTTGTGGTTAATGGACTCTGAAAAACTCAAAACACTCTGACTGACAAAAATTAATGTAAAAATTTGAAACAGAAAATCCAGTTCTGGAATTTAGTTTGTAATGTTTTCCAGCTTGACTTGGCAATGATAAACGAATTCCCTTTTCCCTCATCCTTCATCTGAAAAGGCAATGAATTAATTCCTTGGTTGTATTTAATGAAATAAATTAAGTCAACAAGATATATTAAGTCATTTAACCTGGATATAATAATTAAATAGTGAAAACGTGTTTTAAAAGCTGAAAAGAGATTGTTGTTACTTACGACACTTGGCCAAGCTCGTTAGCCGACAGCTACGAAATTAAGTCAGAAGGGTGCGCCTTTCGCTTAACCAGAGCACCACAAAGGTGAAAGTATTTCTTTGCACTAAGATTCCTCCAATAGATGGCACCACTAGAGGATCCACTCCCTCAATTTTGACTTTGATCTGAAGGGGGAGGAAATTTTTCCAGACCATTACACCCATGGTAACTGCTCAACTACCGACCTCAACACTTTCGATTCCACAGATTGAACAAGCATGTATGTACATGCTTGTTGTACTTGTATGTACTTGCTTGTTGTATGTACATGCGCATGTACTCGGTGGTTCTTTGGCAGCTCTGGGAATCGAAACCAGCTCTTCCTGACGGAAGTCCGAAGCCCTAAGCACTAGGCTACCACGTTGTAAAGTTCAAAAGAATTGAAAGTAGTTTGGATAGTTAAGAAAAAAGACTTATATTTCATATTTTAATTTTATATTATATGCATTTATTAAATATAATAGATAAGTCCTTTCAAAAAGATAAAAACTGACAAAATTTATTGCATTCAGAATAGAGTTCACATGTTCATGAATATATCATTCATTTCGAGAAAACAATGAATAATAAGACGTATATTGCTGATTCAGCTCTATTCCATGAAAATGCAAAGCACAAAGAAATTTGACACGTTTCGAAAGGCAGATTGTTCTTCTGTAAACAGCTGGAAATATGTTTAGAACAAAAATAGGTGTATCCTTTTGAAAGTAATGAAAAGTGTCAGATTTTATTCTGTTCTGAATGGAACTCATTATATCAGAAATAAATTAGTCATTTTACGGAAACATGGTTAATAATACTGTCATGCATAATAATGCAATTGTATTTCATAAAATATGCAAAGCATTATAGGAATTTGACACGTTTCGAGGAAGAGTTTGAAAATAAATTTAGAATAAAAGTAGTTATACCATTTTGGGAGCAATATATCATATTATGGAAGCAAATGATTAATAAACTGGCATTGCACATTATTGATGAAGTTGTAGTCCATAAAAAATGAAAGCATTTTCGGAATTTAATACGTTTCGAAACAAATAGAGAGCTCTACTTTTAATAACTGGAAATAAGTTTAGAACAAAAATAGCTACACCATTTTGGGAGCAATGAAAAGTGACTGAATTTATTCTATCTAGAATACAAATTATTTAAGGAATATATTAATCATTTTATGGAAACAAATGGTTAACAATATCGACACTGGATATTGTTAATGCAATTGTATTCCATGAAAAATGCAAAGCATTTTAAGAATTCGACACATTTCAAGGCAAGCACATGCTCCTATAAACAGCTAAAAACTAAAATAGAAATATATAATAAAATTATTAAAGAATTATTTCCTTAGAGATATCTGTAATTTAAATTTAGGGAATCTTGCAAAAAAAAATTCAATAGTAGAAAATTCATTTTCTTTAATTTAAACTTTTTAAATATTAAGTAAAAAAAATATCTTTAGAAATCTTGATTCAAAATTTGAACAAAAAAGTTTTATTGAAATTAAAGAAAATCATGATAATATGTTTTTGAAATTTTTATTTTATTTTTTAAAAATGTATTCAAGTTTAATTTATACAGGTAGTGTGTGTTACAAATTTTATAGTGATTTATATTTGAATATCATAGCATTTATGTTATGTAATATATTTCCACAACCCATGTAATATAGTAAAATAGCTAATAATTTGATTTTGCTTTTACATATTTTGTTTCTATGATTGTTTTTTTCTTTCAAATTAGTAAAGTTAGTTGCGTGAAATGTTTATTTAAGAAAGTGGTATTTTATTCTTAATTTTAGTACCTCACATTCATAAGGAAGGCAAATCGTTCAATTGTTGCCAAAAAAAATATTGTTTCTTGTTAACTTAGAATAAGATTATTTTTAATTTTAGCTTACTGTTCCTTGAATTAGTTGTTTTTGTAAACTAGAAACAATGTTTTTCTTTAAGAGTCATTCTGAAAAAAAAAAAACACAAGATAAACAATGTTTTCTTATCCTTGAATAAGATAAATACGAGAATTCAAGGTAATATAGCGAAAATGAAAGTTATTCTAACATGCGATTGCTAAAAACATATAAACGGGAAGCCTTATAAATGAAATTTGTGTGACTGTATATTCATGTTTACATTTCACTAAACAACTGTTTTTCTACATTACGGATATATTTCAAAATTAGTATTTTAAAAATTATTTTTGACTGAACATTTCGTAAAATTTTATTTCTAAAAGTATATTCATTTTTAACGTTGCATTGTAACAGAATTATTCTTTCGAGCTCCTTGTATCAACAATTATCTCGCTACCATTGTATAGCAATAAGAACGACAAAGCATGAAGTTAATATTGAAAAGTGTTCCCTACTTAAATGTTTAATTATTGTCTTCTATATATGCATAATTTTATTACTCTTTTTGGATTGTTCTCTACTTTTGTGGTTAATGTAATAAATAATTTGCAAAGCTATAGCCAGCAATGTTTATATTCTGAAAATGGTTATACTATTTTTAATTTCATTAATTTTGCCTTAAAAATAGAAAGAATTAGAAACGCAAGGGATTATTCAAGAAACTTTTAGAATTTCAATTAGAACTCAGTTTCAGAAAATCGTTTGATACACCGTTTTCCATATTTGAAATGTCTAATATAGTAAAGAGATATTTCGGGTTTGTAGCCCTTGAATAAAGCTGTATTCAATGTAGGATGAATGTGTCTGAAATAATATGTTATGCTGATTGTATATAATATTTTTTAAATTAAATATTCTTTATTACTCAACTCAAATTATTTACTCATTGACAAAGAATGTTTGAATCTCTTATCAGACTGAAAATCTGTGTAATTCCCAAAGCTGTACCGGTGAATTGGAAGAACTTATTTTGACTACATTTATTAGATATAGAACCGTTATCAATTCATTGATTGACAAAAATTACTTGGCCAGATATCTCTTTGACAGCATTTTTGGTACTATAATGAAAAATGAAATGAAAGGAGTTTCGAAATATAAGACAATTGTCTCACTAACTCAATAAAATATAAAAAATTTCAATACCCAATTCTCGTCTACTATGTATCTAAATTCTTACAATGAGTTTTATGTAATATGTATTCCTAATATACTCACAAAATGCTTATTAAAATATTTTTTTCAACAAATAAGCCCATAAATAAATGATAGCAATTGAACAAAAAATTTAAATAAACAAAAATGAAATTTTTATATTATTAATATTTTTTGTTAATGAGAAAAATTTAATAAGAATATTATTTATTTAATAAAAGCATCATTTTTATAAAATGTAACTTATCATTACAATGTAATTAAAAATATAATAGAAAAATTATATTTTAAATTATAAAATATAATTCTATTTTAAGAATAGATTGTAATTAGAGAATTATATTTTAAATTATTAAATATAATTGTAAGCAGGTTATCCTTCTATAATACAAAATATTATGGAAGAGAAGTTATAATCTCTCATCTTCAATGGAAGTTCTATACTACTTAAGAAAATTAATCTTACATATTTCCTGTTATTTTAAGATTTATATTCTGAATAAAAGCTTTATCTAAATTAAAGATCAATAGAAAAAATTATATAATTTTATATATTTCCTGTTATTTTAATAACTATACTCTAAATAAAATCTCTATCTCTATTGAAGATCAATAATCGAATCAAATCGTAAAAATTTCCTGAATGTGTTCTACAGAAAAGAAACACGCGTAAAACGTTTTGTCCCTGAAAAATAAAACATAAAACATTTTATTTCATTTTTAAAATGAAGAAAGGCTTTGGTTTAACTTTCAACCTTGTAAAGTGTTTTGTTTCAACTATTATTTCCATGAAAACACAAAAAAGAGACAAAAAGTTAAATAAATTCCAAACAAAAATCTATTCTCTCTTGTTGACGGGTGACTAGATTGTGACTGTCGCTTCCTTGCGTGAGCTGTGTCAACAGTCGTCAAGGCAATAAAGTTAAATTTTTATGAAGAAATAAAATCCAGAAAATAGTTTTCTTTTTTCCAAAATGATAATTATATTTCTACATTTTGTTGCTATGGAAAAATAAAGGGCAATGACATCAAGTGTAAAATTGTACAGAAAATGGATTAAAGTATGCAATTTTCCTCAACCCTTATTAGTTTCTTTAAAATTAATCAATCACATTCTCTCTAATATATATATATATATATATATATATATATATATATATATATATATATATATATATATATATATATATATATATATATATATATATATAAATATAAATTTATGTAAGAAATATAAAATAAAAATACTTCAAATGTGTGTAAATTAATTTAAAGGTAACTTTAAATTCGCTTAAAAAGTGTATCATCTTCAAATTATTTTACTATTTAATTTAGGCTTTTATGATTATTTATCTTAATTTTTTAAAAATATCCAATAAGAATTTTCCTCATTATTAATAAAAAGTTATAAGTAATAAGGACAGTGTTATTGTTACTTATGACACTTGGACAAGCCAAGCTCGTTATGCCGTTGACTTTGCGAATTTAAGTCAATAGGGCGCATCTTTCGTTTAACCAGAATAGCACGAAGGTGAAAGTACGACTTTGCTCTAAACTGCTCCGATAGATGGCACCACTAGAGTATCCACTCCCTCAATTTTGGCATTGATTTGGAGTGAGAGAAAATTTTCTCCAGTAGGTTATCACGGCTGTATATAAATACTGATAATATGGACTAGGCAAATACTATAAATGATAATATAAATACTAATACTATAAATACTGACTAGGCAAACAGTATTTTTATTAAATTCGATAAAGAAATTATAATGTATTTTTGAGTTAAGAAGGATTTTTGCACTATTTGATAAAAACTATTATTAATTTAAATATTTTATAACAGCTAATTTATCTCTGCCAAAAAATTACCTCGTTTACTAGTTTTTATTTCATTTTTCCCATGTACTATATGTACACTTCAGATATTATTCTCATTACATAAGTTATTCATTATTTTCTTGGTTAAGTAATTTTTAGATATTAGTGTAAAATATCATCGACGAAGAAGGATGGCGAAAATGTCACCAAACTGATACCAAAACTTTCAATATGCTCTTCAGTGAAAAAATTAAAATGGGAAATTGAACATACAATTAAAAAAAGTAAATTTTAGCACAGTTTATTTGCAAAAATAATGAAACACAAAGGTATTTTAAATTTATCCATTTAATTTTTAAAAAGAAAAGTTATTTATGTGAAAAACCTATTCATTAATTTTAACGCTTTGCATCAACAATAAATAAATACGAGTACAGTCAAAGCAGAAATATTTGAAACCCAACTAAGATCCTTTTCTATTGGGTACTTGTTTATTGTAATTTTTAACACTGAAACGCCATTGCTTATCTGATTTCAAGCAAAATTTCTTATTTATTGTTCTTAGTGGAGCAACTTTTAGACGCTAAATATCTTTCAAAATACTCAATCTCATTCTGTTCTATATAGGTCCCAAATTTTATTATTTTGTAGTGCATAAAAGCAGAGAAATAACTATTACAGCAGACCTCTTGTTGAAAGAACACAAATGATTTATCAAAGTAACTATTTCATATGTTTGGAGCATTGATTCCTGTTGTTGGCAAAAAATCGTATTATTTTACGCCATTTTTTTTTTCTGGTCGACGGATACAAGTTTACACATATACTGATTTTTAACATAATTTTATTATAATAAAAGTCAATATTTTTTCAAAACTAACTGGTTGCAAATGTATTATTTCTAAATGGATATCAATTAAAAATCTTTGTTTTTTTTTAATAACTATTATATTAAGAATTACAGTAAGCCCTCATTAATCCGGATCCTATTAAACGGAGCTTCGCTTATCTGAGCAGCCATTTAGAAGTGCATAGATGAGTATGTACATCCAGTGTCTCAGTAGCTTCACACAGCTTCTTCTTAGAATCAGAAAATTGAAGCATCATTTGTCGGGAGCAGTGATTGGAAGGGTGACCACATTCTTCCTCAGTGGGTTGATGTAGCTCCGTGTGTTGGGGACATCTCAAAAGTACTTCCGTTGGTGTGGCGTGGATGTGGAGAGGAGGAAGCCAGGTCAGGTATGACCTCGTCAACCAACCGTGGCTCAAAATTGCGAGGCATTTGGTTATGGGAGAGTATTCCAAACCAGTTAACCTTAAGGTACAGCCCGAGGCTTGCCTGCACCATTATGTTTGTATGTTCTGTTGTATATAAATAGAGTTATCGCAATAATGTATTTGTTGAAACTGGAATATTATTGATCCTGGATGAGTCAAGCCGTAAGTTTTTGCTGAATGTAGAGAGCGAACTTAGACACAGCAGACACATCCCCTACACAAGGGTGGGGGAAACTGATGTAGCACTGGAAGACATAAAGTCGTGGTTAAACGCAGATGAAGACGATCCATAATTTTATAGAGGAAAAGATTGTTGAAAGTGTGACCACACCAGAAAGCCATGAATGGAATAAAGACGATAAAGATGAAACAGGCGACAACCCAAAAACAAAAGTGAGATTAAAGACCATTTAAATTTCGTAATAAAATATGTTGTTTTTGTTCTTAATTATGACACTTGGAAAAGTCGAGCTTGCTATGCCGTTGGCTGTGCGAATTTAAGTGAGTAGAGTGCATCTTTCGCTTAACCAGAACACCACGAAGGTGAAAGTACGACTTTGCTCTAAGTCTCCTCCGATAGATGGCACCACCAGAGGATCCACTCTCTTAATTTTGACATTGGTCTGAAAAGGGAGGAAATTTTCCTCAGACCATTACTCCCATGGTAACTGTTCCATGATCGACCCCAGGGCTTAAGATTCCACAGATTTAACTAGCACGTATGTTGCATGAACTCGGTGGGTGTTTGGTGGCATTGGGAATCGAACTCCACCCTTCTGGACGGAATGTGGTTGCTCTAACCACTAGGCTACTAGGGCGCGGTTGCCTGGTTGGTTAAGGCGTCGTTCTCGTTATCGGAAGGTAGTGAGATCGAATCTCAGCTTAACCAAAGATCTGTCGTTTTCACTAATGGTCACACAGGGGCACGTTAAAAACTGGGCATGATCGCAATGTCCTCCAAATGAAATGATACCTCTGGTTGTGGCAGGCCAAGTATTGGGGGTCTTCTGCTGCTTGATCCCTGCTTCAAAATCACGAAAACTCTTCCCGGCTGCTTGTATCTAAATGGTGCTTCCTGGCTGCTTCTATCTCTGTGCTATGTAAAGAAAGAGCGCTTGAGCAACAACAGCCGTATAAAATAGGTTGAAAATAACATCAGTGAAGCCATACCCGGATATAACGAACATTTGAGTCAATCAACTGGTCAAAAAATAATTACTAAAACAGTAAAGATAAGCCTGTAGCATCATGTTCTAAGTAAGTTTTCATCTGATATTTATTATATATTATAAGCAAAATAATGCGTGTACATACTATACTTAATTTCCTCTTATGCAGTTTTATATTCCATTCTCTTGAATTCACAATATAATTTTACTATGTACAATAGTTTGTCTAGCCTTGGCTCAATTCATAGGTTATTTCGTTTAATCCGTACTTTCATTAATTCGGACGAACCTGGATCTCCTATTAGTCCGGATTAATGAGGTTCTAAAAAACTTCTATCAGATAACAGAAGTGAACTAATTAGCTTGAGTCCTGACCTCAAAAAACACACATTTGGCATTTTTCTTACACATTGAGAAAAATATTTTAATGTTAGACATTTTAATTTAAATTCTTTTAAAAATAAACATGAAAAATGATTCATAGATGTAGTTATTATCATTCAAATTATGCATCAATTTGCTAACCTTTTAAAATGTAACAATCATTGGTTATTGTTATTGGCAGAATAAAATTAAAATGATACATCCGGGGCCTTTTCATATGTTTTTCGTATCCTTTTTTGAGGACTAAGTTTTTTTTATATATAACCTTCAGAGATAAAATAAAGCGTTATCAATATCACTTAAAGAAGACGTGAAAGTGTTTTTCTTCCATTATTGAAGATCAAATATAACGTGAATTCTGTTTCACGAGGAAAGATAGTAATATCCCATACGAATTCCAATTGTTTTCTTTATGCCAGATCACGTGATCTTGAATTATCACTTATTATTTAGCATTTGTAACAAAAATCAATCTGTCTCAGTGTGTTCTCACGCGATTTGCTTATCAGCAAACTTACTATTGAGCGGCGCACAATGCTGACGCTGTCCTATGGAAGAATCCTTGAAAAAATTTAACACGCGTTATCGGAAATTCTGGAACTGTGTTACAGAGAAAATTTAAACAATTAATATCATTTAATAGGCGTATTTATATTGCACTTGAATAGCCTTTGAAATGTCCTCAATGACGAATCATACTGAGAGACGGAAGATAATAAACACGATTGAAAAAATGATATCGAAATTATATAATGTTTGAAATAGAGCCTCAAAAAATTCTAACTTAATATTCTACATATATCTTAATAATTTTCTTAATAATATTAATATATTTATGTATAAATTATTGTGTGTGGTAGACATTCTATTATAGTTTGGAGATTTTTAAATTTAATTTAGACAAATTGTTATTCAACAACTTTTCTCAATATTTTTTCCTTAATTTTCCTGTTTCTTTATTTCACTTTTAATTTAATACTTTCTTTTACATCTCTTTTTTGGTATTTTGAATGTTTTCCTTCGTATCCTAAAGATTTTAGATTCTTATTAAAAGTTTTTCTATATTTAAGTCTTTTTATTTATTAGATCTGTTTCATAATTTTGTTTATTTTGTTGAAAAAAAAATTCTAAACAAAATTTTATTTTATAATAGTGAGTATTCTTTTGATTTTTTTTATTCTCTTTAACGTTTTGAGAAAATAATTTCTAAATTGTTTCTCATTTTCGCAAACACCACAGATTTCAAATCATTAAGAAGTCAAATATTTAACCTTTTTTTCGTTATTGTTTTCAGATTTTATGTTATGGATACTTTTTTAATTATATTTCACATACAAATTTCAAATGTGTAACACAAATATTTGTTCTTTTCATGTGAATATTTGTCAAGTTAATGAGTTAATATGAAAAGAGGAAAAAGAATATATAAAAAAAATATTATTATTAAAAAAAATTTATTTGCATACCTGCAAAATTATTATTTTTTATTTTAAGAATGAAACAACCAATAAAAATCTTGTAAACAATGTATATATATATATATATATATATATATATGTATACAAATAGATATGTTTGTATATAACCATTCTAGATGGTGTCTTCATTATAACTGTTGTTTTATTCTGTAAACACACAGAAATTCTACAAGTTTTAATATATGAATTTTGAGAGAAAAATTAAACAAATTGTAAAAAACTGCATAAGAGTTTAATTATATCATGTGAAATTAGCGGAACTAAAGATCTTATTGACTTACTTTGCTTGGTAAAAAAGTTTGCACCGATTTCAAAGATCACACGATGCTATTCTTAGCAGCTTCTAGAAACAGATTAGAGCAAATCTGCGTCTATATTTAAGCGTCCATCTTCCGTCTGCGCGGGTAGAAAAGAAATCAGCCTAAAAGAAACTATTTGGGACTTTTCCAGAGAGGTCAATCAAAATTTGTTTACTGGATACTCTTACGATGTTTTTAGTTCAAGGTCAATGTCTTCCATTGGAACAGGTTTATGTCTTCGCATTAATTTATGCAGCAAAAATAAACAAATATTTAATTCAGCTTTTATTTAATTCAATTAAAGTATTTAACTGTCGGTTCTTAATTATATTAATTACCGATATTAAAAATGTATTAATAATAATGAATTTAATTAAAACATTATTATAAAAAAAGAATTAATTGACAATGTTATTAATATCGTTTAGTATATTATAATCATAAATGTAATAATTAATTATTATTTTAGTTAGTAAATAAATATCATTTAATTTAGAACATATTGTTAGAAACAAACATTTGCAAAGCATTATTCATTTATCAAGCCATTTAAAATGTTATAAAAGCAGCAGAATAAAATGGTAGAAATAAATAAGGGAATGATTTCTTTTAAATCAGTAATTTCAAAATTTAATTGAATTAGTAATTTCAAATTTAATTGAATTTCAAAATTAATTGAAAATTTAATAGTAATTTCAAAATTTAATTGAAAAATACGAAGTATGAAAATTACTTGAGTAAAATATGAATATGCATGAAATTTATTTCTTTAATTTTTACATAAAATAACACAGTTAAAATTAATTTTCAATAGCCTTTGTTTCATAAAAGAGCCTATATAAACAGCTATAAAAATACTAATTATCTTATTGATAAATTATTTTTATCAAACATGTTGTTTGTTTATATATATATCTTGAAAGAATTAGAGATAACCCATTACTTTTATGAATAAAATAGATAATACAACTACCAAAAGATAGTTATGTATTTCATTGATGTGTTTATTGTAACCAATTATAGCAATATAATAAAGTCACATATTTTTAGTTTCACTGTTAATTTTATATATTTGCTCATAATAATTTAAAATAAGTATAAAAAGTGTGTGCAAATATAGAAAAATATTCAGATACCATTTTATAGTATAAATTGTTCATATTTTGTCTTAATGTGTCACCTATACAAGGAATCCCGACTTTAATAGCTTCACTAAAAGTAATTTCAAGGGGTTTCTCATTTCACTCTATTTATTTTTAGCCGTGTTACATGTGAGGCCTCACTTCATAGTACATAACAACGTTTTAAACAAATCGTAGTAAATATCAATATTTTTGGCATTTCGTAACTTTTTTTCGAAAGTTAGTATACATTTTCCACTGGAAGACTCAACTTGCAAAAACTCCAAGCTTAACAGGTTTGTAACATAAAAATTTGAAGCCACTTTTAGTATCTGATATTTTTCTACATTTGTTGTTTTATATTTATAGCCATTTGAAGCTTAACGCATTGTGCTTGGGATTCAATCCGAATATACATTGAAGACAATATATTAGGTTGGTGCGTATGAAATGTCGGATTCTTAAGTGATTGTATAAAACTGCATATCTTTCTTCAAAAGCTGTTTATTCAATCAAAGTATGCTCCATTCGCTTCAATACACTTCTCCCAACGAGATTTTAAAGCGTAGATGCCTGTCTTAAAAAAATTTTGGTCTTTAGAATTAATAAACTCTGATATCGAGTTTTTTAGACTGTCTTCATTTTCATAGTGTTTGCCCCTTAAAAACAGCTCTAAATGCTTGAAAAAATGAAAATCGGTCGGCGAGAGATCCGGTGAATAGGGTGGATGCTGCAATGATGAGCATACGTTTAACCGATCCAGCTTATTTCGCTCTGTCAGTGCGTGCGGTACCCACTTGTCCATCTTCTTAACCTTGCCAATCTCAGAAAGGTGTCTCAATATCGTTGTATGGTCAACTTTCATCCTGATAGCAAGTTCCCTCGTGGATACGGCTGGATCCGCTTCCACTAGAGCCTTCAGGTCATCATTCTTCACAGACGTTTTGGGTCTTCCGCGCGGCTCATTTTGCAGTGAAAAATCGCCAGTCCGAAATTTTTCGAACCAACGCTGCACTTTCCGATCGTTAACCGTATTCTCCCCAAACGCTTGGTTTATGTTGCGTGCAGCTTTTGCAGCACTATTACCAAGTTTGTACTCATATAAGAAAATGACGCGAATGTCGGCAGAATTCATATCGGCAATAAACTCAAAAGAAATAAAAAAGGGAAGACCTTCGAGAAAACCTATTTTGCTGAAATGAGTCTCTGGCAATGGACAATACGAGTATGAATGAGGTTATGCCTAATACAAAAGTATAACGAAAACAGGGAGGAAAACGTCCACATGTAAAGAGAATCCGACATTTCATACGCACCAACCTAATATATATTATAGTATAAAATTACAAAAAAATAGCAAAATCGTCTTCGGAAATATTGTCATTTCACATGTATACTTATTCCAGATATGCAGTTTCAATGTTCATGAATTAATTCATTTTCTGCGTGAAATTTTGTGAGGTATAAATCATAAATTTACAAATGTACAACAAAAAAATTCTAGATTTTAGGAATATTGATTTAGTGATTTCCTCAATTTACAAATTTTTACTCATGTTATTATAATGGAAATTAATGTATAAATACACACATATACTTTAATTAGTTCTGAGCGTTATTTAACAAAAATCTTCTGAATTTTGTATTCCTACTCGACAGCTACTACTCGAACTATTTTCTATGCAAAAACATTTGTAGCTTTCTTTGTAACCTTGTATTAACCTTGAAAATTATAAATGATAAGGGTCAAGAAGATGATCGGAAGATTTGCTTCTTTATGTGCCGAATAGAATGCTTTTATGGGATTCTCTTGATCCTTTGGCGTCAAGATAAGATGGGACTAACAAGATGGCCGCTGAACAAAACTGTGCAATATAAGATATCAGGATTACCAGAAATTAAAGTTTATCGCCAAATTGTTTCGCCAAACCAATGTATTCATCAGAGAATTTTTTCAATGAAAGATATAATTTTTAGTTTGAAATGAATCTTTTAGCTATTTTCCCATTGTTTTCAAAAATCATAAGACTCACTTTTACGAATTTTTGGCATATAATCAATTTCGCTCTTTCCGAAATCTGAGATCAGTATCAAGCTGTATTAATACAAAATGTTTGTTTATTAAATATGATTGAACAACACACTAAGAATAAAGCATTAATTACTTTATTTCTCATTGAAATGTTGAAACTACTTGTTTTTATTGTTTTTTATAATTTTAAAAAATCTTCATACTTTTACTTTTCCAAATCTTATACCCGATATTTTTATACATTTAGAGAAAAATTAAGGTCGTCTATTTTAAAACTACTGTAGAAATTAATTGTATTTACATTTTAATTCAATATTCATTTTGATTTCAAATAAAAAATGCAGAAAAGTAGTCGGGCAAAATAAATAATCTGTTTTTGCAAGCAAATTTAATTGTATTGATAAACAATAAAGAGATATCAGACTCAAAAGGTAAAAAAAATCTATAAATAATAAAGTTTACTGCATGAATTAATGCAGAATCAACTATAGTCTTCTCCCCCCCCCCAAAAAAAAATAGAGTTAATTTTCGGTGTCTCATGTATTTTCATCAAATGTAATTTGCTGGTTAACCTTCAAATTCGAGCCTTCAAGGCAATTAATTATCTTAATTGCTTATTTCGAAACTAATGTCTTATGTTTAAGAACTTCAGAAAATGATAAATTACCTAAATATAAAGATAAACACTTGTGGAAATTAAACTTATTGTTGTACTCTACACACCAAAAAAAGAAAAAGAAAAAAAGAATGGAATATGTCATAATCCAAAAGAGCAAGTGAAAGTATGAGTTTGCAATCTTTAATGCGTTGTGTTTCAAGGTCAGAACTGGATTCAAAGAGCATGTTTGAGAGATCAATTATTATGAAAAGACCAATATTATTGTTATCTTCCATCGCATCGCAATTAAAATTATTAAAGAAAGTGCCTCTATAACATAATATCGCGTGAAATTAGATTTTGAATTCTCTTCTGCATTATTAATTATAATTAGCTTTTACTTTTTATAAGGTATAAATTATTAAAGTGAATTTATATGTACTAAAAATAAAAGTATCATTTTATTCTTATAGTGTCGAATAAGTAAAATCGTTACATATTGGAGTAGTTTTTATGTATTTTGTCCGGCTACTAGAATTTTCCATCTTTAGAACACTACAAAGTTCGGAAGGAAATTCACCTATATGATGCGAAAATGGGTCTTCGTTATCTAGAAGCAGGGACCAAGTAGAAGACCCCAGACACTGCCAGTCATCCCAAAAGTTATCACTTCACATGGAAGACATTGCGACCACGATCCATTTTACATGCTTCATCCGTCAAAGAACACAACGGATCTTCGCTTGGATCTGGATTCGAACTCATTACCTTCCGATGGCGGGAGTGAACACCCTAACCGATCAGGATACTGCTCACTCATATATTGAAATATTAAATATATGAGGCCATGGTGTCATTTCTTTGGAATTTTTAAACTATCTGCCTTATTTCATTCTTTATGAAAACGTGACATATATATGTAATCATTTGTATAATACAAAAATAAATAATATTGTCAGAATTAGTAATCTGATATTACACTGTGTTTACACACACTGATTCACTCCTTTAGTTACATTGAAATCTATTATCTTAGTTTATTTTGATATTTATTGCACAGACATATTAAGTTTAAAGCTCGTTAAGATGTTACTTGTTTAACTTGGATAAACAGAAATGGAGATCTTTTGTTTATTTTGATTGCAACGTTTGTTGGAATATTTAACCACGAAAAGGGAAAAAAAGTGATATCGATAATTGAATGTGTCTACTGTGGGTGTTACAGTAGAAGCAGCCCTTATTTTAATTTTCTTCAAAGGATTGTTGGTTATCGATAGAATATGATCATCGATTTGAAAATCGATTGTTCAAAATGATCATCGAATATATTATGACGTAAGTTTAGTTGTTGTTGCTTATCCTCCATGTCTGACGGAGTCAGACTAGATCCACGAGTTCGTTGACTGTAAGGAAGTCGAAGACTAAAAGAGGATTGCTAAAGAGATCCTCCCTAGAGAGACCCATGCAATCCAAAAGGTGCTCAGGAGAGGCCTGATGATTTTGGCACTTGGTGCAGGTGACGAAAGTTTTCCTGCCCTCGTTGAAAGTGAGGCACTTAATATGACCGCTAGCAAGTCTTGAGAGAACAGTCCGGGTACGTCTGTCACACGGGAGGTCAAGGGACAAACCCGGTTTTGATCCCTTGTACCAATTATGGGTGGGGGTGTTTTCCACTCCTCCGAGATTTTTGATTTTTCCCGGGAGTATAACTCCAGAAAAGTAAGTGTGGAAGAGGGAGTATTTGAAATCCTACAACCCTCCTTAGCAAGATTATCGGCCATTTCATTCCCGTGGAGATTAACATGTGAAGGTATCCATTGCAAGTGAACATCATGATTAAGTGAAATGAGTTTTAATTTAAGCAGGATAGAGTTGCTGATCTTGTCGCCTACAAGAAGCCAATTACTAAGATGGTGGAGAGAACTACGGCTGTCAGACAAGATCCATAGGTCACCATAATCCTCTTCAGAAAGAATAGCTTCTAGTCCCAGGTCTATTGCAATCAATTCACTTCTGAAGACAGAGCAGTGATTGGGATTACGATGAGAAAGAGTCAAATTGGTGTGAGGGGTTTCAATATATATACCACTACCTGCTAGAATATAAATTTTACTACCGTCAGTGATTTTGATGGCATTGTTAGGAATGTGGCTTAGGTTTTCCAAGGTCAGTTAGTTGTCTAAGATGTTCTGGAATGTAGTCTTTCTTATTAACATGAGTACTTAAGTTAAAGTGAAAGTAAACTCTGGGGAGTCCTTCTGCAGGATTCAAGCAGCACTGTATTGAGTTGAGTTCAACATTACTATTAGGTAGTTGAAGAGAGACGGCCAGACTGAAAGGGCTGTCCTTCTTTAATCTTTGATGATTACTCCAGCTGATAAGATACATGGAGGTCTTGTTGCAGAGGCCATAACTAGAGAGTTTATTATAGTATTTAACAAGACCAGCTTGTCTTCTAGTATGGAGCGGCTGCAAGTCGGCCTCAAAAAGAACAATATCAGAAGGACAGCTATGTCTTAAACCAGTGATAATCCGGGCAGCACTTAATTGAACTTGTTCTAACTAAGTTTAGTACAAATATATACTGATCAGAAAACAAATGTACTTATAAAAGATATCTATCTCTCGGATATTTATGCATTTTATATTATAACTCACTACAAACTGGCTTTATTTATATTTCTGTATAAGCGGTATCCTCTCTATCGCTTGTTTCAGTTACAATTAATTTAATTAAAATTAAAATAGCTTAACTATTTTAAAATGATTTGTTTTATAGAATTTTTATGTAATTTACATAGCTTTTAATATCAGTTTTCATTACAATTTTGTTATTTAGTATACTCTTCTAGAGATAGGTGTTACCTTATATTAAGCAATGTACTCAATTTTTCCTCCTTATATTTGAAGTTACTACGATACGTTGTCATTTTAATTTAATCAGCTCTTCACTCTTAGCAATACAACTCATGAGATAGATAGACTAAAAATTTCCTCCCCCTCCAGATCAATGTCAAAATTGAGGGTGTGGATCCTCTGGTGGTGCCATCTATCGGAGGAGTCTCAGAGCAAAGTCGTATTTTCACCTTCGTGGTGCTCTGGTTAAACGAAAGACGCATCTCACTGACTTAAATTCGCATAGCCAACGGCATAACGAGCTTGGCTTGTCCAAGTGCCATAAGTAACAACACATTTAATTTAAAAATAAATAAACCCTTTGGTTGTTACTCTGCGGACATTTTTTGATCACCAGAATTTTTAGTTTAAAATAGATTTTGAACTCATCACCTGTTGAACTGAAGGCCCAAGCAACAACTATTTCGAAACAATTTCAGCCCATAATTAGATAACCTATAATTAACATTGCTGTCAGAATATATGTGTACAAAACTATATTATTTAAGATGTTCATTCTCTTCAAGTATATAACTTTGCTTTCTAGGTTTTTTGAAACAAATTTTCAATGTTTGCGATTTTAAAACTATGCATTCAGAAATTACGTCAAAATCAAGTGTCCCATTATAACCATTGCAGCTTTATTCTAAAGACATTATTCACTGAAATCCGTACTTTGTTACAATAGTGGGACTTTATAACATTATTAAGCTACCATAAGTAACACAAAAAATGAAAACATGTGAAAATTCATGACCATAATATCGCTTTAGGAGGGTCGAGTATCAGAGACGATAAACAAAAAATAATATTGAAGGACTTATAATCATAATCTTATCATATGAGACGTGTTATAAATATATGTATGTATACATATAAATTGCTATCGGTTTTTATGTTTTAAAAATAAACCCTTGAGTGCGAAATCAAGCATTTACCTTCATAAGACGAATCTTATTATTCCAATTCCTGTTTCAATATTAAATTTATATCTATAATGATAATTTAAATATATTTCTGCTTGATTTCAGTTTTAATGCATCAACTATAAGAATTATCACTTCTTGAGATAAGCTAATTCAACTATTTATAAAGATAAATATGACTGCTTATTAATAGCTTTGCATAATTCCATCTAAGCATCTCGATTCCACGTTCCATTCGTTTTGAGGGACAAATTTCACATTCCCATCTTCGAAAGGAATGGAATGTGGACTATTTGGAAGAGTCATCAAGGCTGTTGAATTTGTCTTGATTATGATTAAAGTTTACTAAACATTGTCCGAATGCTCATCATACAGGGTGTCCAGAAAAGGACTCCCTGATTTCAAAATTAAATATCTCGAAAACGAAGATCGATAGAAGAATGCAGTAAACGGTATGTTTATAGTAAAAACTGTAAGAATTTAATACATCAGTTTGAAATAATAGTTACAGAAGTTGCAAATAGATGGCGCTGTAATCGCCATACGTACGCTTAGTATAAATAGTCGAAGCCCAGAGCGATCAGTACCACTATTCAAGCGTGAAAGGAGGTTAGCATTGGAAACATTGTGATGTGATTTTTTGGAAAGAATGTTTTCATACGATTATTTCATTTATGTATGCTGATTTGAGCTGTACATCGTACAGCGCCATCTGTTAGCAGCTTTTGTAACTATTATTTCAAATTGCTGTATAAAATTCTTACAGCTTTCACAATAAACATACCTTTTACTGCATTCCTCTATCTATCTTTGTTTTCGAGATATTTAATTTTGAAATCAGGGAGTCCTTTTCTGGACACCCTGTATAAATATAATGCAAATTTATTAATTCGCGTAATATGAATAGTTTGTTGTCGAATACCTGTTAGCTTGTACCAGCTAAGTTGGCAATATGGATTGCGCTGTTCCACTTTTCCAACTGAACCGTAATTTGGTATATAAATAGGTGATTACCACATATTCGATTTATAAAAATTTACTCACAACTGCATTTTACATACCGGCATAAAAAATTTCTTCAAAGAACCAACACAGCCTTATCTATCATTTTGCAGTCAGATATCAATCAATGAATAGTATCAACTATATCGATTGTATTTACTTTTTTATCAATCGTATTCGTGTCGTTAAAATATTAAAACTTTATATCGTATTTCTTCTTTCAGAGATAATCCTACATTACTATATAATTTATACGTTTATGTTAGTTAGTATATAAGTAATTATAACGATAAAATACTTTGATGTGATTAGGGAAAATATAGGTAAAAATCATATATTAGTTAAAATAAAAAATACGATTCCCAAGTTGAAATTTAAAATTTTCCCTTTTATAACACAAAATGAAATACTCTTATTAACATATATGCTGTCACTATTATAATTTCGAATTATTTTATTCTTTAAAAATGACTCATAAATGATTCTGAAAAATATTTATTGTAATATTCGAATTTTCTTAAAATAACGAGGAATGTTTTATTTCTTTAATAATCCGAGACTTTGGTAAAGGATGGAACTTTCGTGGCAAATTGCTTTCTTTTCATGTGCAAATAAATAATGGCGTAGACCAAGTCATTAATAAAAAAAAGTCAAAAAATGTATTTGATTAAAAAGTGATGAGTCATGAAAATTAGTGATCATTCATTTTTTTCGTAGCAAAATTATAATAATGAACGTTAAGCACGATCAGTTTATTAATAAGATATATTTTAATTTATAATTCACATTAAAATGAAATTATAAATTAAAATATAAAATATCTTAATTTTGATAAATATTATGCTTGCATTATACTAACTATTGAAAAATTCATAAAACATTTTTTAAATAGATATTTATATTCAATACACTTTATTTCATTGTATGGAAAATATTATTTTAGTCACCACTAAAAACTACCAGCAAATTTGACGCAGTTAATATAGTTCTTATTCTGTGAATAAATTCAATATTGAATAAAATATTAATAAAAAAATTAATAAGATCTCTTAAGAGTAGAGAAATTTATTACAATTAATTTGCATTTCGGAAAAATATATGACTTATAAGCATTATAAAAATTACTTACATTTTTTCAGCATTTCTGTAAGCTATATGGCAACAGTTCAGTCTTCTAAAAAATTCGAATATGGATAACTTAAGGCTAAATAATATCGAAGTTGTCCTTATTGAAGGTAATCATTTATTAATCGCCACAAAATTGCTTTGATTTATTACAACGAATTTCAATATTCATTAAATTTTGTACATGATTAATCGATATTTTTTAAACCGCGAATATATTTATAGCAAGAGTCATTTTCATCGTTTTCAAAAAAAAATTCGTCAGACGATTTTATTCCAGAGTTTCAAGGATTATTTTTTCTACATCAGCGTACATTTCATGTCCAAGCTTTTAAATAAATTCCAGAGCTAGATAAAGGACTTAGGAACCTTACGTTCCTGTTTGCCTGAATTTTTCTAATTTTAGGTGATTGGAGGAGGATTTTTATCTGCTGTTAAACAGCTGCTGATTCGCGTGTTCATATCAGTGCGGAAATTCAACCGGTTTTGCACTCTCTATTCAGTTTTGACTGTCTAATCCCTACTGTGAAATATGCTCCTTCATCATAGAAAGGGGAAAAAAAAAGAAAATGAAATGTTTTCATTCATTAATGTTTTGATTATTTTGTTATCAACAAACAAGAACACTATCTGTTTTCAAACAATACATCTTATTTCTCGAAAATCATTATTCACTTCGAATAATGACTACAAAATTTTCGTTTAGGAAAGAGTTGTAAACTGCTGAATAATTGTAATTTTTTGTTTTCTTATAAAATAACTTTAATAACTTCGTGATAATTCTAGAATTTAATTAAATCATTTCATATAAATAAAAATAAAGCTTCGAAAATTCAAATAATGTCATTTCTTTAACTAAAAAAAAAAATTTATTTAAAAGCATAAATTTATTCATTTTTATTTTAAGCATAATTATTTATAGTAGAGGAATAAAACAGTAAAAAAAATTATGAAAGTGGGTGCAAATCTTTTCAACACTTTTGAATGGAACTTACAAACGATAAGAAACAAGATCATATTCTTTACATTTAACAATACCGTAGGAAAGGATTTTATTTATTTGAATTTATAAATTGTAGAACATTTGTTTAATTATCTTCTTTATTGGCTCTACAGTTCAGGGTGGACTTTAGCCTACTGCACAATATTTCCCAAACAGCTCTGCCCTTAACTTTAATTTTCTAGATGGTTTTAGTGCCGTTCTAGACATCCTCAAGCTTTAATGTCTCGTAGTCAGCACTTGGAATTTCAAGAGCCTCTGATGGGAAAAGTCTGAAGAATCTGGGTTATATATATATATATATATATATATATATATATATATATATATATATATATATATATATATATATATATATATATATATATATCATATATAGTATATATATACTTGATTCGCTCGCGTGCGCTACGCAGGCGTGAGATAGATGTTGTTGGCTTAGCGAAGCCAGATATGAATCCTATGTAATTTTGTTTCTTTGTTAAATAAAAGTGCTTGTTTTCAAAAGTAAGAGTCATGTAGTTTGTTTCATTCTTTCTATATTGCCTCATGTACTTTAAGAAATAACGATGTTTGAAATTTTTTTCTGAAAAATGTTCTTTTCCTCAATACAGTGAACGTATTTTCGGTTTTCCCATTGTGCCGCTGATCAAAGATTCCTGAGATCGTAGATGAAAGAAAGAATTTCAGCATTTAATCTTCATAAACGCGAATCACATTTATGAATAGAAATTAAATTTGAAACATTTCCTTACCAAATTATATAATAGCATAGGTCTGAAAAGAAATGAATGATGTATGATCTGCAATTTAATATTATATTAAACATTTACAATAAACTATGCCATAATTTTTGTCTGTTGGAATATATTCTCTTACAGAGAGAAATCTTATTTATATTTTATTTTATCTTGTAACTAGGATTTGGTTCTCAAACATTAAAAATCTGAAATAAAAATATCCGAAAAAAATGTACAAGTAATTATTTTAAAAGCTGTTGATAGTTTCTAAATGATTTTTATTTTCGATTTCAATTATAATAACCCATGCAATTCCATTACGCATAAGTTTAATACAATTTCAAATTATTTCAAAATCTTTTGCGTTTAGAAATATTAAAATTACAATATGAGCAATTGAATAAAAATTTTGGTTTTCAGGATCATTCTATTTAATTGTGTATTTAATAATTTAATAATTTTTATTTAAATTTTTGAATAAAATAAAAACAGTATTTTTTACCCGTTTATAATTTAAAAAAAAACAAGGAGTGAGATTAAAAGGTAACAATAATTATAAATTTAATCAACTATATATATATATATATATATATATATATATATATATATATATATATATATATATATATATATATATATATATATATATATATATATATATATATGTATATACGTAATTTTTACGTACATCTATATTTTCTATGCATATTGGATAATATTAACACCATAAACACTGAATTAAAAAATTACGTTTATTTAAAAGAAATATCAAAAAAGTAATTAATGAAATTTTGGTTGATCCAAAAAAAAAATCTGATGCCTCGCTTTGAAGTCTATTTTTTTTATCTTGAAATGTTAGAATACAATAGTTTTCAGAAATTAATAAGAAATTGACAATCACTAAAAAAATTATGATGTAAAATTTAATAAAAGACTGAATTGTAGTATATACTTCTAAATTCCAAAATGATTTTCAAAAATACAGAGTTCATATTTGCATCTTTTGTACAAGAAACAGGTACAAAAGATGCAAATATGAAGAGTTATATGTGATATTTAATGAAACTAAAAGCTATGGTATGTACAAAATGATGCTGCTGAGATACATTTTACCGGGTTGGATGTGTGGGGGTTTTCTGAGTTCTGTGACGTAGGAATACAGACCACAATCTATGAAATTCCCAAGATACCTGTTGGACATTAAAAGACCTCACAACAGCCCTAGGCTTTCTACAAGAAGGCGCCAAAGGTCTGAAGATAAGGATCGAGACCCAGCTGCATGTCTTCGTATGGCAACCTGAATCAATGGTTCAAACCATTGTCATTATCTATGAATCACAAAAATACGCACATTTAACCACTTGTCAATATCCTTATCTGTTTCAAGTTTCCCCTGAACTCAAAACCCCACTTTATCTAATCACAGTACCCCACTGAAATGTAAACTTATATACAATCAATCCTGTGTATCACAGGTAACGTATTCCAAGTAGGCTTGCTATATTTCTGAAATGTTCAACCGGAACACCCAGTTTGAGTGCAAATATTCCTTTTCAAGCACAACATCGCCAAACAGCGGATCATTGTTTGTTTTTATATTAGGTGCATCGAAAAGAATGCGATTAATAATTTCAGGAGTAACAGCGTTTTAAAAAAAAAAGCATTTGTTTTGGTCGGATTGAAACAGGAAAACACTGTTCAACGCTTCCAAAATTATTCTTCGAGAGATCCAAGTATGCTATGCATCATCTTCAGTAAAAGCCATCAGCTTCTTTTTCGAAATTGTTACTGACTTGCTCATTTAGATTCCTGTAGATGTTTTTTTGCGTTTCTGTAAGTTTTCATACAGTAGAAAAATAAATGACAAAGTAACTATCCTAAATAAAGCTACACAGTTAATTACTTTTAGATATTTTGTTCGCTTATAAAATTAAATAATTACCGGGCCGATTCTTTGAGATTTTGCTCAAAACCGGGACGCCTAGCAAGCATATATTTAAGGAATTATGATTTTTATAAAAATTTCATACACATCGATTTATTTTTGTGCAAGATCTAGTTGGTTTTGCTATTTAATCTTAATTTTTGGAAACTATAGAGTGATTCATAAATATTTTGAATAAAGAGGACTATTTTTAGGTTTTTGATTTTTATTCCTTTATTTCGCTTTTCAGAGGATTAATTGAAAGAAAGCCCCTTTTTAGGTTTAGATATTCGTAAACGAATGAAGGGCAAATCCTTCGAAACTCTTATGGAAAAAATAGAAAGGCAAATATAGAATTAAGTAATATATATATATATATATATATATATATATATATATATATATATATATATATATATATATATATATATATATATATATATATATATATATATATATATATATATATATATATATAAAGAGCATAAAACATCTTACTTTTTTTAAACCAGATTCTAAAGATATTTTCAAATTCCCATTCTGAGTAGATATTTAAGCTGGTTTTCGCTGAATCATTCTGAAACTATTTCTCAAGATAATATCAGGAGTATAAATGACACAACAAACCTATACATTTATACAAACGTGGAAAGAAAAAACGGTATTTTTTTTCCACTTTTGTATTGTTTTCGCAAGCGGGGACGTGGCAATGTCTCATATTGTAGATACTAAAAGAAATTTAGCACAGAAATTTTAAGTAAAATTAATTGAAATTATCAGAACAGGCTTCTTCTTCTTCTTCTTAGAATTGGGTTTGTATGTCATTGGGCACCTCTGCTTTTATCAGCATTTTGTACCATTAACTCCAAACCCAATGTTTCCTAGTTCCAGTTGCTCGGGCCACCCACTTTATTAATAAAGTCCGATAACCCTTTAATGGGGTCTAGGAGTAACTCTCTAGTATGGATGATGCCTAAAGAAGTTAATCTAGGGAGGGCAAGAGCCTCGCATTCGTAAATGATATGCTCTGCCGTTTCCTCTTGCGTATGACATTTCCTGCAGATAGGGTCTTGTTGAAACAGTCCCATCTGGTCAGAAAGTCAGTCATGCTAGGGATAGCTTCCTGACTTTCACCAGAAGAAGATGGTTTGGAGGTCATTTCTACCTCAAGTGAAGGATTCATTGCTGCCCCTTTACAAGATTGCCTCTGAGTTCCCTTGTCTTTTTCAGCAAGGTTTACTTCAGAGGCCTCACCTGCAAATGCAGAAAGGTTTGTTATTTCTTGTGTCTTTTCAGCCACAAGGTAACAACTAATAAGCTCAGGTAATATAAGTCCACCCAGCATTGCCTGAGTTACTGGGCAAGGCAAATTACTCTAGAAGTTCGCCAGGCAACTAGAGGCTCCGTTAAAACACCATTACCGCGGTGCCAAATAACCCTAGGCACGGGTCGCATAACACCAGGGTTTACGGGAGCTGGTTCACGGCCTCTGATTCTATATTCAAGGCTATCCTGTTATTCCTACAGGACATTCGGCTATTCACCACCTGCCGACGTGCCTGGTGGCTGCTCAAGCCCCAGGAAGGTACGCGTACACCCTGGTTCCAGGTAGAACAGGCTTACTGTGCCTTTGTAGTAGAACCGTGCTCTTTGAGAGGTCATGAGTTCGATCCCAGCCATAGCTAAACAACGGAAATGAAAACTGATGAAAAGTCTTGCGTTAAAATAATACACAGTTTCCAAAATGCCTTACAAATTTCATTTCATAAATAACTACTGCTTGCTGTTATAAGTATTCCAATCTGAAGTGGTTCGAATATGATTTGCTTACAAAAATTCAAATCAATAAAGCCATTTTGAAAATTTATTTTAATACCTCCTGTTGTGAAAATTATTCTGAAATCTTTTATCAAAGCAATGAATATCAAGTGAAAAATTGTAACAATAAATTAAAGATGTAAAACTCTAATTTTGGAGTGAACAGGTTGTATATTAATTGAGATAATTATCGGCTGTGAGATAGGGAGATCAATAATTATTTATGCACAATAGAAAATTTTTGAAATAAAGCCATGAAAAAGGAAAGATGTAGTTAATCACGCAGAATACAAATTTACTAGTAAGTATTGTTTTTATCAAAAATATTCTATTAACTTCTTTTCTCTAAATTCTTAGAAATTTAAACTATATAAATGAAAGTCGGTACAGTTTTTTTTTTTTTGTAACACTGCACATTTAGTGTTGTTGAAAATTACTATATACTGTGGACAAAAAAGTTTATCACAATGATAAAATACAAAAATATATTAAATCGTTGGAAATTTTTTTTTTTTACCCTTTTAAACTTTTCTTTCTTGAATAATAAATTGATGTTAGGCAATTTTTTAGAAATGTTTTAGATAACACGATGAAAACGAGAAATATTTGAAGAAAGAATTGGATTAAATACTTTCAATGATTTAAAAAAGTAACTAATAAATATTTTAAAAACAAAAATAAATAATGTTGGCGTAAGCAAGGCATAAGTCTTATGATTTAAAAGCTATTCTTTACAAATATTGCAATCATTAATTTAGAATTCTATTAATTAAGAAAATTTTCAAAAGTTCTAATCATCCTTGCTGATTTAAACTAACCATAAAGTGGATGTTTTGTCTTGTCTTTTTCATTTTGCTTTTTCTTCTGTTCCATTATGATGTTTTCAAACCGATGCTTTGTTCCATATATAAGAAATCGTTTTATTAACAAAATGAACTTCGACACTATTCTGAGACATTCGATGGTGAACTTCGCCTTGTTTGCTGCCGCTCGAAGAATGCGATTGGAAGGCAGGCAGCCGAGAATCAGCCGAGCAGTTCCATTTGTGACGCCGTCTCAATACGATGTAACGTAGATGAAATATTATCTGACGTTATGAATATTTTAAACCAATGAGAATTATAATAAGGTGATGTAATCACAGTCTCAACTGTAATGAAAAGAACAACCACTTTAAGGTTAATATAATTTATTTTGTTTAACAATCGAAAATCATACCTAGTACAGAAATTTAATATTAAAGTAGGCTTTCTATATACCGTATTTACGCGAATCTAATGCGCATGGTTTTTGGCCAAATGTAGTATTCAAAATTGGGGTGCGCATTAGATTCGAGTGCAAGGTCAGCAGTCCGCCGATGACGTCAGTCAAATTTAAATCGTTACAATGGATAACTGTATTTCTTGATTACATTTACCGTTACATTTATCGTTGACACATTATTGCATAGAGGATGCAAACTGCAGTGTAAGTAGTCACGAAATGGAGGGCAAACAAAGAAGAATGTCATATAACGCTACTTACAAACGTAAACTAATTCTTTATGCTGAAAAAAAATGGCAATAGAAAGGCAGAGAGAGAGAGAGAGAGTTCAACGTAGCTGAGAGCAATGTTTGCTTGTGGCGGCAACAGAAATTGGCACTGTTTGCAACTAAAGCTAATAGAAAGAAATTCACTGGCCCTCGCAAAGGAAGACATCCTAAAATTGAAGAAAACGTTTTGGAATTTGTACGTGAAAGGAGGAAGAATGGACAACCTGTGACTAGTGACGCCATAAGAAATAAAGCAAAAGAGGAGGCTGAAGTTCTTATTATATCGAAACAAGAGTTTAATGCTAGCCGTGGATGGGTGGATCGGTTTATGAAGCGGATGGGCTTATCTCTAAGACGCCGTACAACAATATGCCAAAAGCTTCCTGCAGATTTTGAGGGAAAACTACTAACATTTCAGCGGTATGTCATCACACTTCGGAAGGAAAAGAATTTTTCAATGGCGTAAATTGGCAACGCTGACGAGACGCCAATTTGGTTTGATATGCCTCGTAACTATACCATTACGGAGAAAGGGACTAATGAAGTTATCAAAACTTCGGAATGTGAAAAACAATGCTTAATATTGATTGTGGCAATAACAGCAGACGGGTGCAAACTTCCACCTTTCTTAATCTTCAAACGGAAAACATGCCCTAAAACCCCTAAGAATGAAAAGCTGTTCCCAGATGATGTCCTAATTCGAAACCAAGAGAGGGGGTGGATGACGGGATCATTAATGCTTGATTGACTCCGAAATGTATGGAAACGCCGTCCCGGTGGACTCTCCAATCCACCATCAGTACTTTGGACGTATTTTGTGGTCATCTCATCGACGACGTAAAAAAGAAGATGCACAACCTAGGCAGTGATCTTGTTAGCATTCCTGGAGGGATGACGTCTGTGTTACAACCCCTGGATGTTAGTATAAATAAACCTTTTAAGGGGTACGCTCAGGCAAAGTACAAAAATTGGTTTGGTGAGCCAAACCGTGGATTGACCCCGACAGGAAAAATTAAGCGTGCTGCACCACACATTGTTGCACACTGGGTTTCTGATGCCTGGAAAAGCATCGAAGCACCAATGATTGTGAAATCTTTCAAGAAATGCTGCATTTCAAATTCATTGAATGGCAGTGAAGATGACGTGCTCTGGAACGCCGAGGATGACGATGATGATGAGGAAAGAAGAAATGAATCTGCTTCTGACGAAGAGAGCTGCGAGGATTCCAGTGATGAAAACATTAGTGAATGAAGACGTTTACTATTAATCACTAATTGTAGAAACTCTTAGCTAGATAGAAATGTTACGATTTATTTTATGTTCATATTTTACGATAGGTACCGTATATACGGTAGTGGTAATTAACAATGATTGTTTCACATAACAATAGCCCACTAATAGGTCAATTCTATGTTCTGCCACTTTATGTATAAATCTGTTGTTATATAAAATATGGTATCTAAATTTAAATAAAATTATCATACCATTGATTGATAGTTTATATACAAATCCATTGCAGTATAAAATAAGATTCAATAAATTCCTCATACCATTGATGTGCATTACATTCGCCGACAAACAATTTTTTTATTATTTAAAGTTTTAAAATGGGGGTGCGCATTAGATTTGATGGCGCATTATATTCGCATAAATACGGTATTTCTTTTAAATTTAAAATAAAGAAAACATATTATGATTTATAATTTCACTTTTTTAAGATTCTTTTAATTCTGAGCTACAGTTTGTAAGAATAAATAATTCATAAGAATGTGATTAGTGTTTGTATAATGATCACATTATAATTATTAATATAACTCACATTGATCATTATAATACAGGACTGTAATACCGGTTATTATCATACAGAATCATTTCTCGATACAGGTATGAGCTACAGTTTATACAATGTCAAGCCAAGCTACTAAAACATTTTTAGAGACATTTACAATTACAATTCTTTCTTTTTTTTTTTCAGAATAACATTTTCTCTGTATGAATAAAAAATCGATTTTAAATGAATGTGATTTGTTTAAATATATACTAATCAAGTATACTCTTTTCAAATATGTATAAATTCCTTATTCTGTTTATTCACCGAATTTTTGTTTTAGTTTGAATGGCAACACAGAATTGAATGTAGCTTATTATAGGATGTTCGTCTCTGCTTAACTTACAGCACAGATTACATTTTATTTCGAAATTTTGATAACCCTCTGTGAAAATAACTTAAGCAGAAATAACACTGATTTGAACTCAATATAAAATTGTTTATGTCGTGGTGAACACCAATCCGGAGCATTGTTCGCTTCATGAACGGAGGCGTGGGGTTTTTCTTCACCCCTTTTGAAAATTTTAATCCATGCATAATCGTTGAGAGTAGGGTAGAACTATACACGGTAATTTTTTTAAAATAATGATATTTACTTCTTCATTTTCGGAAAATATTTTTCTTGCCTTTCACAGTGAATGTATTTTCGTGTTTCCTGATATGACGCCAATCAGAAATACGTTGGAGAGCGGATAAAAGAAGTCCCGCAAATTGCTTTAACAATGTAACAAAAAGGAATGTTTAAGCGTTTCATACTTTTTTCGATTTGTTTTGGTTTTTGTTTTAGCTGATCTATTTGTGAGAGGTGCGAAACATCTAGTAATTTTTATTAAACAAATAAAATTTTTGCCGAAAAATGGCGATTCGGAAAAAATAGGAATATTTGTTATTAAATAAATAACAAATATTGCTATTTTTTCAGAATCGCCATTTTTTCGAGAAAATTAGGTATACGTATTGTACTGGAAGCCACACCCGTGAAAACTAGTGTGCTTGGCCTTTAGTGACCTATAAATATATATATTTTTAATAATACAGATGCATCAAATTATTATTGAATGACCATATTTAATTTATGTCATGTAATTTTGTCTCTATTATAAAAGAATTTTGCTAGTTTTCCCATTAATTTTAAAAACATTTATAAATGGTACGAACACCCCATAATAATCTAGTGAAAATTTATTTTTGGTTATCAGAAAACGCTCACAGTAACTATAACTGTAACTTTTACAGGGAAAAAAATGATTTGATGAGAAAATTTGAACACTTCCTATAAATTTATCAGTGTTTAACCATTATCTGATGATTTTTTATATGATTGTTAACATGTTAATAGAATGCAACAATTTTTAAATTTATTTCTGAGATGAAAATTGCACACCGGAAACATAATGAAGAAGAGAAGATTGCAATTGCAAATCCAGCTATTATTGGACAAAATAATATTAAAACTTTACTTCTACAAGCATATATTACGACGAGGTTTCATTGGAAATTCTCGATACATTCTCTTTTGCGGTACATAAATATAGCTGATTACCTGTCTAAAGTTTCATTTAGAGATACTAACAAAGAATGGCTAAAATACACAAAGCGAAAACAAAGATAGCATATTTTTGATGTTATGCTATGAAGATATCTGAAAGGGCTTGTTTGCAAGGCTAAAATATATACCAATCTCAATAATGAAAGAAAAATTATGTTGATTTTATGAGTATCCACTATAAGTTGATCTAAATATACAGTAAAGACCGTTGTTGCATCAGCATGCTTCCCTGTACCTAACCGGCCTGCCTCTCCCAGAGGTATCATTTCACTTGGAGGACATTGCGACCACGTCCCGTTTTAAGTCACTATCTGCCATTAGCGAATACGATGGATCTTCGATTAAGCCGGGATTTGAACTTTCTACCTTCCGATAATGAGAACAAACCCCTAACCAACTACGCCACCGCGGATTGGCACACACAATAAAGACCGTGGTATCCTTGAAGTCCGGAAGGGTTGAGTTCGATTCCCATTGCCGCCAAACACCCACCGAGTACATGCGATATACGTGCTTTTTAAATCTGTGAAATCGAAAGCACTGTAATCAGTCGTTGAGCAGTTACAAGGGATGTAAGGGTCTGGAACAGTGTTTCTCAAACTTATTTCTTTTACCGCCCCCTTTGAAAATTATTTTTCATCGCCCCCCCCCATTTTTTATACACTCCTAAAACTTAAAAACCACAATTTTATTACTTTAATTAGTTTAGTTATAGTGTGCTATATTAGTCGGTTCTGGTGTTTAAACTTACATTCTAAACTAGAAATTTTTACCAGTGAGAGCAATTAAAACGCAACTTAATAATATTAATAATATATTTTAATCAAATTAAAAGAAACAATATAGATAGGTAATCAATTTCAGTTTTTAAACTAATCTAATGGGATGGATGAATTTGATGATTTTTAACAAATTTGTTGATATTAGGTTCGATTTTACTCAAAAACAGTCATAAGTCGCCGCGTTTGGTAAGTTGCAAATAATTTCTCTCTTTAGTAAGCAGCGTTGTTACAGCGCTAAATCCACGTTCACACAAATATGACGATGGGAATGATATGATGGGATGTCAAATAGATTGTGAAAACGAGTCAGACAATTTCCTTTTGATAGCTAACGCACTTCTGTGTGAAAGATCAATCTGCGGAAATCTTCATCATTAGCAACACAAAGCTGATTAAATAATCCGTCATTTAAAGAGTTGTTTCGGATTTTATTGACTACTCTGATGACATGTTGCAATGATTGAAACAGTCGTTCACTTAAATTTCTATCAACTAAATGCTGTTGCGATGTATAACGCAATCTACAGCTATCACATCAGGAATTTTGTTTTTTATGTACGACATGAAGCCATTTTGACACCCTCTCATAACTGGAATATCATCTGTAGCAGCTGATATGATATTCTTCAAGGGAATTCCTTTTTCATCACAAAACTTTTCCAGTGTTTTAAATATGGTTTCTCCTTTTGTGTCTGTCTCTAAATTTCTAGCAAATAAAAATTCTTGACATATTTTTTCATCTTTAATGAACCTCACGTAAGACAACAACAATGCTTCATTAGTTGGTAAAGTAGACTCATACAACTGAATTTAAAATTGACTAGTCTTCAGATGATTGCACAATGACTGTTCAATGTTTTCAGCCATTTCATCAATTCGTCTTCGCACAGAATTATTGCTCAAAGAAATTTTTCGAATTATATCTGCTGCCCGGTTTATGGAGCACAGTAGTTGTAACTTCTTTTATCGCCGGCAAAATTAACGTTTCTCCGATGGTGTGTGGTTTACTTGTTTGAGCAATAAACAGAGAGATATTGTATGAAGCTCGAAGTCTGTCATCGTCTTGCTTAGCAGCCATCGAAAAAAGTTTCGATACATTTGGCTGAGCATTATGCTTCTTTTCCAGATCTTGAAAATAGGCTATATTTTTGTCCTTATCTGGATGCATTTTTTTAAATGATCTTGAAGGCTTCATCGCTTCGTTTGAAAATATTTTTGAACAAAGAAAGCACAAAGGCAAAGATGGGTTTGTCGAATTTTCTATGAATCCATATTTAATATATTCTGAACTGTATTGCCATTTCTTCTTTTTTGCTTGCTACATGGCTTTTATTTTCAAAAATATATAAATTATGTGTTGAACTTAAATACTCGTTTAAAGATAGCGCGCGAAACCACTAATGAAAATATAAGAAAAATTATCAGCTTTTAAATAGGATTTAAATACAGCAAGCACCGACAGGAATAAGATAAACACGCAAAAACTCGTTTATCTTTTTCGATGCTCAATCGTACTGAGCAAGTTAGGACAAGTATAGATGAACAAGCCGATTGCTACCACGTGTAGTCCGTTTTCGTAATGCAAAACCGCCAAATGTCGACGAATCTATTCTGAAAGGGGGCGATACGCTGAGATAGACTTTTTCCTCAGGCCGGTTTTTCAGAAGCACGCATGTTAAGTAAACATTTCTCTTTTGTCTCAACCCTATTTTAATGAACTCGAAGCAGACCTGAGGCATGGGTAAAAGCGCTGAAGGTTTCTACAAACTCAAACGGACAATACTTTTACGGAACCCAACACCATTAGTGCACCGGCTCCCACAGTTAGTCTTTTCCCCCGGAATGTTTACCACATTTGGCGATTCATGCATTTACACAACTGTATGCTTTTCGTCATCTTACAACGTACGCGCATACGGCTTGCGGGCTATCCTACAAAATCTATGTTAAGTGTTTTAAGTTATTATACCATGATACAGGGTAGAAATATAAACTAAATATTCGTTATTGTGTAGTAGGTAGGTTTTAATTCTATTGGAATTTATAAAATATAAAGTAAATCAAATTACAAATCTACCATCGGCCCCTAACCCACGTCAACGCCCCCCATTTTTTTCTGGGCCCTTAACGCCCCCCTCTAGGTTTTAAACGCCCACAAGGGAGCGTTATCGCCCACTTTGGGAAAGACTGGTCTGGAAGAAAAGACCTTCAGATCAAAAACAAAATTGAGGGAGTGCATCCTCTGATGGTGCCATCTATCGGAGGAGTCTTAAAGCAAAGACGTACTTTCTCTTTCGTGGTGCTCTGGTTAAAATGAAAGACGCATCCTTCTGACTTAATTTCGCATAGTAGTCGGATCGCGAGCTTGGGTTGTCCAAGTGTCATAAATAACAAGAACAACAACAGATATACAGTAACAGCTACATATGCCAAAATGTCAATAGAGTTTTTGACGGTTACGAGCATTATTATGAATTAAAATTAATATATTATTTCCACATATTCATGTTCTATTTTACATAGAGCATGAAGTCCCTGAATTTTGATGATGGGTACCGACATACTTCCTTGTACCTACCCCTAGATGCGGCTAGTAAAGTGGAAGCAGCTGAGGCGGAGTCTTCGTCATTTATAAGCAGGGACCAAGAAGAAGATTCTTCAATACTTTGATTTCCAACCCCAAAGGTATCATTTCACATGGAGGATACTGCGACTACGACTTGTTTAACGTCTTTCGACCAACTTCAGTGAAAAGGACGGATCTTAAGTAAAGTCCAGATTCAAACTTACTATCTTCCGATGATTAGAACAACACTTCAACCAATCAAGGCTCCACAGCCTCTACGTCTTGTTGATTAAATTATTTCTTAAAATATATATGGCTTCAATATTGCTCGTTTTATATTATCGCTTTTTCGTTTTGAAAATCAACAGTGTATATGACAGACTATAAGCCACTAATTCTTCAGCATAATTTTAGGACTTGAATCTGGATTAAAATTGTAATTGTGAAAGCATCACCATTATTAATTTGTAGAACATTGTATAAATTGTATGACATCACACTGTATAGTTTTTATAGTTTCTTTTTAAAAAATTCGTTTAATGATGCCAGGAACATGGATGAGGAATCAAAGACAATACTCCATTTTATATCATCTGACTGCTTCTTTAACATTGCATGATGTGGCAGATAGTACCCGTTGTTTTCAATCTCATTTGCAGATGGGCTAATATCAACATGCTTTGTTCAATGTAATTCAATATGTATCTTTCGTACTGTTTTCAGAGATTCATTCAATTTCTATCTTTTTTTAAATAATTGAAATCTGTTCTCACCATTAGTTTTGTTTGTTCGTAATGTGAGACTAGGTTTCCAAAGTAATGACACAACTTACTTAGAATCTGCGATTATCAACTAATTTAAATGTGTCATGAAAGTTCATTAAAAATATTCAAATCATGTTTAGATATTTCTCTTTCTTGGTAAGGGGTGATTCCAATAGTTTCCAAGTCCCAGAAGTAACGTACACATGCACTGATAGATTCTTGTTGAGTGAATTGTTGAGACAATTTATAGTAGCTACGTTGGAAACTGTTATGCATCGAGATCCACTCAAAATCTACTCAAAATATGACGGAATCAATAAAGGGAATTCTGACAGCATAACTGGAACTACTTAGGGTTAATACTTTTGGACGTTGTTGTTGCACCAGCATGTTTCCTTGAACCTAGCTCTGATTTGGGCTCTACCAATTAAACAGAAGTAGCCAGGATGGAGTCTACGCGATTTTGAAGCATGGACCAAGCAGAAAATTTGGCCTACCACACCCAGAGGTATTTTTCACTTGAAGAGCATTACTACCACGACATTTTTAACTTGATGTAGCCGCCTTTAGCGAATACGACGAATCTTCGGTTAAGCCGAATTCAAATTCACTACCTTCCGATAATGAGAACAACTCCCTAAACTGCCAGGCCATCACTGCCATCACGCCCAATACTCTGGACGTCATAGATTAACGTGGACACGTCCCCAACCCATGAAGCTCTAGCAGCCCAGTGAGGGAGAATGTGGTTACCCTCCCAATCACTGCAAGCTGCAAATGATACTTCACTTTGTTTATCTTAACGGGAAGCTGCGTGAAGCTATTTAGCCTCAAGTGCCTTAGGCTAAATAGCTTCACGCAGCTTAGGTAGGATATACCCAGATAACTCGACTCAAGCAGAAATGCCGGATTAGAAATGTTTTCTTAAAACTGTATAGGCCATTGGAAAAGCTTGAATTGGCAGCAACGATTACTTCATTGCATTCATCATTGCAGCTGCCGAGGAATTGGGAGATACTGTGTGTCTACCACAAGAATAGGCCCCGCAAAGTAATCTGGTTAGTGGTGGTTTCTATAATAACAAAACTAGTTCATTTCAAACGAAATTAAGATGACGAATTGGCTGTATTTAATATCTCAAGGTATTCAGTGAGGTAAATTTAGTCCCTTTCTATCGGTCAAAGGTAAAACGTGTGTTAGTTTCTACAACAAGAGACAGAGACAAATTCGTGGTTGTTATTTTCTTGACAAACAGACAGAACATGTGGATGTTTGAAAATGTCCAAACATTATATGTTGAACATTTGATGCCTGCATTACTAATTCTGACACCTCCTATACTATTGATCATACTTTTGTTTTATATATGAATGTATCAAGTAATACTTACCTTTTTCTCTTATTTTGTATCGTGCTGACAACCAAATGGTTCGTGTTCTGGCCTGCAGTTCAACATTTTGTGGGTTTAAATCTCAATTTGAGTTCGGATATTTGTAATGGTTCGGAATCCCTTTTAAACTGTTGCCCCAGTCTAATTAGCCTCGAGCGCAATAGAAGACTTCTGATCAACCAACAATCCAATCTCTCATTTTATGTCCTTTCCTTTTTTATAGTTTATGTCAGTGTTAACACAGTCTCCTTCTTCCTGTGGTGTCGTCTACCTTCCCACAATTTTCCTGTTCGCTAGTGAAATGAAGATTCAAAGTAAAGGTGTTCAAAACACCTGAGTCAGGAATGCGTGTCTGACATGGCATTCCTATGGGATTCCAAATCATCAAGGTATACCGTAACTTTCTTCGAAGTTTTTAGACATTTTGCTTGAACATTTCTATAAAATCTTCAAATTAACTGCTTCATCGAATAAATGTTTACAACATTTTATATGCAAAACTAACGTAATATTTAGCACATTTTTCGTTTTCTGTTTCTAACTCAAAGGAATAACTTTCTAATATGTTTTTATTCTAATATGTTCTAATAATTTAATAAAAATTTCTAATAACTAATGGATTTTGATTGACTGATTATTTATTCTAAGAGTGAGGCTCAAATTACAACTAACATCCAGACCCGAAGTAAGATTCAAACCTGCGAATTTTTGAACTGAAAAGCTGAATGCTAACTGTTAAACTAACATTTAGGATAACGCATTTGATAGCTTACAAGTGTTTTCTTTTTATTGGATAAATATTTTCTTAAAATTGATTACATTGGTAAATATTCGTCACAAATAGTAAATATTTCAAAAAGTAAGTGCCAAATAAAAAAATATTATGTATTTCTATTAACTTCAATATTTTATTTATAAAAAAATATGAATTTTTTGAGTGGTGTATAATTTTTTTCTCTAATTAATTTAAAAAGTAATAATAGATAATTTTTACTTTATTTCTTGTTCTTTTTTTTAAAGTAGATTTACATTTTTTGTGAAAAGAAAATAACACATTTAAAACACCTATTTATGCAGTTTTGGAAAATTAAATATTTTGTTTCAAATGACTTATTTAACATTTTTGTGTTCAAAAATCAAAAATAGTAAATATAAATTACATAGTTAAAAAAATGAAATCCGTCCAAACTTTCCGAGTGAGAGAATTATTATTCTACAATTCTAAAAATTCTTTCCCTTAAATAGTTGAACAAATTTTGTACTAATTTTTCTCTTTTTATAGTATAATTATAAAATTATTAATTTATATAGTATTTTAATGTTTACTAATTTTTAATACAGCCGATCACTTATATTTGTTTCTTATATTTACCTAAGACTTGTATAAAAACTATTTAAATGTTTTTATATTAATTATACATGGAAAAAGGTGTATCAGTCTCTAAAACTGCTTCTTAATGCTTCTGAAGAGAGTAAAGCACTTCTTTTGGTAAATTTATAGTTATATTACCCATCACTTCCCAGAAAAAACTAAGTACTTTTACCTATATTAGTCCAATTAATGCAGTTTATTGATGTATAATAGTTATATACAGTATATATAACGAGCAATTATATATATACATATGTATGTATATTATACAATTACGCTCTTTTTTTTCTTCAGAACTCCGTTGTCCAAAGCTCTTAATTTTTATACTTGCTATGATAACATCTATTTATTCAATTTTTGAATCACTTTTCTATTAGAAAAAGTTTTTTCTTTCTTAAAATTGGGCATTCACTATACATAAATTATGCATTAGGAACATACATAAATACTGTTGAAGAAGCTATATTTAGTTGAGAGAGTAGTATTAAGTGAGCCAATGTAGGGATTTAGAAATACCCTTAGAAACTCTTAGATACTGATTTAGAAAACTTTAATTCTCTTGGAAAGGGTTAAAGACATTTTTAGATGTAACGAATATTTATTAAAACAGAATCTTTCCAGTTTAACTATACAACTGCAAACATGTAAATTGATAATCAAATTATAAAATTACAAGCATATTTAATATGGCGAAACACAGATTTAACCTTAGAGGTAGGCGAAATTTTACTTTTGTGCAGAATTAGCAGTACTGGATCTACACAATGGATTACGTGAAACTCTAATATTATTCCAACTTCATCTGCCTTAAACTACGGATTTCATAAAAATGAAGTTGATAATAATCATTTCATTGAAATGAAATAAATAAATATTTGAAATCTTCAATATTTGACAATTTTTTCAGCTAAAAACATAGATGTCTATGAACAAGTATGCACATACGTTACAATGGACAGTACCTAATTTCTTCTAATAGTAATTACATAATCTTTTAATAATAATTATAAATGCACTCGAAGATATGATTGCTTATAATTTTTAATCTTACTAATTTGACAAAGTAGGTACATGTGAATCGACGCTATCGAATCTTTTATACAGACAAATAGAGAAACAAATATTCACGTATTTTTGTGTGCAAAGGTAGCTTCTTTTTATATATGCATAATATAATTTTGACTCGAACATCAGCCTACTCTTTACTTTTTAGCCCCAAAAGTTTAGCTCTAACTTACATGATTTCCACTTTTTTGCTGATAAAGGCAATCTTAACTAATTTTTTTTCAATTTTATAGCTATTTCTGAAATATTTATAGTTGTTGTCAGCATAACGTATTACGAATTACGAGGTGATCTGAATATTTACAAAACAAAACAAAACCAAACCATTTCATACTGAGAATCGAAAAATTTTCTTAATATTATTTTCTGATCTAAATCGCCGAAACAAAATTTTAATTTATCTATTTATTTTGTATTATGATTTAATTATTATCTCGTATTTGTAATATTTAAAATAAAATGCCAACTAATTACAATGATGATCCTGGTTCTAAATTAGAAAAGGTGTGTCAAATAATTATTGGTTTTCCTAAATTTTATTATTAAAATGAAATATTGATATGTGTTTCCATTTTAAAATATTATACTTTTTGAATATTTCTTTAATTGTATACTTGATTTGATTCATGAAATCATTTTTAAAAGTTCTAGGCTAAGGAAAAAATATATTTCAGGTTGTCCTTTGGCAAAAGTTAGCGATTTTTTGTCCTCAAACTATTTTTATGAGTATTAAATAAACAAAATAATGCTGAAAACACTATACACAATTTAAAAAATTATGTATATTTTCTTAGCAAATAATTTATTACCTTATTCAACATCACTCAACCTGGTGCGAAATTGGCGAGAAACCAAGGGGCATTCTAAAGTATAGGCCACCCACCTTCGAAAGAAGATATGGAAATTCTTATAATAGCTAAGCAATCATTATAATAATATTAATTATATTCATCACATTATATTTTATACAGATATAAATGATGTCTGTTGAAAGTATTTTATTTTTCAAAGTAGTTCTTCTATGATAATTTTAAATTAGAAAAATGTGCTTTGCTTTATATCAAAAGAACATATTTTGATCCTCATTAAAGAACTAAATAAAAACTGAATATTAATAACATATTTTGTGATTATAAAATATTTTAATAACGATATTTTATTTCTACATAATAAAGAGTTTGAAAAATATATTCTATTATGCATCGAAAAGTTAAAGGCCATTTTAACAAACTTTTTGTAAGTTATAATTCACTAAGCATAAAACTTTAAAGATTAGAATCCTGTTCATCTAAGTTACTAAATCAAAAATAAATAAACTAGAAATACTAATATTCATAGTTTAAAGATCTAATAATCAATTTTGCTCTTAGATTCTAGATTAATATTCAACAACAAGTTATTGATTGTAATTAAAATTAATAACTCAAAACTAAACATATTATAAGATTTTCAAATTTAGCTGAATTAACTTTTACTTGATGTATGATATGTGTGATTAATTAAGTTGATTAGTTATGTAATAATGATTATTTGGTACTATTTAATTTCCATGGCTCCTGTAATAAACCATTAACTGATGTAAATTATGAGCTAAAAGTAATCAAGTGAAAACAATTATTTGACATATCTTTCTTTCATTAATAATAAATCTATTACCTCAGAAAGTTTGTTCACCTACAAAAAAAAGCTATTTCTTTGACTCTGAAAAAAGAATAGTTCTCATTTTTGTATATCTCTGTTTATTTGTTAGTATTTCATAATTTTCAATTAAAATATTAGATTTTATCATGCTGTGATTTATTTAAAAGAAAAATGAGTGAGTGAAATGTCATAAGTAAAGTTACTATTATAAGTTAAAGAAAAATATCAAAATTTTGTTTGATGTATTCTTTTGATTCACATTTACATATAAAATTCATTTTATTATAAATTATCTTCTTGATTCTTAGCTTTCTCAATTTTTTGCTTTTACATTTCTCTGATTGAATGTTCAGAATTTTGAATTGTCTCTAAAGCAAATCACCGTTTCAATCATTAAGATCAGTTAATTGTAAAAGATTAAATTAATTTAAAATGTACCACCTTTTGTGATTAAATGATCTTTTTAATAGTTAAAATTATCAATTTGATTTAGAGATAATTTAAAATTACGACCATTCACAATAGTATTAAATAGATAATTAACTAAAATTAATCGCAAATGTAACTATGTTTTAATTATAAATATCCAGGTCAGATTTATCTTCTGTTTTTAATTTTTAAAGTTGAGGTATTTATATTAAGTGTGAACATTTCATAAGTTTGATCAAATCTCAATATTAAAAGAGTTAATTATTCTACAAATCTTATAATTAAAAAATAAAATTAAGACAGTATTACAAATATATACTCTTTAAGATTCAACGTAGTATCTTTAAACTGTGGTAAATAAAACTAATATATTGTGCAGTTTTCAAAAATGAAGTGATGAAATTCGGAATCAAGTGTCATTAATATTTTATATAAAGTATATTATTATAAATGTTGCAATTTTATATCCCAGTTATTTAATTTAATAATATTAGAACATTGGAAGAGTAAATTTTGTGAATTTTTCTGAAATCCAGGCATTGATTAGTAAAAATATGAAGATTTAGATGAAATCATTGTCATAAAACGTCTCTATGTACAAAATAAAACAAAATTAATGCCTCTATGAGATAAAATTAATATTCTATGAGACAAGATTAAGGATTTTAATTTATGGTTATTTATTAATAGATATATTTTTAATGTCCTTTATTTTGGTTTTAAATGCCATTAAAGTATTGAATTAATGTTTATTGAGAATTAAGTTTCGTTAAAGCTGTTTTACTTTTTAATGAACATATTTAGTTATATGCAAATAAAATTAATTGTGTTGAATTTTTTAAATGCATTTACTAGAGAGGAGTATTTATTGAGAAAAGTAGTAAAATTAAGGTTTTTATACATTTTATACATTTATCCAATTTCTGATAGAAGTTATTTGGAGCTATTTTATACAAAAATGATTTTCTCTCAATTTAATTAGTGAACTTTTTATCAAATAAAATTCTATTAATTTACTTAATTTACAATATTGTTAATAATTTTGTATATGGTTTACATTTATTCAATGGTTGGTATAATTTTAAAATATTAAGAGCTGTGTTAATTTTAAATTAAATTTTTAACATATTTACTTGTAGTTTTAATTTGCCTTAAAAATGCATTTTTCTTGATTTCTTGCATCTAGAGATGCATTGAGATAAATTTATTAAAGTTTGTTTCTTTTTCAGGAACTAAGTAGTCTAAAACTTCTACAAGAAAAAATTGAAAAATGTAAAGTTTTAAGCACTGGCATGTGTGATATACTCTCCTCTTTTGATGAACATTTAATGAAATTAGAAGAAACTATTTTACCAGTCTACTTAGAAACTGGAAACCTTCAACGAAGACAAGAAAGTATCCTTTAAAAATTCTTTAGACTCTCAATTCTATCTTTTTTAAAAATCCTAATGATAAATTTTTTAAACCAGTACAATTTATTTTACATAATATATTTTAGCCATCTCTGCAAAAGAATGTAATAGTATATTAAAACCACAAATATTTAACAGTTTTTATACCTATTTGTGTTTTGGGAGCAGGGATCCTTTTATGAGCTGTATTTGTATTCAATATTAGAGATTTATTCACTTCTATTATTATTATATTGTAAATTATGCTTTTAATTTATTTAAATGAAGTTTTAATAATTAATTGAATGAATGTTTTTTAAAAACAACTTGTGTGTAATGGAAATTATCTGTACCACAGTTTGAATACTCTCTGTCAATAGGTTTTTCGGTATAACTTTAATAAATTCTTTATTAACAAAATAAACATTTTTCTCATGATAAATATAATCGAATATATGTATATAATTCAATGAATTTTCCTTCATCATATATAGATATTGATAAAATATCTGAACGACTTGATTATGTTATACAGTATTATAATGTTCCCAAAGAAGTTGAATCATCTATAAGGGAAGGGTAAATATATGTTTTTATTTAAATAATCAATGTAAACAAGTAGATCTTTTTTACTATTCTCTTTCTTTCTCATAATTTGTATCTGACTTTAGTAACATCAATGAAATATTCTGTAATTGAAATGCTGTCGCAACTAATATACAAAGGGAATATATTATTGCAAGGGATCTACTTTAAACTTAAAATTTGCTTATATTTTTAGATAGGTGATCTAAATAACTTTATATAAAAATGTAAAGATTTTATTAATGTTTGAACTAAATGTATATACCATTTATATATGTCAAAATTTTCTATTGAATTTCTATTATGAGGGTGTTGTCTGAAATGTGCCATTTTCTCAAAATATCAAATTAGGAATTTTCGGAACTGATATTATTGTCCAACGTCTTATCACAAGAAAATGATGCAAATAATGAATTAATAATTATTAAGGAAATATATTACTGATTATGTAAAGGTATATTTGATAATGCAAATTTATTGTATTAAATAAGTGGCATTGCAATATTTCCAGTAAACTCTATTTTCAAGCAACATGAAGTACATAATCATAATTTTATTAGGACATTGTTTGAGAGAAACATTGCGAAAGTAATTATTAATATTTTATATTCATAATATTAACACTTTTTTATTGTTTATTTTGAGCTTTTAGACTTGTAAAATGAAAGCCATTGCATATTTTTTTTAATTTGTTTTGCTTCATTTTTCTAAAAGATATCATTTGCTAATTATAGTAATAAGAAAATCAAATTGCATTTTTTGAATTATTAGTACATTCATAAGTTTATTAATTTTGAGATATTTTAAATGACAATATTTTATAAAAACAATTTTTTCCTGTAACTATTTTTCATATTTTTTTAGTCCTAGTGGTTGCTTACAATCTTATTTGGATTGTTTGAAGAAAATTCAATCATCTATTGATTTCTTTGAAAAAAATAATCAAGATTGTCTAGAATTGGAAGAATTGGTTAGTTTTTGCATTAAAATATCTTGTACAATTTAATATAATTTTTTACTGTTCTTTAACTAGATTTTTCTCTTTCTTTTGAAATCTAGAGAACACTTTTTGATGATGGTGCTGAAGCTCTACAAATGGAATTTCGCAATCTTCTTTCGCGTTACAGCAAACCTATACCAGCTGTGACTCTACTGGATATGTTAGGAATGGATGAGGGTTTGTTTTGTAAAAATATTTGTTATTCATTTTAGAATTTCTCATTTTAATTTTTAATAAATAATGTATGTCTAATGACATAAAACCCAATTTTGATTTATTAATTATAAGTGAAAACTTTATTTTTAGAAATGCCTCTTGATGAAGAGAAATTATCTATAGAACAGTTACCAGGTAAAGATTGCCTTCTACATGTATATAAAAATAAAGTTCAATTGTTAATTTTATTATTGTATTGAATGAAATGAAAATATATATTTGGTATAAAATTTGTTTTTAGAAGCCTTGTTAAAATTTTATTTTAAATTCATTTTATTTTCATTTAGAATTAGTTGTGTATTTTTTATATAGCAATAAAAATAGAAAATTAGTAAACAAAAAACTGCACAAAATGTAAAATTAATTTAAATGACATGAAGTTATGGTATTTGATTTCAAATGGATGGGTTGTGCTTTAAAATAAGGATAATTATATATATATATATATATATATATATATATATATATATATATATATATATATATATATATATATATATATATATATTGAATAACATTAAATACTATTGCATTATCATTTCTCTTCCTACTTTTTTTAGCATATGGGAATTAGATATAAACAAACCTATATCTATTATAAATTAAATTAAATAATATTTTTGTTATACAGTGATTTAGTTTTGTAATATGATTTAGATTATGCTTTCAAATGTTTTGAATTTTTTAAACTTTATTTAAATGTGTTATAGAAATTTTTGTACAATATTGTATTTGAATTATTGTATTTAGATAATGTTCTTCAAGATTTGACCCGAATTAGTGAATGGCTTCAAGCTCATAAATTTGCGGAATTTATTAATGTCTATTCTTCTATTCGTTCTAATGTTCTTACTCGTTCTATTCAAAAGTAAGTATTTCTTATTTTATATCTTTTTTTAGAAATTATTTAAAACATATATACATTTTTATCATTTACTTTCATTTCATAATTGTACTAATTGCTCATAGAATTTAAGACCAAAGTTGATTTACACATAGTAGGATATTAATTATCTGTCAAAAATTATTATCCAATTGAATATACTGTATTTTCTCATTTTAAAAGAAGTTTACATTAAAACTTTTTTATTTAATTTTGGGTATTGTATATTAGTTAATTATAGGAAAGAGTATTTTTTACAAAATTTTGCTTATGATGTTGGTTACATTCTTTTAAATTACTATTTCTGCAGTATTTTAAAATAATTGTTAATCTACTCACAGTAAATGAATTGTAAAATTACTGATGTAAAATTATTGTATAAGATGATTATTTTTAATGCATTAATTGTTATGGTTAGTTATTTTATATTGTATACTTATTTTTAGAGTATTAAATAACAACATTAGTATGTTTCAAATGTATTAAGTATGACACAAAATAATTTGGTATATAATTGTGAAATATTTTAAATGTTGTAAAATTTTATAGAATATTTCACAAATTGCACATTTTTTAGCTGACAACAATTTTTTTACTTTCAGCTTAAAAGATCATTTGAAAAATGCAAGTGGAAATAGCAATACTTTAACTGTACAAAATTCTCCACAAATGGTATGTTAAAATATCAAAAAACAAAGATAGTTTTATATGTCCACAAATTATACAAAAAAGAAATATTTGCACATTTTATAAAAACATTGAATTTGTTGACCTCTTTACAAGTGTTTTATATTATAATTTTCTCTTAAAGATATATTAGTTTTGATCCTTCAAATTAATTTTAATACTTTCATGAATTTTCCTGCTGAATAATAAATTTTAATACTTATTTTTTCATGTAATTCAAATGATTTACTTGCCATTATTTTAATTAAAAAAACTGATTTACAGTATCTTTATTACTTTATATATATACATATATAAAATAAAGATATATAGAAATATATTTTAAATCATTTTTAAAAAATTAAAATAATGGCATTTAAATTCAAATTAAGTACACAAATGGAGTATTAAAAAATGTATAATATTATAAAAAATATTAAAATTAATATGTATACATGTGTGTGTGTGTGTGTGTGTGTGTGTGTGTGTGTGTGTGTGTGTATAATTCTCAGGCAAATACCTTTGCTGAACTTCCAGTTAAAGCATAGCAATTATAGATTTAGATATTGGGCTTACCTCAGTTTTCCTGTATCAACCAATAATATTTCCTTTACTACATTGAATCTTATTTTTATCATTGTTTATATTCCATTTTGTAACATAGAAATAGCGATAGTATTCAAATTACATAGTATTTTATTGTATGTGTAGGGTAAGTTTTGTTTTTATTAAGGTTATTAATTAGCCTTTTTTTAAATTTAAATTCATTACACGACTTAATTTTATCAAATTGCTACTGCATAATTTTTGTTTAGTATAAACAGAAGCTATTTGCAATTATATCTGTTATTTATTTTGACTGATGAAGATTAAAAAATTATTTTTTTTTACTGAAGAAGATTAAAACATTGTATTTTTGATGTCAAAAATATGCCTTAATATAAAAAAGCTGCAAAAAATATATTCAGTTTAATTTTTTAACACACCCAATATTTTAATTTTCATTTAGGATTGCTGCTTCTTTTAAATTATTTTTCATGCAAATCTTGATTATCTTATTTTTATGTGATAATTTTTAATCTGAGTGGAATTGTCACTTATTTGTTATATCAAATTTGATATGTAAATGAATTTTAAAAGATAAAATTTCAGAAATAAATAATAAAATTTAATATTTTTTAGAGTGGACGTCGAAGTATTGCTAAAGAATCTACTCCTCGCAGACCACCAAAGAAGATTCAACAAATGTATGCAATTATTTGTATTATTAATACTTTCCATGTATAATTTTTTAAGCATGTTAATTTAATAATTTTACCTAAATTGTATTCTGAAAGTTTGATAATTTTTTTAAAATTATAATTGTCATGTTAGAATTACAATTTTTGTTTATTAAGAATAATCGATTAATTTCTTAAAAATTATTAAAAATTTTTATAGGAAGAAAAATTTGTCTTTGTTAAATTATTTATTTTTTTATTTTTAATTACTTAAGAATAAAATGTTTTTGTCATAGGTTTGTGAAGAAAGCTACAGCAGTTCTTGCAAAATATTCCCCAAGTGTAGAAAGTGCTGTATTAGGTAAGTTACTAAATTATTTAATTTTATTTTTTGCATAATTTCTGTGATAAATATAAAATGATTCATGTGTGTACTGTTGAAGTATTGTTAGCTTCTATCAATTGCATTTTGATAGAAAACATTCAATACTTTAAATATTGCTGCTGTCAATCTTAGTTTTTTTCCTTTTACTTTCTATGTATTGTGTAAAATAATTTATATTTGTTATTTAATCGATTTTACTTATTTTAATTAAATAATAAAATATTGTATTTCACATTTTCCAAATTTTCTTCATTTAAAAATATATATTGAGAAAATTTTACTGTAAAAATATTTTCATGTGTGGTAAATGGACAATTTATGACTTATATTCTGTGTTTATTCTATATAGATTAAAAGTTACCTATATAGTAATTTTATATAACATTAATTTCATTATACTTAAAAAAGTGACTTTTTTATTTGATAGTCCCATGCTTAATAAAAGTGACTTTCTGATCATGCTATTATTATTTTGTTTTCAAATTTATTATTATCTACAGCTATATTCATGACATTTGCAGATGTTATTTTAAAGAATTTGCTTTTTATTGTATTCAAAAGCATTAAAAAGGTTAACATTTTTATTTTGATTATGGAGAAAATAATATTTTGCATGTTGATAAAACATTATATTTTGCACAGTTCAACAATTACTAAAATTGAAGAAAGATTGAAAAAATATTATGCTCTATCATGTTATATGATTCCAAAGTGGTTTATGAAATCTCATTAATTATAAGTACAACAAGCATATAATCACAACAAGTGAAGAGTGCTCTGGGTGACCATTTAAGATAACAACTGAAGAAATGATCAACAAAATAAATGATATTGTGCTAGAATATTGCAATGTGAAATATGATACATTATTATAAAAATGAACGATTTTTAGAATACTTCCTTTTCATGCATTTTAAGGAATTTTACTTGAATTGTGTCATATTTACCAGTAAATGTTATCATTATTTTTCAAGCTGACTGCTGATATGGGGGTAAATTATTCTGCTTAGTTAATACAGTTTTATAAGATTTTACTTCCGTTAAAATAAAATTTGATTTGTTTGCTTTTATAAATTATTCAGTAAACAAATGTGTATTGGATCCCATTTTTTCCATTAGAACTGACATATTTTATCTCATGTGGTCATAAGTCACTGAAATATTATAATTTTTATTAATTAAATTTTTTATATTCCTTTAATAGTTTTCATGAGATATTGCTGGATTTTTGGAAGAATTGAGAATTTTCTCTTAAAGGGATCTTACATCTTTTTTATAAATAAATGCATTATTTTAAGATAGTCAACGAGTTAAGATTTGAAAATATTTCTTCTTGTTTGAATTAATGGTATTGTTTGGAACAATTTTTTGCACGCGTGCTCTGTTTGAATAGAAATATGTATACTATAGTTAATTATTGAAAATGAGCAAGATATATATGGTTTATTGACATCTTTAGTTTTTGTAATAACTGCTTGTGTGAAGTAATAAAGTGAAATGTTTTGAGTAGCCACCACTTAGGTGTTTAGGTCAACAATTTAAAACTTCTTTTATTAAGGCTTTACTCTTCATTGATGTGGATCTTTGCATTGATTCTGAATTCATTTTGAATTGTGATTTCTAATCCAATAAGTTCTCAATGTAAAAAGATATTCTATAGTGATGCTAATAAAAGTGATTCTAAACATTTATAAAGTATTTTTCGAAATTTCAGCAATTGTCATTTATCAAGTGTATAGCAGATTTCATACATAAATTTAAAATTATGATTAACCATGTAAATTTTAATACTTGTAAATAAGAAACAATTATCAAATGTTTCTTAATTTATTAAAATTTTTTAGCATATTTTAATTTATAAGAATATGTCATTTGATTTTTTTATATAGATTATTTACACCATTTGATATACTAAATAAATAAACTTCATTTATTTATACGCAATAAAATACTTTAAATAATTAAAAAAATTAATTTAAAATTTCATTTACACTTTATTTTTTTTTAAATAAAAATACATGTTAAAAAATGCTTATAAATTTTTTAACATGTGCCTTTCTTAAATAAGGTCACAGATTTCAAACGTCTCTTCTTCCTGAAACTAAAGATGAAACCATAGAAAATGATGTAATGTCTTTTATGACTTCATTAAGTGGTCTTCTAAAACTAATGCAGGTATGTTTTTAAATTAAAAATATCACAAACGAAAGTGGTATAATACATTTATATATAAACAGTTCAAAATATATAGCATTTTGTTATTTTAATGATATTTGACTGTAATTTCTAAAATGTCACATTTTTGAAATTATACAAATTCTTAAGAGTACAGAGGAATGATTTATTTAAAAAGAATTAGCTGTACAGTTGGATAGCATCAACAACAGTTGAAGTGTTGTTCTTGAATTTATGGTGTAATATGTTAATTCTAAGTGTTTTGAATTTTCTTAAAATGCGATAGACATATTTATAATTGTTTTTAAACAAAGTTTAAATTTTGAAAAATTCTTAGCATAAAAGTTCTTTGAGCTATTAGCATTCTATGGAATCATTAAAAGATGTTACATAGAAATTGTAATCAGTTTCATTCATTTAAATATTTAAATGCTCTCTTCAAATTAACGTTTAGATAAAATATGTATGTTTGAAGGACAAAAAATTTTATGTAAAATTAATTTTCTTAAATATATAATCTTTCATTTCCTTACTTAGAACTACTTATTGAAAAAAATGTGAGAAATTGGATATGAGAATTAAATTCAAATTTTTATGTCATTTATTATTCTATCAGATAAATTTTAGCATTATTGAAACCAAAGTTTAATATGCATTTGCTTGAAGTCTACATCATATTTACAAATATTCAAAGTATTTCTAATTCTTTACTTACAATGCTTTGCTTGAATATTTGTGATAGTTTTTACATAGATTGTACTTTCAGTTCTTGCTAAAGCTCTAGAAATTTACATTAATTGTGCTTTTATTTTTATTCCATTCTTTATTTAATTATTTTATTTGTAGAGTGAACTGAATCTAATGAATGGCATAATACCAAATAAAAATAAGAAATTAGTTTTTGAAAGAGTTGTTACTAAAACAATGGAAAACCTTGTTTCAGAAGGCGAGGTAAATGTATAGTTTTTCTTCAGTATATACTAATCATATTATGCTGAAATCAATGTGATTTGCTAATTTTCTGTATTTATGTTTATATTATAAACTATCTTATAAAAATAACATTGCCATGATGTTTATATGGTTTTCTTTCCATTATTCAATGTGTATTAAAGTGTAATTAAATGCCATCAAAATTTATTCAATGAATAAAATTATTTAAATCCGTAGTACAGGCAATAATTTAAATCCATAGAATTTACAGGCAGTAATACTTACATGTAAACTAAGCATGATAATTTTCAAAAGATCAATCCTTAATTACTTTCATAATTTTAAAAAGAGAAAAAAATTGATTACACGATTCTCAGTTTTTTTTTATTATTATAAAAAATTATTAAATCGTGATTACAAAATTAATTTTTGTTCCATTTATCATACCTGATAAAATATAAATTGAAAAATAAACAATGACTTTAAAAATAAACAATAAATCATAGAATGTTCCTTTTCATATAAATGTTTTTATCCAATTAATAATTTTGTGAAGAGTTATTATTTATTATGAAAGTTTTATTTCATCATTCAATGTTTCATTTGAAATAACTTTCAGAACAAAATAGAGGTCAGAATTATTCTCAAATTCAGGAAACTGACCAGCAATTAAGGCCTTAAGGTTATTTTTGAAATGTTTTTGTTACTAACAGGAATTGTATGAAATTGAATATAACTTTGTATTAATCATACATAATGGGTAATAAGTGACAGTTTTTCAGCTTGTAATCATCCTCAATAGGGAGATCCCTTGTAACATATTCAAGACAAAAAAATCCTACATTTTTTTATTGGCTTAGGACTTATTACATGTAAGTTTGGCTTTAATTGATAGCGATACATGTGCTATTTTTATTTGAAGCTCAACAAAAAATTAAAGTTCAACTTATTTTAAAATTTTGTTGTGAAAATGAATATTTTTTTATTTAATCTAATTTTTAAATTAAATAATTATTGATAAGAAAGTGTTATACTTGAAGAAAGCTAAAGAAGAAAATGAAAATTTTCAGTATGAGAATTCTTTGTTTCAGTTAGTAATCATTTTAAAATATCATTTCCCTTATCAGTAATAGCAAATTACTGATACATTTATCTTTTCTCAGATGAGGTTCTCTCATTCATTCTATAGAGATTATTCTTTTCATTGTGCATTATTAAATAATAGCTATAAATGTATATACTGTTTAGGATTAATTTCAAACAATTAAATTAAAGCATTTCAATTTTTTCTTTTTGAAGGAAATGTGATTTAATTTAATTTTTTCTTTGAAGAAATGATTCAATTATGTCCACCTATTTGTTTGAAAAATGTCCTATTTTTTTTAATTGTGAAATTGAAATGTTGTTGTTTCAATTTGAAAAAGTCTACCTATTTGTTTGAATTGTGTTTCTGTCCACCTATTTGTTTGAAAAGTTTGCAAAATATAATTTTCAATATTATCAGAATTTCATTTCTCATATAAATATTTTATATTCATTGCTTATTGGAGATGATTTAAGAAAATTAAGAATTTCCTATATGTAATCGTATCATCTTTTAACTTAATCAGATTTTATACTTTGTCTATTTTCTAGTTTTAAAAGGTTCAGCTGTTATTGGAATAACAAAAAGCACTTATTAATTATTATAAAAAATTATGTTTACTATTTTAAAAGTGATATATTGATTTTCTTAAATAATTTTTTAAATATTGGAAGTAAAATTTAGAATAAAATCTAAATAAACAAAATTTGATATAAAAATTTCATTGAAAAACTTGATTGGCACTGTAAACTGAAACATTTTATTGTCTATCAAGACAAGCTATTTTTAAATAATTAATTGTTACATTCAAAATGATAATTAAAATATTAAGTAATTAATTTAAATTAATTTATATTATTAAAAATTACCATAGTGATGATAATAATGAGGATGATATAACTGAAAATTAAGTCAGCTTTATTTAACTCTATGAAGATTAAGTATGCCTTTATTCTATTTAATGCATAGGATTCTGCATGCTTATGAATCAGTTTTCACTCATTGATCTATCAAACACATCCTTATATATTCTCTCATTTATAAATATGATAATTTATTCATGATTTTGGTGTTACAAATTTAATTCATTGTTTAAGAAAATACCTACCACCCTGGAATGTTAAGTTATATCAAATGAATTTAATTTTGGAAAAGAAGATCTAAATAATGAAAGAAACTTGTTTTTATAATATTCTTTCTTTTATTAAGAATTTGCAAATACATTAAGTATTTCAATTAACTAATTATAGATTTTATATGAATAATGTTCTCTTTGAATTGTGTAAGAATTATTTGCTCACAAAATTTATGAAAATTGTTAATGATTTATTTAATATAATTCTTCCTATCTTTATATATTCTTAATATATAATAATTATCTCTTCAAATAGATATAATTATTTCAAAATTAATAAATTTATTTGTATTCCTTAATAAGTTAAAATTTTAACTCCAAATATAGATCTTAATGTTTATTTATTGTGACAATATTTGCTAGTTTTTGATTTTAGAAATAACAATTAACAATATCATTACAGTTAATAGTAAGTAAAGCAAAGAAAAGTGTTCAAAGACATGAATTTTCTGCTGCTTTGAATCTATTTTTTGTTCTGCGTCATTTAATGACAATAAAAGCAGATTTTGAAAAACTATTTCAGGTATGTTTCATATATTGTTCATAAAAATAAAAATTTATTTCTTTAAATTATTTTATCCTTAAATAAAATGTTTAATTTACTGAAATAAGTTGTTAATTACATATTATTGTATTTTGGAAATTGTTAACTAATGTTAATCTATCACTAAGCTATGAACATGATTTTATTTAACAGATCATTAAATTTGAATAATTTTTTATTAATTATATTTGTCAACTATGAAATATAAGATATATAGTTGACTATTATGACATACAAAAGACAACTTTAGGTAAAATGGAAACTATTTAAACTAGTTTGGTCCAATTTCTTTGCAAACCAAAATTAGGATGATTAAAAATATTTCTTTCTATTACACACACACACACACACATATATATATATATACTATATATATATATATATATATATATATATATATATATATATATATATATATATATATATTATAAAATTGTTGAAATATAATGCTGTTCATTTGTCCAATAAAATAAAATGATGAATGTCTTATTTTATTATTCAGTTTGAATCATGATATTGTTTAGTTAAAGTTAGGGCAAGGGAATTACTCTTAAAAATGTGCATTCTGTATAAATATCACTGGGTTAGAGTCAATAATTGGATAGAATTAAATAAATAACACACATAATATGTTTTTATAATAAATTTTTAAATTATTGAAAAAATGTATGTTTTAAATTTTTGTTGTACATTTTATTTAAATTTAAAATTGCTTATGTTAAGAACACACATACAAAAACACATTCAAAAAATTATTATAAAAACATTTTATAATTGTATGACATGCAAGAAAAATATGAAGTTACTCCTATATACATGATAAAAATTTATGTACCTAACTTCCATATTCACGTGAAATAACACCAACATTATAATCATAATAAATGTATTATTTATTATGATTATGATGTTGACAATTTTTTTATTATGATTACATAAATAAATAATTACAATAAAAATAATTGTTTGGGTAATTTAGATTTGACACATTTGGAGATTGTAGTTACTTTCAAAAAGGATGATGATTAAATTAAAGCTTTTAGTAATTGAATGATTTTATGGGTGTAATATATAAAAGTATTACTTATACATATTTCAGTTACAGTGCATTAGAAAATAAGTGAATTAAGCATAGTGTGGTCAAATAGTTGGAAAAAATGTTATGATTACAAACTGTTTGTCTCTGTTTTTATTAGAAATAGTACTTTTTATTTAATTTTAACCATAATACAATTGACTGAGTAGAAAATTTTTCTAAATTTTTTCTCTTATAACAAAAAATATGGTTGACCTTTAGTGAAAAAGTACACATTACCCTTCACTAAAGTTAATATGTATTTTATCCTTTGAGGAATTACAAAGGATCAAGTATTTTAATGAATTTTTTGATAGTTTAACTATTTGCCATGTTGTCTTTTGAAATCATATATTTTTATCATAAATAAAATCATATAGTTTATACATATTTGCTTCTAATTTTAGATAAAAAGTTTGATACTGTTTGCAATAAATGACATTTTAACTATAAAAAATTACTTTCTTCAGTTTATAAAATCTGTGTTGAAAATTTTCTTTTAGTTCATTCATATTAAAGTTTCAGCTAGTTCATTCATATTAAAAAATATATGCTATGGTTCTATTTAATTTTATTCCATATTTGTTGTGTTATACAGTGATAGATTTACTGTAAAAATGATGCATTTATTGCAAAATACATCTTAATAAAAAGCCAATGAACTTTTTCAAATGTTTTTAAAATTTCATAAATTTAATTTTTCCTTGTTAGATTTTAAAATTTATTGAAATTTTCATGTGAATAACAAATGTAAATAATTTTTTCCTTCATTTTTGTTTAATTTATTTTCTCTCTGATGTATTAACTAATTGTGTAGCATATTTATTACATATTATATGAATATTTTTTCAACAATGTATTTTATATTATAATCTTGCTTTCATGTAAGTCATAAATTATTGTTAAATAAAAAAAATGTTTTTATTATAGGGTTGTTCTTCAACTCTGTATGACAAATTGCGAGGATTTATAATTACTGTCCAAGCAACAGTAAGTGATAAGCTATTTGTTTTAGTTATACATCTAAATAAGGCAATCATAATTCATTTGAATCCTGTTTATTTTTATTTCAGATCAGCAAAACACTTGAAGAATTCATTGAAAGCATCAAGAATAATGCTGATCCTAAAATGCCTAAAGATGGCACAGTTCATCAACTTACCAGCAATGTTAGTACATATTTGATTTTTAATCACTTAATAAACTTTTATAACCAAAAGCTATATAGAAATACTTTATTTTTTCTGCATTTTGTTTAAATTGTATTTATTGAATATACTTGCTAGCATCCATACTTAGTTAGAATTATAAGAAATGAGCCATCTATATATATATATAAATTGTTATCAAAATGTTAATAAATAAAAATAAACTAAGACATTGATTTTTAGCAGAACCAATTCAATAGTTAATAGTTAATCAAAAAACTGATCCACAACAAATCTTCTGGCAAAACAGTCTTTGTAACAGGTAGTGTTAGCAAAGAATAGTTAGGAATATTAATTAAAATAGTATTCTTAACTCAAAAACCTAAACATTTTTAAATAGATCTTCCCTTTCTTATAGATATTAAATTTTAACTATTAATAGTAAAATTTAAATTTTCTTGTTGACGTGTATGAAATTGATTTTTGTTATCTAAGTAGATTAAAATTTAGTTTTTTACATTTGACATTAGCTTAAAAATATATATTTATATATTTTGTATCAATTGATATTCATTTGATATATTTATATTCGTCTATATTTTTATAGCTTTAAAGATATTTCTTATTGTCATTTAAACTATATGTATATTAAGAAATACATATTTTGAAAATTTAAACTTTTCCTTATTTTATTTGAAATCCTTTAGTATATATTTATTCATAATGGTATTTTTAAACATCTTTTATTTATTTAAAGCATAATTGAAATTGGGGACAAATAATATAAACATGAAATATACAAAATTCAAATGAAATAGTTTGCTTGCTGCTTTTAAATTTTATTGAATTTGTATAGAAATATTGATCTTTCCTTCAACCAATCCTCAAAATACTTTTTGCTAACATTTGAAATTACATACTTATTTTCTGTTACATAATTCAGATACTACATTAGTGGTTAAAGTTAACATACAATAACTTAAGGTTACCATATACTGAACAGTTAAATACTCTGACGAAGAACAACTTGTATTGCATTGTTTGCATATATTAATGAGAACTCACTGATAATCATAATCATTATATTCAGCATATTATGATTTATTAATATTTATCACTTATTTAATTTTTCAATTATAGGAATCATTTTTCTCAATTAGAAAAAAAATTCATTTACTCAAATAATATAACTTAATTAAATGTATTTGAAAGCAGAGTTATTTGTTATTTCAATTTTAAAATTTTATGGTTTGTTATTCATTCATTATTTTTTTGAAAAATATGCTTTATACATAATGGACATTTGTAAACATTTGTAATAATTTACGCACTTTTTTTTTTTTTTTGCCTTTTTATTTAAATTTGAATTTTAAAGGCAATTAAATCATGTAATTAATTTAAAGGTAACTAAATCAAGTTTTATGTATAAAACACTTATCAACTGATTTTATTCATTTTCAGTAGCTAAATTTTTTTAGATTATTTTGCTCATTTATAATATTGTATCAAAAAAAAATTGAAATATCATTAATTTAATTTTATAAGTTAAAATTTCTTTTTAATTTCTTAACTTTCTGAGGATTATGGTCATATTATCTTTTTCGCACTTGTAGAATTGATACACCCAGTTTTGAATCTGATTTAATATCTAATTCTTCCAATAATTATAAATGCATTACCTTTGCATATCTGTTGGAACATAAAAATTAATATAATTTATTTAGTAGTTCTAAATCTGATCATGAGTCTCATACTTCTGCTCAGATTCAAGCAGTTCAATTTTAATTTTTTATTTGGAAATAGTCATTACAAATTTAAAATAATTTTTTCAAGTTTACATTATCTTAATTTTAAAAAAATTGGACTGTTGACTATAATTCTTGTATTTTTATATTGCATAATTTTTGTGGAATATTTTTGAATTATGTTTACCATTCTATGGGTTAAAAAATTTATTATTTTTAAACAAAAATTTAAAAATGCTTTATATGTTACATATTGTAAAGATATTATACGAAATAATTTTCCAAAAAATTATTTTTTATAATAGGAATTACCTAATATTACTCGTGTTTGTCTCTCTTTTATATATAGCATTGTGAAACATTTCTTTTTAAATTCCATTACTCATATCTAATTTTATCTGTTTAAAAAATAATGAAAGTAAAAACAAATTTTTATTTATGTGTAAGTAATTAAATCATTAATTATATACTATCTTTTAGTTTAAAATTTATTTATACTAGTTAAGCATTCATACTTTTTCAATAATATATGTTAAGAAAATTATTAGTCTTTATACATTTTATGAAGATTGTTGATTTATTTATATTAATTCCAATTTCAAAATAGTGAAATCACTTTATAATAAATTATTAAAATGAGTTTATACAGTATGTGTTTCATATTAGTATTTTTATTTGCTTACATTCAGTTTATGTTTGTTTATAGTAAGTTTGTTTAACATTTAAGATCAGAGGTTTCTGTTTATTAAAATTGAAAGAATTATCAATGATTAATTAAAGTTAATCTAATGAAGCATTTAAATTGTGTTCAATTTTTGTATTTATATGTATTAAATCAGAATTCATAAAAATTATTTTTAAAATTTTAATAAAAATTTTTATTAGAGATGTTAATGTTAGTCAAAAATATTTAAATGTCGTCTTCATATAATTTATGAAATTGCACTGAAATGTAAAATTTATTATTGCTTTGGTAATAGGCTATAATGTTATTAGAACAACTGCAAGATTACCAAGATATTTTAGGAAGTGTTTTAATGCTGCAGGACATGTCATTTGCTGCATCTAAAGATAAAGCAAAATTATCATTTGCGCAGTATATAAGTAAGAATCATATTTGATATTTTGAATTAATGTTTCAACAATAATAATAAATTAAGAATAAATTTGTTTAAAATTTTGTTACTGTGAATGAGTACTGGTAAACTATATTGACTAGAGAAACATTTCATTTAATCGATTTTTCTTTCATTATTGAATAAAATTCTTATCATTCATTCATAAATTAGTAATGCAATAGTCACTCAGGCAATAAAATGATTTGCATCATGCACTCAGGCAATAGAATAATCACTCAGGCAATAAAATGATTTGTGAAAGTTTCTGAAACTGAGTCTCACTCAGGCATCTTTTTACATAAATTCTTGTTGATCGAAGTTATTAAAATGTTTTAAATATTTTATCTGTTATATTCATAAATATTTTTTTTTCACCATGCAAATTTTTTTCATAAATATTTGATTAGAATTTCTTGTTTTTATGTAATGGAAATATTCTTGAAATATGAAAGATATAATTTAATAAAGTAGGGTTTCTTATAAAATAAAATATTTTTCTTATTTTTGTAAGAATTAATTTAATAAAATATGAATTTTACTTTCTAGCAAGAGTACTGTCTGCTTTAGTTACAACTCTTCAAACTAAAAGTGACAACTATAATGATGTTTATCTTCGTGCAATATTTAGAATGAATAATCTACATTATATATTAAAAGCCTTACAAAGGTTTGTTGTTCATTTGATATCATAGCAATAAATTTTAATTTATTTTGGCTATAATATTAAGATTTTCTTTACAATAACTTTGCATACATATTTTTACATTATTATGTTCAGCTTTAGAGGCATTGGCGATTGTATTTATTTTTCCAACACTCGTGTACATCTTTATTTATGCAAGTGTAGCTGATATCAGAATAATATTGTTTTTATCATGCTTTTAAGTATTTTTATACCATGTATTTTTCTGTGTTTCTTAATAATAGAATAAAAATGCTTCTTATTCCTTATATAAAAATTTTTTTATTCTATTATTAATTATATAATCTTTAGCTTTCAATCCATGAAAACAAACTATGAATTGAAGGCTAAAAATATATTTATCAATTTAAATCTTGTTTTAAAAGTTTGGAAAAGGATTTTTTTTAAAGCTATACATGGTATGAATAAATTAAAATTAGTTATCGGCGGAAATGATTTTATAGGAAACATTTATATTTCACAATATTTCATTGAAATCATTTTAAAAATGAATAAATATAAATGTTTTTCTATATTTTCACTTCTCTTATGACAGTTTTAATAATGGAAAAATTTTATATCTTTATTGCTGAAACTTTTTGTAGGCTTTGAAATTTTGAAAGTCTAACAAGTATGTCAATCATGATGTCACAGAACTTTTTATTTCTTTGCTATGTCCTATGGGTTTTATGTTTCCAGGATTTGTTATCTCATAGAAAATTTATTTTTAGTTACAATTTATTTTTAGCCTATCAGTCATGATATAACTCATAATATTTCCCTTATTTATTGATCACACAAAACTGAAATTGTTCTTAAACTTGTTGAAAAAAAATTTGTGCTAGTTTTGAGAATTTCTTTATTGTTATTGTATCATATATTTCTAAGCCTATAATATGCACCTATAATTTCATAGGTGCATGCCTTACTAAACTCAGTAGTAGGAAAACCTAAATAGGACCAAGTCGTACATGCCCATATCTATTTTCTTGACCAAAATCCCTGGGGTGCAAAGCATATGTCCCTGTTAGGTGGTTAACCTAATGTGAAATCCTTTGTATTTACTTCCCAATAATGCTTGGTTCTCAGTTTTATCAACCCACTGAAGGGATTAAAGGCTGAGTCGCAACCTTGCTCAACCCAAGGATCGAACCTCGGACCTGTGCCTTAGAAATACAAAGTGCTGCCACTATGCCACCAATATTCGGAATTTCAAACTACATTTTATAGCTTTTAGATATATTCTGTGCATGATGCAAAATATTTCTTTATGGAAAAGTAATTGTTATTTACTAAGGATATATTTAGTATTGGGAAAGCTAGACACACAAATAAAAAAATGAAATCACAATTATCAATGTACACAAGAATAAATGTGCATTATGTCAAGGAATAACAAAATAATCTGTCCTAGAAGAAAATATCACTAATAAGATTTTAGAAAACGAACTAAATTAATTATAATAAGAATTATTTTATAGAGTGAAAAATTATTCAGGGAGAATGTTTGTTTTATAGTTGGAAAAAAAAGGAATGCTAGTGAAAACATTAAATCAAATTTCAGTCTGATTGGTTTATGGCTATGAAATTGCTTAATTCTATTAGAAGAAAGACCAATATATTTTGACAACGAGAATTGGAAATTTCTTTAAATATATTATTGATCTAAAAATGGAAAAAATATTTACTGCCATATATTGAAATGTGTTTGAAACTACTAATATTTGATAAGATAAAATGTAAACAATTGGTGTAAAAGAAACAGATTCTGTTGAAGTCAGTAGAACATGAAAAATTTCATTTCAGCAAAGTCTTTTCCAGCTTACTAGACAGTATAAAATTAATTATATTATTTTTAAAAATGAGTCTACCAAATTATCTGCGATGTGATAGAGTGGTCGTTTTTAGGTGTCACTCACTGGTTGTGATTGCCTAGATGAGCATCTTCACCACATTAGAAATTTTTTTCTACTTTTTTGACCACTCTGTGATTTTAGAGAAAATATGACCAGAGCCCATCACCTTATCATTGCTTTTGAGCACTTCTTAACTATGACTCCAAAATATCCCAATATTTGTCTGCCAGAGACTGTCAAAGGCAATAACTTCAATCGTGTTTCACTTTGTTGTATCTTATCATTTTCTATGATTTTATTGTACTAATCCTTTTTGTTGTAATTGATTAACATTGCTGTATTTTACCTTGCTATTAGACATAAAATTTTAAAAAAAAAAAATAAGAGAGATGATGTTGAAATACATTTTTCAAATGTTGTTTTTATATATGTTTCTGAGGAAAAAGTGGATAGTAAAAACTGTGTAACATTATTAATACGAAGTATCTGATAAAATTGTCTTAGTTACTTTAAGGAATAAAGATAACTTTAAATTCAAGATGTATTCAGATCTCATTTAATAAATAATGCAAAGAAGCATATGAAATAGTATGATACAACCATTCTAGGTACAATAATGTTATTCGTTCATATTTTAGATTTGTGCATCGATAAACAACTCTAATGAATTTTAAAAATGCAATTTATTTTATGGATGTTAAAAGGTGAAAAAATATTGACAAAAGATGAGAAAATGCATCAAGCTAATTTTAAAAAATTTGAGTGGATACGAAAATCATGGTTAAATCTAACATATTTCAAAAGTTAGATAAAAAATATAGAATATCTAACAGTCTAGGTGTAATGGAATGGAAGAGGATTACTTATCCTAGATCAAAGTAAAAATCATGTGAAAGAAGCAGAATTATGGATTTTTTTAAAAATAAACAGTATTTAGCTATATGTAGAAATCTATTTTTTTATGATTGTCTTTTCCTTTTGTCTTTAAATCGTTTATCTTCACTTGAGTTGCACCTGTACATTTCAATCCTATTATTTGTACCAAAAGTGTTTTTTAATATTACATATTAGTTATTTTTACACACTCTGAATAACTAACTGTATACATATTCTGAGATATAAATATCCCTAATATAACAGAATATATGATGCATGATTGTATAAATTATTTCTTAATTATAAAATTAATTACTGTTCCCTAAAATTTATCCAGAATGCCTATTGTATATCTATTTTAAATTTATTTTAAAATTTTAATTTCTGCCTTTAAATATGCATTAAATAATTAGATTCTTTATCTTTTGCAAAATATTTCTAATATATCTTTGAAAATTATGTATCAAAAGTTTACTAGAAATACTATATACATTATTATTAGAAATCTAGAAAATTTTTTTTAATAAAAATAGATGTTTCTTAAGAAGTCAGTTCAATTTTGGTTGTGTATCTTAAAAGCCAGAAATTTCTATTTGTAATACTAATAAAATAGTTTCTGATATTTTAAAATTTCTATTTCATTTATTTGTTTCTGTTATATTTATTAATAATAATGAATATTCATTAATAATAATGAATTATATAATAATAATAATAATGAATTTATTAATAATAAAATGAATAGTGAAATTCTTAAATACCTTCTATTACAATTTGTCAAATGTTATTATTCTATGAAAATTTATTAAGCTTTTAAATTATTTAATAGAAATTTTTTATGTCATTATTTATTTAAATTTCAGAACTGGTTTATTAGAAATCTTGCAATTACATAATCCTGCTGTTGAAGGTTATTATAATGATCAAATTCGTGACCAGAAACGTTTTTATTCCCAAAGGTATGTTGATATTTTCAATTATATTTTTGCAAAATTCATAAATTTTTTAACATTTTACACCTGTTAAATTTAAAAAATTAAAGTATTTATTTTTATTTTATTCTTCTTTTTGAAAATAAAAAATATTACTACAGCTGAACATTCATATTTTAAATTTTTATACTGAAATAAGAACTTAAATAGGAATAATAAAAATGCTTTTAAACCTTTCATTTTATGATACAATATTTTTCATATGTTTCAGAATTCAGTTAAATTAAAATATTTTATGTCTGTAGCTTAAAAACATACATCTAAAAAGATAAAAAGAATAATTAAATGTTATTATCTTATTTAAAGAATAAATAAAATGTTATATTTATGTATAAATTTTAATAAAAATACTTTTATTTTCCTTTATTTAAATTCATTATATGTATGCAGTAGATCTTTTTTAATAATTTTACTTAAACTGCTAATTATTTATCTATTGTTAAAATAATATGATTACAAAATATATAGCGATAATTAAAACTTTTTTTCTTAATTTGTAAATTGCATCTTCCTTTTTTGTCTTTAGTTTTAAATGAATTAAATTTTATTGCCTTCTTATTCTTAACTGTGCTACTCTTAAATTTATTTTGAATTTCATGTTTTAAAGTTTACATTTATATGTGTCCTTTTTTAGCTGGTGCAAAGTTTTACATTATTTGATGGAAGTAGATAAACCTGTCAGATCGCAGTTGACTCAAGCAAATATGCAAAAGGTACGAACAATAAATATTTTTTACGTCTGTTGGTATTAAAAAAGATTACACATGAAAATATTTTCTATTGATCTTAAAGTGTATTAATTATTAATAAGATTTCACTTATTACTGAATAGTGTTTTACTGAAATAAATTGTTAGGGAGGAAATAATGAACTTAAATAAGCAGAGATATATTTGATAATTTGTTTATTTAGGTGAGTACATGAAATAGATTCTTAAATAATACAAAAATAATTGTACTGTTTTTATTTTATTACTATAACAAGATCTTAAGTATTATAACTCACATCAGTGCTTTTTACATGAATAAAATAATTAAGTTTTTCAATTAATTTTACTGGTATGAATATATTTTTAATGAATTTTAATATGACATAAATAAGATAAAGCTGTAAATATCTTTCATATCCTTATTATTCTAAAAATTAATCTACCAAGAATTTTCTTTTGATAAAAAATAAATATCAGGAATCAAAATAAAAAATAAAACATTAAAAAATTCAACAGTTATCATTTTTGAAAAATATACCAACTCTTTTTCATTGGAAATTAAATTTCAATTATTTTCTTTGTATATCACAGAATAAATGTTGTGTATGAGGAGAAATATTTATAAGATATCTACTCTACTTCAACTTTTTCCCTACTGCTGTTTGCAAGCATATGTTGGATTTAAATTGATTTACATTTTTAATTATGCATAGTTCTGTAGAATTAGCCCCATTTTATAGGAATTTATTTATTTATATATTTATATTTTATAGGAATTTAGATTTTATTTATAAATAGGGTTTAATTTCTAAATGCTTTATAAGCAAAAATGTTTTACTGTTTACAAAATTCATTATATAGAACTAGAACCTGAATTAAAATAATTTAATATTGAAGTATATTATGATATAAAATTTTACAATATGTTAAAAGGATATAATATGGAATGATTGTATTTTTAACATTTAGTATATTAATTTTTGGGATTATTAAAATACTTTAAATATTATAAAAATAAAGTAAATTTTTCTTGTTTTTGGATGTCCCTATTCTTTGACATGAAAAAGAAATTTTCACTTTTCTTTTATATGTTGTAATTATATAGTTAAGAAATATTTTTTTGCAAATATCCAATTTTTTCTAAAATAATTTGATCTACTTAAAAAAATCACTCATATGACAGTTTTTACAATACATGCTCATTTTTAAGAACCTCTATTTTACGAGTATTCATGATTCTGCAAATAGTATCTGGTCCCATACATGATACCATAGATTCAACGATAATTTTATACTCATTTACAAACAAAATTTTGAAAATCTCTTTTTTGCAGATATATTTATGTGCACCATTTGCTTACCTTTATTACTTAACATTTCTTTACTTAATTTTTTATTTTATAGTTGTGTGAGAAATTTTGATCGATGTTTTTATTGGAAAATCTTAAATCTTTCAAATTATTGATGACTGTTTATATTCCTGGTGTTTAAATTCTGGATATTTTTAAGAAATTTTCTCAGTTAATCAAATTTCTACCTTTCAAGCTGTGTATCAGAATATAATTAATAATTTCAAGTGCAAATGTCATAATTTGCACTTGAAATATTTGATAGTTTTGCAAGGAGTGATCATGGCTTGGAATCATCTTATGAAATTGACATTCTAGGCACAATATACTTATCAATCTATCAATCAATATAAGTTATTCATCCATGAATATGGCCAAGAGATCCATTGCTACCTGAAATTTCGTTTTAGGACTTTTTAAATGGCAATTCAGATATAATTCCTATGTTAGAAGTGTTTAATGATAAAATGATTGAAATGTAATTGAATAAGAATAAGAAAATACTTTCACATATGCAATAAGAAGAAAACGTAGCATTGCAGCTATCTATTGAACAACCGTATGAATGACTGACATGGTTAGGATAATTTATATTGTTATTATTTTATAACTTATATATATGCTTTCTTTTTTTGGGAAGAGGGGAAAGAAATTCATAAATGCTTTGCTTTATCGAAATTTTTTTATAAATCGGTGTTAAATTCAGAAAAAATAATTAATTACTTAGCCAGATTATTCATCATTAAAATGAAATTAAGAATAATTTTAAGTATGGAATTTATTTTGCCTGTGTTTCTTGTACAGTATATACTAAATAATTTTCTCCAGTAGTAATTAATTTTTTTAGAAATTGCAATTTAAAAAAAATAGTAATAATAGTTTTAAAATTTAACATTTATTTTTCTGGTTTTACCAACATTTGATTTTCTGAAGTATTTTATTTTCCTATGAGTTCACAAAAACAACCATAAAAAAAGGTTTGTAACTTTAAATTTCACAAATTTATAAATATTATGATTTCTGTAAAAAAATGTGTTTTATTTTCATTATTGTTTGAATTTCAGTTGAAAGATAAATCTAAGCAGAGCATCAAGGACAGATTTTCTGGTTTCAATAAGGAAATGGAAGAAATAACACGTACACAAAAAGCTTATGCTGTTCCCAACACTGAATTACGAGAAAGTTTAAAAAGGGATAATAAAGAGTTTATTCTACCAAAGTACACCATGTTTTATGAAACGTAAGTTATCTTTCTCTTTCTTCAAAGATAAGTTAAGCTATTTATTTTAGATGTCCTTTATATTTTTGTTATTAATTTAGAAAATTTTTAATTATTGGTATAATTGTGTCCTAAGAAGTACATGAATTCTTATTATTATTTTCAGTAAATTATTTAATCAAAAATTTTGTGTATGAAGGAAATATATTTAAAATAGCATTGTGTTATACCATTTAACAAATTTGTTGAATGTTTTTGTCAAATTGCTGTTAAAATATATTTTCCTTTTCATATCTGAAAATAAAGATGATTATACAGTTGAATTATTTATGTAGAAGACGAAATTTATAATCTTAAATAGGTACTAATATATTTTGTGTATAAAGCTGTTTATTTTGATTTGGAAATCAAAAAGCTGTATTTTATGATAAGTATCTATCTATACAAATAGCTGTTTAAATCTAATTACTTGTAGTTAAAAAAATGGTTTATCATATTTAAAAATTTTAAGAGAATAATATCTTTTATCTTATATTCATGGTATCTTAATCAGTTTGTTTGGTATTTTGGCATAAGTTTACAAATTAAGTTTAAATGGGAAAATCATGTGAGGGTCTGAATTATCCCTCTGGAAATATGAGATATTTAATGATTTCTCTCTACTCAAGAGATGGAAATTTAGAAGATTTAGACAAGTAATACAAGATATTGTTAATTTCAAGTTTCAATTTATTTAAAGAAATAAAAGTAATCATGATCATCTTGAACATATTTTAAACATCTAACTGCATTATTATTTTGTGAAATATGACCAAATAAATGACCAAAACTCATTTATATATTTACAAAAAATAAGTAAAATTAATGCAATTTTTTTTTGTAAAAATATAAAGGTTTATTGTGTATTGATAATTACAATATATATATATATATATATATCATATGTGTGTGTGTGTGTGTTATGAATAATAGACTGTTTGCTTCTTTTATTGGATTTGTTAAATTATTTAAGAACAAAATATATTTGACCTTTTTATAACTTTTTGTTGATAACCAGAAGTAGATGTTAAAGTGAAATAACAAAATTATTCTTGCTTTTAATTAAAGTTGTATCAAAATAATTAAATTTTCTAGCTTATACCTATGTTTTCTTTTTTTATAGATATATTGATGCCGGATTTACAAAGAACATTGATAAATATATAAAGTATACTCCTCAGGATGTTTCAAATACTATAGACACGTTTTTTGATGCTGCTGCTTAGTATTTTGTTCAATATGTTAACATATAATGTGTAACGTTTTTAATCATTAATATTATAAATATTGCATCATAATTATGTGTTGTAAAGAAAATATTTTAGCAAAATATTTTCTTGATAATATTTTTTGTTGAATTATGCTTATAATTGATTGTATTGAAACTTCATATTATATTTATAATCTTATGTTTTTTGATGATATAAATATTAAAACAATTTAAGTCTGTAAATATTGTGCAACATACGATTGTTTATTAAATTATTTGTTAAATAATTAATGTTTTATTTTTTCTGTAAATAATTCATGATAAAAGTAACGAAAAGCTACTTTTCATCATAGCAGAGTTCAAATTTTACTTAACATTTTAAAAATTAATAATGAAAGGAAAATTTAAAATTAAAAACATATGGAAAATTATGAAGAAAATCATTTAAATTCACAAGTAATAGTATTTCTACAAATGAAGATTCTTGGTATTTTAAACAATGGAAACAGCATTTTATAAATATTTATTCAGATAAATAATTAATACAAATTCTATTCAATCTATCTCAATGGGATTCAATTACATAAATATTTTTACTCCAAAAATTTATTTGATTGTATCTTTAACTCTGAAATGATTTTTACAAATCATCATTACAAATTCAAATCCTTGCCTTAAAAACGCTTTTTATTCATAAATTTTAGCTTTTTTCTATCTTTACTGTTGAAATTCGTTAAACGAACAAGAGTCCATGAATCGCAAAAAGAATATTTAATGAAGCAAGTTACAAAGAAAGAAATTATACATATACTGAACTAATAGAACAGAACATGGTGTATTTATAGATTTTGGACGGCTTGAACACAACCACCAATCAGAAGGCAGCGCAGCAGACGATTTGTAGCTGCAGACGATTGTGGACGTCTTAGAAGACTACGGTTTTACAGACGATAATAGACTTACTTTGTGTTTCTTTGCGATTACTTGCATTATATTATTAACAACATTTACAAAATTGTTGAACCAAAAAATATTTTTGAAATAGAAATAATACATGATTTTTTTTATTTCTTTATCAAAAGTTCAGCTTGCCTTTTAGATCTTTACACCTATATATGTGGCACTTTACCTAATTTGCCAAGAAGGAAATTAAAAGAGAAAAACTAATTAGAAAAAACAAACCAAAGGAGTAACTAAACTCAATTTTTCAATGTGTGACAAATTAGGGATTCAATTTCAAAATAATTTCTTGTCTTATTTAAGATTTCTTTAAAAAATTTAATTTTCTATCATTTCTGTTTAGGACAAAGTCATCATTTATTTGAACTTGAAATCTTTTTTTGACTGTCAAAAAATGGTATAACCTTAATATTTAAAATTTCATGCAATATTCCAATTTTTTTTTCATTGTTACCAAGTTTCATTTTCTTGAAAAGTCAAAATTATGATATTTTTTGTTAATAAAAATAAATACTGACTTTATGGACAATTATTCACATCTTTTTCATTTTCTTTATTCCTAACATCCCATTTATTTTTCCCAGCAATGTCAAAAAATTTAAATTTTTTTAATTATTTCTTAAAATTGATTTTGCATTTTCGATAAGTTTATTGATTCAAAAATTTGTACAGTAACACTTTTATTCATTTTCAATTTTAACCAATTTTTGAATGTTACTAAAAGTAATACTGTGATGAAAATTCACTGCTGATTTAGAAGATGTTTCCAATGCCCGACTACTAGGATTTTCACCTTTCAACCCTACAAGGAGTAGAGGTGGTGGCACCTTTTATATAAAAAGGCATAGTGGGCCAAAAGTGTGTTCATGCAATTTAGAAGCAGGGATCTAGGAGAAGACTCCCAAGACTTGGCTTGTCACCACCACCAAAAAATATCATTTCAATGGGAGGACCCATTGAAATGATGCAACTACACATATTTTAAGTACCTCTGCTTCCAACAGTAAACACAGCGTATCATCGGTTGGTCCAGGACATAGGGTCCCCACATGTCTCTTTAAATGGTAGAAAAATGTGACATGGAAGCGCGTCAAGCATGAACAAGTCATTGCTTCTGACGACGTTTTTCTCTTGTTTATATAATATATTTCCTAAGCAAGTTTATCAAGCATTTAGCTTACGAGAATTTCCAATAAGAACACTTCTTGAGTACATGAGGTACTCAAGAAGTTTTTTTTTTTTTGTATCATTGAATGTTATTGTGTTGTTATATGGCAAGTAAATAATGTTTTATGGCAATCCCAGACAAATTTTCAGATGAGAAGATGGTATGAATCCTACTTCCAATCTTAGATTAAAGTTTTAATGCCTCAATGATGTCATGCTCCGTCGCCACCCATTCCAAGACAGGCTATTTTCTTAAAGATAATATAGTAAGAAGCAGTCAATGAAAAAGATTGCTCCTGTTAATAAAATGAGTTCCTAGTTATTGTGTAAGAAAGAGATATAGTGCTATATCTAGCTGTTTACTATATGTATGTGAATTTGTCTTCTTCAATTCCAGTACAGCCCACTATAGACCAAGGTCGTCTCAATAAGCTACTTCCAACGGATCCGATTAGGCACTTCGGACTTCTAACGGTTCATTTTTAATGTCGTATCTGCTTTTATGCAGAACTGTACAGGGAATACAGAGAGGCATGTTGATGCAACAACAACCAACAGCTACAGAATGACGAGTAAAAGACTGAATCTGTTAAGCTATGATTCGTGATGTTGCTAAGCAATCCATCACTGTCAAGCACACAATGTACTCTCATCATGTGGTGTTTTGAAACTAGATAGGTGCGATCGATTCCGTCGATAAACCGTTCCCTCAACCGTCTAGTGATTATAAATTCACTGCACAATTACTTGGTCTTGGGCAACACGCAGATCCCAACATAGCCTAATTGGAGCCCGTGGCAAAAACTTCTTTGGAAGACCCCTTCTGCTTTACAACCACAAACTTTCTATTCTACTGACAACGTAAAATAAACTTTCTATTCAATTTGGGGGTCTGATGAACCTGGAAAAACTTCTATATGCCCCTGCTTTTGTCAAGCTCTGGCAACACGATCACTAAATTATCTGAAGAATAATCTGCAATCGCCAAATTCGACTGTTCTTCAATCGCAACCAGAAAGCTACTTGGAACACGTTACATGTTCTCAACAAGGCATAGTTAAAGAGCTTACGTGGAAAAAAATGCCGGATTTCAAATTAACAATTTTTTTCAAAATCAAAAATATGCTGCAAAGCTTATGATTTACATATATCATTGCTCCAAACTCATGATGTAAATTTCGCACGGCTTAAAAATGTTGCATTTGAGATTGTAGCAGTGTATTTTATTCTGAAGCGTACATCCTTAAAAATAAAATGTATATCAAATGTTATAAAGCAAATTTTTTAAAATCATTTTAAAAATACATTAGATTTTGCAGTGCTTAGCAATAATGATATGAGTACAATAAAAAAATTAATTTAAACTGAAATGAGGAAAATTAATGACCACATTTCAATAAGAAATATTTTTATAAATCAGTAATTATTGCTGGTAATTTGTTGGCAACCTTCTCAAACCATTATTTATTTTTATTATCCGTTACTGAGAGCAGATGCTATAAAAATGATTTTAATATTAAAATCTATCATAAAATATATTAAAATTTAGTTTGAAAACACATGTTTATAGCATGCTATAAAATAAAGAAAATTCTTCTTCTATTCTTGGTATATATGAAAACTGCTTAGAATTTTAGAGTAATATGCAAAATAATTTAAGTAATTTAACATTCATAAAAATATATATATTATTCATAAAGATAACATAATAATATTCATCAAGAACATATTCGGGGTCTTTATAAAAATTATCACTCAATTCTTAAAAAGTTAAAATAAAAAAAATTAGAAAGGAATTCATCAAAAATGATTTAAAACTCCTCTTACAGTCATTCTTTTAATTTATTTATTTTGTAGAATTACGTATTATGTTAACGAAATATTGAATAAATGCTAAATTTCTTTTTACATAAAAAAAACACTTTAAACAATTCCCTCCCTCCCTCCCACCCGTTTCATTATAAAATAAAAATATATAAAATTCTATTTCAGAATTCTTTTCTCAAAAAAGAATTTTCTCTTTTAATATTACCCATTCTCACCACTAGATTACCGATTTAATACAATTATTTAAAAAAAAAATATCGTGTTGAGAGCATAAATCATTATACGTCGGAAGAATCTATATGACGTCATGGTCTCTTAAGCTACGCCCCCGACGCTGTTTCAAACGGAAACTTCTCTCTTTTGTTGCTGATTCTGCAGTATTCGATCTGGCGATATATTGGCGGCTCGTGTTCCTGCTCTTTCCGCATAATTCACATTTGTCTCTTCTAAACCTGTCGAGTATCTATCATAGGTGAGTTATTGTTTTCTTTATTACGATTGAATAAAATCATTTCGAACATTTTTCTTGGAGACAAATATGTTTTATATCAAGTTTCAAAATTCGAAATGGAATCAGTGTATCATTCCATATTTCGCTTCATATTTAGATAAATATTTTTTGTCATGAAATAATAATAAATTTATGACGCCAATTTTTGTATAAAGTTTTATTTTTGAAATATAATGTGCGAATTACATTCAATTATATTCTTTTATGAAGATATATATATATTGCTTCACATAAAAAATTTGTAGTCAAGTTTATTACCTCATCAAAAATAACAAATGTATTAATCTTGTGTCATCTTTACGTGAAAATTTGAATCAAAATAAAATCCCTTAAAAAAACAATGAGAATAATTATTTGACCCAATAACATTTCTGCCACAGCGTTTTGCAGTTTCATTTTTTAATTCATGAATACAAACACCCAAAATTTCGGAATTCAATGAATTTTAGATGAATGTAATGAATTTTTCCAAAAAATTAAATGTATTCTACGATTAAAAAATGTGAAAATATTAATTTGTCAACGTATTTATGAAATATTTAAATATACATGAATGAAACACTTAATTTCACAATAGAATAAAGTTGGTATCAGTTTAGAAAATAATTATTTTATTTAATTTTCATCAATCGCCTTTTTTTTAAATATTTTTAAACGAAGTTTCCTCAGATATAAAAGAACTTCCTCGGCTTTGAAAATTCATGAACAATTTTCAAAATGAAAATTTTTTTCACTCACTTTTTCGACCTCTTGGAAGGGGATTTTTAAATTGGTTTCCCCTATTTTTAAAATTTTTTTCGTTTACATTATTAATAAGATTGTAATTTTTTTTTTTTTTTTTTTTTTTTGCAAACAGTGTCTAATTTTAGCCTGAGAAAATAATTTAACTCTAAGTTTCTAGATATAAAAAGTATTTCATTTACAAAACTCTTGTGAGCCCTGTCTTGACATATGCCTGTGAAACCTGGATTATGACTAAATTGGAGGAAAATAGTGTTGTTTTATTTGAAAGGAAGATTTTGAGGAATATTCACGATTGTGTAGAGGAGGACAGTTACTAGAAAAGGTTATTTAACTCAGAATTTTATAGGATATATAAACAACCTGATGTTAAATATATAAAAATTAAATATAATGAAAACTGAATGGCTAATGTGTTTCGAAGGCATTTTAAACCTACTGAAACTAGAAAACGGAGAAAACCACTATTGATATTGGCTATGTAGAGTCAGATTTTCTGAAACTTAATGTGAAGAATTGGCGATCAAATATTATTCAGAGGTCGCTTTGGCGAAATCTTTAGTCACACACTGAGTTGTCTGTCCAGTTATGATGATGAAATCTAATAAATTAAAAGAATTCGTTGTTGAAAAGTATTTGGCTCGGAACTTTCCGTCATTAAATATATTTCAAATGCAAAAGAGTTGATTTATATTTTATATTCTCAGAAGTTATTTAATAACTCAACGAAAACCTTGATAAAACTGCTGATATGCATTTCCTTCATTGATTAAATTTATCATGAACAATTCCTATAAAATGCTTCATTGGTCATAATTAATACTTAATTTTTTAACCTCCTTCAAGAAACTATTTTTCGATTGCTAAAATAATAAATTTAAGTGAATGTCTAAAGTTGCGTATCATTTATGATTATTTGTACAATCTGTATCTAATGGTATTTCTTTTTATGTCAAGCTATTGTTAAGATTCTTTTACAAATTTTGAAATAAAAAAATTTCATTTGTTAATGTTTTCTTAATTGTAATGAGAGATATTTAAAAAAATGTGTAAAAGTAGTAATGAAAAAATTTAATTATCATTCAAACACTATAAACCCACTTTTTGTAAATTAATTTGAATTTAACTCTTGGTTTATTTATTATAAATTTTTATATTTGGATTAAATATATTTTAATTTTAAAAATAGCCAAAAAATTTTGAGAAAATACTGTGTAATAAAATATATAACTGTGTAATCGACTTCATTATTGAGAATGATTTAGATTAAAAAAAAATAGTCTGTTTAGTGATTAATACTTATTACAAATTCTCATGTGACAACTAAACAAATTAATGGGCTGTATTTATTTATAGCAACAATTAAAAATTTTATATTTTGTTTGCTCTGGAATAAGTAGACACGAGATAACATATATTATATAAAAAAAGTTTTGTAAAAATTTAATTATTTTAAAACATTTTTAATATTTCAAAAATGTTTAAATATCCACGCCAAACAATTTAACAGTAATTTTTAAACTTAAAGTATAGTTGCTTATATGCCACAATGCCTATTGTTCCGGAACTCAGCCCTCTTCAAGAATTGAAGAGTGGTTTTTCTTTCCTTTTAAAATTGTCATATAATCTAACTGTTAGGAGAGAAAAAATATGTTTGAGCATCAAGCCCTTTTTACACTATTTTTTTTTAAAAAAAGAATATTGATATTAGTTTTTTTTTCAATTTTTTAATGTATATATATATTAATACATATATATTATATATATATATTTTTTATTGTTTGACAACGTAGGTGTTTCTGCCTTTTCCTATACATTACCGATCGGAAATGTATTAGAAACCGGATCAAAAGACCTCAAAATTCGATATATTTTAACATCATAACTAAAAGTAATTTTCTAACGTTCCGCATTTCATTCTATATATTTTCAGCCGATATGTAATTGAAACCTCATTTGCAGTGCAAAACAACATTTTGAACAACGCTAAATAAAAATATCGATATTTTTTTTAATTGTAATTTTCTTTTTTCCTTAAAGCTAGTTACACGTTTTTTTGTAAATCACCACACATAAAATGCGGCTGGCATGGGTCACTTGTTGACTTTGCATTGGCATCAAAATTCCACTTTCTTACATTTACCAGAACTTGTTCGATGTGTGTGTGGACTTATTAAAAATAATCTACTGTAGCTCTTCTACCCAATCTTTCCTAGACTTCATAACTGAATAAAATATTCATTTAAACAGAATGTGAGAATAAAGACTTCTTTCATTTTATTACTGTTGAGACCACACTTTATGAGAATTGTATCGCCAAGTTCATGAATAATAACTGACTCTATAAAAACACATACTCAAATAAATTACTCCAGTAGAATCGTTTGCCAAATCGTATAGAAAGTTTGTTGTCGTGAAACAAAGGGAGAGGGGGCAACAACGTTTTGCTGGGGCTCCAATTAAACTAAGTCGGACCAGAATATATCGCGAATCAAATTTTTATCGATACATTTTCGCTCATTTTTAAAAATTATTGATTTAAAAATAACTCTTCTTTCAGCTTGTTTCCCATTATAATTATAAATAAACAAATGTATTTCACATTTGTGTATTTGGAAAGAATTTGTAAGAATACATGAGTGATTCTGGTAAATTTTTTTACATCTTCACTTTGCTCAGATAAAATAGTTCGAGGACTTTTGATTTAAAATTTTTTTCTTTTTGTACTTAATTTAAAATTATTGAATATTTTTTTTACCTCAACCATTTCAATAAAATCCATGGCTATAAATGAGTTTTAAAAAAATTAATATAGCAAGAATACATTACTAAGTGGAGTTGGTTAACGATTTTAAATGTATTACGATTGATACTTAGGAGCCTAAATACGTTTCATTACGAATGTATCGGTAGAAAATTTTTATATTCAAATCCGTGCGATTGTCGAATCAAATATTTTAAATAAGAAAATTTTAATTAACATGACATTAAAATGCATACTGTTGTTAAATAAATACATATATTAATTAATAAATGCAAACAATTGATTAATAAATACATATATTTAAATGAAAAATAAAAAAATTATTGTTACACCGTTGTATGATTATTACTCATATATACAAAAGTTGAATTAATCGAAATAGTTAGTTTCAAGTGTATTTCCAACAACTATAAATAGTAGTGTGCGCGGTTAAATTAAGTAATGGGAAACAAAAGTTTACGTCTATATTCCACTGGATAATAAATACATAAAAAAATCAAATTTTTCTAACAACTTATATGCAATAAGCTGAATCTGTCTTTTATTATTTTTCTCAGAAATTGCTAAATCAAAATATTTTAATCTTAATTTTTGAAGATACAATTATTAAAATTGAAATTTTTTCTCTAATTTCGTTAAGTAAAATTTTTTTGTTGCATTTCTGAATAATAAGGCTATTTTTCGATTTATTATTTCTTATGTTTTAATATTTTTATAACTATTTACCTTTTAATTTATTCATTACAAATAAGTGTCAAAATGTCAAAACGAACAAACAGTTCTTTGAAATTCCTTAGTTCGTAAATGGATCAAAGCTTAGTTGCACAAATTTCACAGATTATAATGTTTGGCATTTAATTATATTCTCAATTTTTTATTTTTGTATTCTCATTTTATTTCTATATTCTCAGTTCTATTTCGTTCGGAACTCAATGATTGTTTCAAATACACACTCATATTTCAAACGATAAATGAATTCAGAACGAAATTTTGTCTCGTTCTCTTGCATAGGGATGGTAACTAAAAGTATTGAAAGCTAAAAAACTGTATAAGTAACAGTTTTAAGTATATGGAAAGTAGAAATGACGAGAAAATAGACGCTTTAGTTAAATTTTGGAAAGATCAGAAGTTAAGGTTGTTTGAAACCGTGTTTGATTGTAAAAATATCAAAATTAGGAATTTTTGATAAAAAAATATTACTTAAATTTCAACATTTAAAATTCGATGCAACTTGTTAAAAATATACAAATTTTGAAAAATCAAGAACATTTTGAGTCAAGTAGGCAAAACTTCCTTTAACACATCTCAAATTAAGTTTAAAATTTTCCGTACATATTCTATAAGTAGAATGAAACTTAGAACAGAATATTGGACTCTGTCTTATTGTCTTATTTAAAGCATCAGTTATGTTTAGTCTCAAAATATTCACTGCATTATTTATATAATCAACATAGAACTTAATTAATGATGTTTTGAACTCCTTTAAAGTTGCTTATGCCTCCATGTAATTGTTTTAAATGTGCTCTGCTCACTTTTCTCTCTGCTTAATAAACTCTGGTCTACCAAAAATGAAGAATGTGGTTCCTCATTTTAAATTTTTTTATCTATAATCGTTAGGGTTTGAAAAAATATGCACTGCATTGTGCGGATGCTATTTTCTTTTTACATTCTTACAAAGCAATTTTTTTAAAAAAAATTAATTTTTGATTTTTAAAATTTTTTTTTCTGTAGCGAATGCGTTTACGTTTTCCTCAATGAGCCGATTAGAAATGAATTGAAATGCAGAGGAAAGAAGTTCTTGAATTTAATTTTTTATAGATTTGTAATTAAAAAGAATTTTGAAACGTTTCATTCGATTTGTTTAAAATTGTTTATTTAACCTCAAACCGCATTTCGTAGTTTCAAACAGCGTTTTTGAACAAAGCTAAATAGATTGTAAATGCCTTCCCCTCTCCCTTCCAATCATATTTCCTTCTCGAAAGCCAGGTACATGTTTTCCACCTGAAACCAGGGCCATATTTTGCATGATATTTAAAGAAATGGAAAAACAAGATAATTCGATCGAATGTTTCATAATTAGTAGTTATTACTTACTAATTAAGAAATGTTAGATCCTATTAATTATTACTGAATATTAGTGATTGTTTGAGATGCTCTTAGAATATATAGAGTGGTTTCAACTATATTTCATAATCCTGTGCGATTACATTTTTACTCAACTGAAATAAACTGGATATCAATTAATATATGGCACGTTTCTTTAATTCTTACCATTTACGCGACTACTTTTAAAATAATTTAACATAAGACCATCACCGTCAAACTATTAAGAAGCTATAGTCAGTTCTTAGAACAATTTCCGACTGCTTTTAAAATATTTTATCATAGACCGTCTCCGTCAAACTGTTGAAGCTATTTTTAATCCTTACAACAATTTACGACTGCTTATAAAAGATTTTAACATCGACTGTCGCTGTCGAACTATTGAAGTGATATTAAATCAAGCTATTAAAGGTATAGTAGCATCACTTCGGCTGCTGCAGCCTGCTTCTGAGATATCTGGGTCAAGTACCTTAGAAGTATCCTATTCTGGAGTTGTCGAAGGAGATGTGACTGCTGCTTAAACTGAACTGGCATATTATTAGTTGATGTGGGCGCAGTTTTTTACTAGAATTTTAACAATGGAATAAGTTTACTATTTAATTTTAAATTTAGCTAATATTATTGATTGAATTACATAATTTTTAATTAGTATTTAAACAAATTAAAAGTTTAACTATAATAAGAGATTAATTATATTAAATATCATAATTATTTCTCGGTTGCTTGAAAATAAAATGTTAGTTTAGATAGCTTATCCAATTAGGGGATTGAATATTTTGTAATTCATTTAGCATATCTTTAAAGAGGATGTCGTGAAATATTGTCTTAATTTCTTTGATTAATTGCATTAAATCAGCAAATTCATTTGTAGAGCATGAACGTGATCAAAGTTTGATTTACATATTGAGGTTGGGAGGAAATCTTAGCATTACCATAAAACAGGGGTGGGTAAACTTTTTCGGTCGCGTGCCAAAAATTGAAAAAAAAAAGGTTGACGGGCCAATATAAATTTTTTTTTTAATTTTAAAACAGTATACAAGTTTTATAAATTAAATATGTTAATGAGATGAGTGAAATTGCCATTTCTCTTGTAAAAGTTCCCGATGTTGAGGTTCGAAGTGAGATGCACTGATTCTAAGGAACGAAGCTAACTGCTTATCTGTCAGTCTACTTCTGAAAGGATTCTTTCTAAGTTTCATAGTTGAAAACACTGTTTCACATATATACGATGAAGCAAACATAGCACTGGTTTTCTGGGCAAGTTGGAGTTTAAAATGCGCAGTCACACGTGAGGTCTAATTCACCTATATTGGTTCTCTTATGTCTGCTCCCCGAGAAGTAGATAACGCTTGTTGGTGCCTGTCTACAGCTATAACTAACAAAGAACTTCCGCGTTTAACACTTTAACGACTACAGCTGTCTGTACTTGCAATTTCCCTCGATTTATGTTTTGTCGAACAAAAATAGAGAAAGTAAAAAGATCATCAGTCCTTTGAAAAAAAGGAAAGAAAAAAAAATTCAAACGAAATAGGAAAGGAGATAGATGTATAATATATATAAATCATATTTTCTTTTAATTTCCTTCGGGCTGACAAATTAAAATTCTATACGCGGGCCGTTGTTTGCCCATCGCTGCCATAGGAGTTTAACCCCTTGCCAGTGTCGCCCGAATTCAGTTCGGGCAATTACTGCGTGCAGTATTTGTGATGCCCGAACTCAGTTCGGGCTGAAGAAAAATTAACGTTTTTATTTTGTGAAGTCTGAGCTAAGTTCGTTTCTATTTTAGGATACTTAATTCCCTATTTTCCTAATAAATGACACAAGTGGTCCTAGTTTTTTACCAATTCCAACTTTGGTTCTGAAGGTAGGACATGACTACAACAACACTATGGGAGGTGATGTTAAAGTCGATCAACATCTTAAAAACTTCCCGATTGCTAGAAAAGGAGGTAAAAAATATAATACTTGAAATTTTTTTCCATCTCCTACACCAGGCGTTATATAAATAACTCCTTTATTTTGCATACTTCAGCAGGAGGTGCGAAAAATATGAACTTCAGTAAATCAATTGTTGAACTAAATAAACCAAATGTTCAACTACTAGGACCATTGCGTCCTAGTGTAAGCTTACTGCGCCTCACAGGTTGACACTTTCCAGAACACATCCCATCAATGGGAAAAAATCTACTCCAACCAGGCAGTGTTTTATATGCTGTCGTAAAACCGATGAACAAGGGAAGAGAATAAGGCGTGAGACAAGAGTTTATTGTAAAAAGTGCAATATATAGGCTTTTGAGCAGTACCTTGTTTTGGGGTATACCATACTGTAAAAGATTTGTAAAATTTATGTATTGAAAATCATATTGTTGTGTTTTTATATTATCTAGTTTATACTAGTTACATTTAGCTTCAAAATTTCGTTTAATTTGCTCAATACGAATAACATGTATGTGTAATCAATGTTTTATGTGTATGTAAAAATTATAAATATAGTAATTATTGTATTTAAAACTTTAATTTTGTAATAAAAAAGCATTTTCTAACTCTTATAGTAATATAAAGAATAAAATTAAACAGTCAAAAAAATTTTTCCATTTTTGGTCCATTTTTCTGAAATATATGTCACAGTTAAGGGGTTAATATAGCTTTCTTTATGATTTTTTTTAATTTCTGTGGTACATTTTTCTGTTTAGCTAGGTTTACCACACAATATTCTTTATTTTGCGATATTTTCCTAGGTAATCCATTTTTCATTTCCAGTTATCATCTGGCTCAAAAAGGGTTCGATTTTATTCCGCACGAGCAAAGATAAGCATATGATGTCTCGATCATCAAAATTCTTCTAATTTTATGGAGCACCCATTTTGAATATTTCCACACCAATCCTATCATCCAAATATGGTCTGAAATAGCTTACTGAGATGAATTAAGCTTTCTACGATCTCCGATGTTGTCAGAAAACGATATTGCTGTTACATGGTTTCAACAACATCGTCATCCATCAATGGGCAGAACTTTCCGGTAGACCTTATATATTAAATCAAGCTATTGAATCTACATTAAATCAAATTATTGACGCTATATTAAATCAAACTATTGACGCTATATTAAATCAAGTTATTGAGGTTATAGTTAATTCTTACAATTCCCAATAACTTTTGCAAGATTTATTATCATAGACCATCTCCGTCTAAAGCTATAATAAAGCAATAGTGTGCAAATTACTAAAGAATTAGAAAGATTAAATTGGTATTAGTTATTTCAAAATCTATGCTAACATGTAAGATTCTGTCTATGTAAATTATAATGCCCAATTACATATAATTATCTTTGAACCGGCAGGTTAATTGCTCTAATTACATGGGAAAGCATTGAGACCATTAAATGTACACTTAACCAGAAATCTATTAAACCATAAAAAAACAGATTATTTGTTGTCTGTAAGTATCATCCATCGTATGCTGAATAATGAATGCTATATTATACTTTTTATTTATAATGTTATTTGTTTAGTATAAATTTATTGGTATACTGTACAAAGGAGTAATTTATGTATCGTATCTATAGAAAATGATGGGACACAAAAACATGCGATATTTTAATAATAACAATTATTGGAAAGAAAACAAGTGTATTTGTAGTAAATTCATAAAATAATAATCAGATAAATCTGATCGAAAATTAATCCCGAAATACAATAGAAAGAAAATTATTTGCAAACTCTTTGAATGATAAATAAAAATGTTCGTTAAATCTTGAATTTTTAAGTAGTTAAGTCTAGTAAAGGTAGAGTTGATAAGTAATGTAACATAGATCAATGTGACACTTCAAATACTAGTCATAGTTATAGCATTATAGCTGTATATATTTATATATACCTTTTAGTTGATTATTATAGCTCTTGTGAACGAAAATAAAAGTTTGAAAACTATATTTCTTCTGGTTATATAGTCTTCGAACTGAGAACTTAAGTTGTTTCTCAGTCTATTATTTTAGGTAGGTCATTAAGGTGAGAGTAGCGCATGCGTGGTTTAACTGCAAGTGTTATTTGTAAACGTAACTTCAATAATTAATTGGAAATGTTTTCAGTACATGTAAAAACCCCATATATGAGGAATGAAAATGATACCAAATAACTCTAGTTGAGCCCAAATCAGGGTTACGTACAGGGAAACATATTTTTGCAACAGCAACACCACCAACAAATAACATGATTTTTCGGAAACAATAGGAAAATATGCCAAGTAGATTATTATTATTTTGATAAGCCATTTGTGTTTCTTTAAACACACATACAAGAATTCAACTTTATTTGTATCTCCCCACTTTTGCTCAACAAAATAATAAAAATTTAGGATCTACTAAACATACTAGACAGTACAGAATTAAGTATATTCAAAGATAATGATTCTGCCATCTAAAAGGATCCTCTTACGAGCACGTTATGAAACTTTACTTGAAGTCGAAATAAATGATTAGGGCAACTAAAAGCATATCCTACAAGGAGCATGACATGAAACTAAACTGAAGTCAAATAAAAAATGGCGTGAAACATTAAGAATCAGGACATATAAATATATCCATTATGAATGGAGTTTGGTTGGGGTGTGTTCCACTAAGCTGTTTTGATTATTTTTAGATATATTTATTATTTATGCAAAAAAAAATCTTAATTAGCATGAAATGGGTTATATGGTAATTTTTTGTGTAGTTTTTCTTTTCAGATTTATAAATTAAATAACATTTTGTTGTTAAAATAAGTAATTGAAAATACTTCAATATTTATTCATTTTTTGGCATATAAATTGTGCCATAATTTTTTAATATGTATATATAATCGTTATGTTCTACGTCCTGTTTCCATTTTTATTGGAACAACATAAACGATTTGATGACAATTTGACCTTGAGTTACGCCAAATTGGCAAAAAATTACTTTATACTTGTTCCTCAATGCATATTTAATGGAAATAAAGACAAAGAGTTACTTTTTAAAAAATAAATTATTACAATATGTCATTTAGAATATACGATTAAAGACATTTTGGCACAATACATCCGCTAAAATAATTAAGTGTAAACATTAAACTCTATTTTAGCAACAACAAAAATAGCAATTTCAATAGAAGGTCTTAAAACAAAATAACATTAAAATGGTAACCAAAACAACCACTTAAAGCTCTGTTGTAAGTTGTGTTAAATGTTTAGTTTTCTGTTGTATAAAATCAGAAAACTATGGGAACAAATGATTTATTGAATACAAATGATTTATCAAAGTAACAGCCATGTATTGAGTATATAGTTTTCTATTGTAGGAAAAAAAATCCCGTTAATTGCTACCATCTTATTCTCTGTTTGATGAGACTTTGGACATCAACCAGATTATGTTTTCATATTTTCTAGCATCTTAACTTAACGGTTCTTTATGTCTACCCAAAGTTCAAGCTTCAAAGAATGTCCTAATTTCACTGGAATCTCGTTTAGAAATTTCAGAATATTCGATAAAATTCGCCTTTCAACACAAACTGAGTCATCTTTTGTATCAAAAAATCATTTTTCGTCTGTCCCCATATTAAGTCTATTTTAAAAAAATAGAATGAGATGGGAATTTGTACTTTAAAATTGGTTCTTTGTCTTGAATCTCGGTTCCTAGTCGAATTTTGTAACTTCGAATAGTCAAATATTGCACAGCTTTAAAATTAGCTATCCTTTATGTAATGAAGGGAATGTCTATTTTAAAACTTTAAAATTGGCCACAGTTCGTTTCTGTTTCACAATTCAAAGACTAGTTGCCCATTTGAAATGATGGATATTCATGTTTTAAATATTAAAACTGGCTGAATTCATTCCTTATGATGAATATTTGCCCTAAGTCAAAAATCTCCAGTTTGAATTTAAGCTGCTCTAAGACTAGGTATTATTTATGGAGAATGTTTAATTTAAATCTTTAAAACTGGTTCAACGTATTCTCTACCTCGAATTTCCACTCCTAATCAAAAGACCGTACTTTGAATTTACTAAGCTCCAAAATCTAATTATCCCATATGAAATGAAGGAAATTCATAATTCGAAATCGAGTATTAAAATTAATTAATTTCATTCTGAATATTTTACCTGCTAATTTGGAAACATTGTAAATACTATCACAACTGAGACACCAATAAATTTTAACATTTAGGGTAATGAAAAGTAGTTATATAACTTATAAAATAGATACAAATTTGGTCTCTCAAATTTTCTGTATAATGTTCACTAGCTCTTAAGTTAGAAATTACTTAATTGTATTGGAGTATTAAGCTTAATTATAATGGAGCATTAGGCATAATTATATGGGAGCATTAATTAATTAATTATACTGGAGCATTAGGCTTAATTATATTGGAGCATTTGTTGCATACTTATCTGCAAAATCCAATAAATTTATAATTCCAGTCAAGATATTTAATGTGAAAATCATAAAAGTACCATTATTGAAGAGAGTTTCTGCATGATGCATGTATGCGCAAAAATTCATGGGAGTCATGTTATGAAATTCAAAATGATTGATATAGAACAAATTGTGTATTTTTGTTGATGAATTACTTCGAATAGCAATGACAAAATTCTTTATTCAAGTAACTTCTTCCTTAAAGTGATATTTCTTAATTTTTTTAAAATATTTTTACTGTTTATTTTTTGATAAAAATATTGAAAAGTGATTCAAATTATAGAATTGTTTTAGAAATTTAATTCTATAATTGGAATTATCTTTTTTTAATTCAATTAGAACAGTTATGATGAAATCGTCTGATGTTTAAAATGCTTGAAATAGCTAAATTTCTCATGAGCATATGAAGTAAGGATTGCTTGGCAGAAGCCTATTTCACTGAATGAATCTTATTTAAATTTTTTGTGTTTTATCTTGCTGTTTAGATGCATTATTGAAAAATCAATTATCCAGCTGATACTTTTGTTTGCAAGTCAGATTTATCAGTTTATAACGGTAAAGGAAGTAACCTTCCGTTGTACTCTTTCCATTTAGTTTTCGGAACTTAAACAAAACATCCTACATTTTATCAGTCATACTATCCATAAAAGCAGATAGCAGGTTGATGTAATTCCTTAAATTTCTGCATTAAGATAACGGATAATCTTATCTATTATTACTATTTTAGACGGTGAATTCTCGGAAAAGATACCCCATTCTAGTTTCGATTATTTTACGTCATGAATTTAATAATTTTATTATTATTATTTTTTTTCAAGCTTTCAGTCTAACACAAATTTCAACATTGTTGAAATTTGTGTATCACCATAACAACTAATGAATATTTACTGTTACTACTCACAGAGCTTTTGTTTACTAAGTTCTTTAATTATATGTGTGTTTATGTATTAATGCTTTAGTAAAAATCTATAGTTAGGACTATAATAATTTGATTAATCAATATGTCTGACTTCAAGCACTGGCAAAACACGTATTTATTAGAAAAATAAATTTTTCGACTGAAAAATATATATGCATATAAATGTACACACTTGAAATAAAAAGAAATATATAAGTATGATAACCGAAAAGCATATCTTATTAAAAGGGGTAAATGTCATTTTTTTAAAGAATTAATTTTTTTTCTATTCATACTTGTACTTGTACCATTGATGAATAAGAGATGAAGATTTTCTTTTTAATTCACGAATATTCCAGATAATTCAAAAATTTCATTATTAATTCACAGCTTTTGGGAAACAAGATTGATTTGCAATAAAAAAAAGAATGAAAGACATACGATTTTTTAGTGATCTTTAATTGAATAAATTGCACAATGAATATCAATGTCTCTGTTGGCAACAAAGGAAAATAGATAAGTCTAACATAGGAATTTTGAAGTTCGTGACTAATTGGGAAGATTTTCTTTAACTAGGAAGGAAGATTAACTAAGATTTTTTAACTACGTAATTTTTAGGAGGTAATAATGTTGGGAAGTAACAAAAGATTAATGTATGTAACATAGCAAGACATTTTTTATTACATGACGTTTTAATATAACATAAAACATGACAGGACGTTTGTCAGTCATTGTAATTAAACAGTTTTTAAGTTCTGTAAGATCCTTATATTTAAGCTTGCCTGAATTCTGTTGTTGTTACTTATAACCCTTGGACAAGCCAAGCTCGCTATGCCGTTGGTTATTCGAGTTTATGTCAGTAGGGTGCGTCTTTTGTTTAATCAGAGCACCATGAAGGTGAAAATACGACTTTGCTCTAAGACTTCCTCCGATAAATGGCACCACCAGAGGATTTGACATTGATCTGGAGGGGGAGGAATTTTCTCCAGACTATTACACCTTTGGTAACTTTTCAACGCCTGGAACCAGGGGGTACGCGTACCTTCCTGGGGCTTGAGCAGCCACCAGGCGCGTCGGCAGGTGATGGATAGCTGAATGTCCTGTAGGAATGACAGCATAGCCTTGAATATAGAATCAGAGGCCGCGAACCATCTCCCGTAAACCCTGGTGTTATGCGATCCGTGCCTAGGGCTAATTGGCACCGCGGTATTGGTGTCTTAACGGAGCCTCTAGTTGCCTGGCAAACTTCTAGAGTAATTTGCCTTGCCCAGTATCTCAGGCAATGCGGGGTGGACTTATATTACCTGAGCTTATTAATTATTATCTTGTGGCTGAAAAGACACAAGAAATAACAAACCTTTCTGCATTTGCAGGTGAAGCCTCTGAAGTAGACCTTGCTGAAAAAGACAAGGGAACTCAGAGACAATCTTGTAAAGGGGCAGTAATGAATCCTTCACTTGAGGTAGAAATGACTTCCAAACCATCTTCTTCTGGTGAAAGTCAGGAAGCTATCCCTAGCATGACTGACTTTCTGACTAGATGGCACTGTTTCAGCAAGACTCTATCTGCTGGAAATGTCATACGCAAGAGGAAACGGTCAAGCATATCATTTACGAATGCGAGGCTCTTGCCCTCCCTAGATTAACTTCTTTAGGTATCACCCATACTAGAGAGTTACACCTAGACTCCATTAAAGGGTTATTGGACTTTATTAATAAAGTGGGTGACCCGAGCAACTGGAACTAGGAAACATTGGGTTTGGAGTTAATGGTACAAAATGCTGATAAAAGCAGAGGTGCCCAATGACATACAAACCCAATTCTAAGAAGAAGAAGAAGAACTTCTCAACGACCAACCACAAAACATTCGATTTCAAAAAAACCACAGATTTATGGAGCACGTTTGCCTGTTTCTAAAATGTTCAATCGGAATACCGGAATATCCCCCCAGCGTCACGAATATTCAAGGGCACACACAATTAGCAAGTTTTTTGAGTGTTTTAAACGGTAATTTATGTGTCATGAATAAATGTGGTTACTAATTAGGAACCTAAACCAGGGATAATAATAAATGCTAATCATATATATTTAAATATTTATTTCCGAAGTGTTATTATATTTATGGGTTATTTATAAAAAGAAGAAATATTTTGAATGAGAAACAAAAATTTCAGCAATATTTACATGCATTATTTATCACTCACCAGGACTATTTTAGAAAAATATTTTTGGTTTTAATCTTGCTGTAAAAATTTTCTCACTCTAATTCCCTACCCCGTTAGATTCCTTCATCAAACCTATATTATCAGTCCATTCGTTGTTCAAAGAAAATATTGTCTGGTGGTACTGATGCGCCAGGTAACCAGAAGACATATTCAACAGATTGGGAGCTGCTGTGTGATTCTCCTTAAACTGACCAAACAAGCCTGAGCATTTTCTTCACTTGTAATAATCAGTCTTCTTGCTTTCTTTGTTCACAATTTGACTGCAAATATTTCATAGCAAACCCAACTTCGCGTATGGCCATGATTGGCGAAACAAGACGATACAATGACAATATTATCTATTAGCAGACTATCACTCTTTTGTGGATTTCTCTTTTCATAAAACACAGAAATCCGTGACAGATTATTCAAATAATCCTTCACAGTTAATTATTTTTAATTTTTTTTATCATCTGTAAAAACGAATTTCATTTTTACCGGGATTTAAAGTAATCCGGCCGGGACACTCGGATTTTGTCTGAAAACCGGGGTTATCTCGGTCAAAACAGGACGTCTGACAATCATACTTAAAATTTAAAAGAGATTTTTCAATATAAATTAAAAATGTGTTATTTCTTTTGAACAAATTAAATATTGTTAGCCGTTTCTCAGAGAAGGTAACTAACTTTCTCTTTCCAAATAATTGTCTCCTTTATCATCGGCATATTCTAAATATTTTCAGTATGAGCCGAATAACACAAGTGAGCTTCATATTATGCCGGATATGTCTAGTCAATGGACATGATTTGAAGCCTTGTCTTAAATGCATCCTGTCCCATGCTAATTTTGAACTAAAATCCCGTTCCGCTATCATCAATTTTGACAATGGCTCTGAATAAACATAGTTTTTTGTGTCAATGGTACCTATAGGTCCCTTAAACTATTATATATTTAAAATTATATAAAATTTAATAAATTTATTTTGACATCTATAAAAATTACATTTTTATGTCTATTTAATTTTATAAAGTGAGTTATCAAATTACATAGTTATAACATGTGGCATATTAATCTATATACATCAACTGCATCTTTATACTAATTTTATAAAGTGAGTTATCAAATTACGTAGTTATAACATGGGGCATATTAATCTATACACATCAACTGCATCTTTTTACTAATTTTATAAAGTGAGTTATCAAATTACGTTGTTATAACATGTGGAATATTAATCTATATACATCAATTGCATCTTTATACTAATTTTATAAAATGAGTTATAAAATTACGTAGTTATAACATGTGGCATATTAATCTATATACATCAATTGCATCTTTATACTAATTTTATAAAGTGAGTTATAAAATTACGTAGTTATAACATGTGTCATATTAATCTATATACATCAACTGCATCTTTATACTAATTTTATAATGTGAGTTATCAAATTACGTAGTTATAACATGGCACAAACGAAGGTATGAGGGTGAAATCCTCAGTAAATATGTGGATGCAATATATAGGCTAGACCCAGACGTTGTTCTATTATAAACATGTCTTTCTTTGAATTTAAATGCAGACCTTCCGGCTGGGAAATTGATAATAATCTAGTTTCCTCAGCAGCTGGTTGTGTTTTGAGAGCTCCTGCATTTCCACTGAACTCTCGCTAACCATCTGAACGGATAAATCTTGCCCGTGAAAAAATCCATAAAATGATAATTGTAGTATTCAGACATCTTCGCCAGAGGGCGTGTCGTTCTCTCACCTCAGATGTAAAATACAAAATAAGGGAGAAGTGAGAGAAGCGTACCTCCAACTGACGTGTGAGGTCGGTCGTAATTTTTCTGTGCTTCCATTTCTTATAAAGTCACAGTCACATGGGCCCAGATTATTTCTTATTTAAGTGAACGATATACCCAAATCACGACACACAACACTGCATCTATTTGCTGGTGATACACTTATCCTAGCACAATGCAGGAAACTATCTAATATTTCTACTGCACTAAACACACACTTACAGCTACTTGAGTTCTGGTTCAAGAACTGGAAAATCCTAGTTAAAATGAAAGCTAAAGCATTGCAATCATGTTTACCAAAAAAAATGCAATAACTTTTCAAAGAATTAAAATTAATGAAAGAACACTCCCATGGTCCCCAACCTGCAAATATCTAGGAGTCACATTTGACAAAAAACTAAATTGGAATATTCATATCCAAAATATTGCAAACAAATTCAAACAAACTTCTGCTGCATTATACCCCCTCTTAAAGTACAACTCAGAGCTGTCAATTGAAAGTAAAGTGCTCATTTACAAAGCATACCCCAGACCACTTCTGTCCTATGCCTGCCCCCTCTGGAGTTATACCCATGACAGTAAGATCAAAAAATTAGAAATTCTCCAAAAACAAAATAATTAGACAGGCAGTCAAAGCACCCTGGTATTTTCGAAACAAAAAAATAAGAGAACTTAAACTTCCAATAGTAAGAGAATATTTTGCCAAAATCATGTACAGCATGTACAAAATCTAAATAAGACCGAAAATACATCAATCACTAATCTTCCGTCCTACAATGACCTCAGCACCCATTATCGTCACCGCCCCCGCTCACTACTTCGCTTCTGTCCAAAGTTTCTTCACCAGCCACCATGATCCTTACACATAAGCAATACGTCCTTGTTAATACAAACAACTAACCTTTTTCCATTCTTACTCGCTAACATAAATAAACAAAAAATAAATAATTAATTAAATAAAAAAATAAATAAACAAATAAAAAGTATGTTTCCCAAAAAAATTTTATAAAAAATAAAAAAAGAGTAATAAAAATAATATAAGAGTTTTAAGTCTTTGTATTCGTGTATTCCCATGTTTTTCTACTCATTGTAACCATCACTGATACTGTTTTTAGCAGATTAGTTAAGGACATTCCTATGTTAATCCAACTAACTTGTTTTGTAAATATTGCTTATGTGTTATAACACAAATTAATTTTTATCCAAAAAATCCAAATTTAATTACTAATTTTTTAATTAACTCTGTATCAAATATTAGCTTTTCTCAAGAAAACTCAACTAGGCACCGCCCACTCAAAAATTCTACTTGTTATGCCAATCAGACCACGATATAGCTTCCTAGTTTCATTTTTAGATAGCCAATTAGGGTTGAAGTTCACTAGAACCTGGTACCTCAGAAAACTGCCGGCCGGCAACTACTTCTCATTTTTAGATAGCCAATGAGGGTTGAGATTCACTATAACCATGTACCTCAGAAAACTGCCAGTCGGCAATCACTTTCTCATTTCTTATAAATATTTTCAATTTTATATTCAATAAACTGTGTCATCCAAACAAGCCGACTGTTTATTCATAAGAATCGCCACACGAATCAAAGTTCCACGAGAAGGGAACAACAATAATGTTATCCATTTGGTAATAGTTGTAATAGAACCAATTCTCATAAAAAAAGTTTCTCTATTGTTTTATTACTTTTAGCAATTTCTTACATTTAAGGCAATTATAATCCCATATATTATTTTCATGTTTATGTACTTGCATCATATATACATATATATATATATATATATATATATATATATATATATATATATATATATATATATATATATATATATATTTATATATATATATATATATATATATATATATATATATATATATATATATATATATATATATATATATATATATATATATATATAAGTCTGGTTTCACCACTTTGCTCACCCAAGTCACGGGTCCTTGGTTCGATCCTCGGGCCAGTCATTTCACCCTTCCATGCCTTCAGTGGCTCGATAAACTGAATACCAAGCATGCTTGAGAACTAAACGCTAGGGTCTGGCGTTAGTCTGAGTACAACCGAGACGAATACTTCGCGTCTCAGGGCTCTTTCTTAAGAAAAATAAGGGCGCTATAGGCCTCGGTCTACATATAGGGTGTAGTAATACAGGTTATATATATATATATATATATATATATATATATATATATATATATATATATATATATATATATATATGTATGTATGTATGTATGTATGTATGTATACAGAGAGATAGATAGATATAGATATATTTGATACTACTGGTGGATGACGCACATTGCCAATGTGTACTCGAGTTTATTGGCCAGTAACCTATTAAAAAGTCCTTCGCGAAGAATCCTTTATGAAATTTTAAAATAACATTTATAACATGTTTAAAGAAAAAAATTTCTGTAATTTAATTTTTGGATCTCTCTCTCTTATATATATATATAGAAGTAATGCTTGAAGAAGAATATCTACGAACATTTTAGAAAGCATTTAAGTCAGAGATTTACGATTTCAATAAAAGTAGTTTTCACTTTTAAATCAACCAAAAAAATTTTTTTTAATATCATTTATCTTTGCTGCTTTAATAATTAAAGAACAAATGTATTGTATCTATATTTGGAGTTAACTAAAGATTAAATAGAATGATACTTAACTGTAACTCATTATGAATAAGTCTTATTGAATGAAGGTTTTTTGAAAATTTATTTCTTCAAAAGTAAATTTTTAACTATTCGCCTTTATAAAATTCTGTTCTCTGTTTCCATTGTTAATTACATTTATAATTTGTTAACTATATGAGAAAAATTAAAACTGAAAAAAACTAATTATCAAGAAATCGTACGGAATTGGTAAAAACTTTACTTGAAAGGATTGAAAAACATCTTATTGGTGAAGTGTTACCAGAAATTTCTTGTATAATCAATTTACGTTAATCTATGTAAATAAAATATTTATTCTGTTCAACTTTATAATTTTAATGCAGGACTGAATTAAGAACGATAGCATGGAATTTAAGGAAATATACATGAAGGTGTTTGTTCCTTTGTCAAAAATAAAAACCATGTTTCATTTCGAGAATTTTATTATAAGATTTGTAAATGCGTTAAATCTTAATTAACGCTAATTTGAACTTCTTGTAAAGCTGTTTTTCTAACCATGTAATTAATTTAACTCCTTCGTGGGCCGTGGGAAGATTATTTCCCACCTACAAGATCCTACAAAATACGCCTGTGGGAAGCATAATTCCCATTATAATATATTGACGCTGCTATTAGAACGGTGGGAACACAATTTCCTGCTTCAGCTTTGTGCAACCATCTAGTGTTCAATCGACTGATTGGAATTGGCGGCAATTTCGGTTTCGAATGTTTGAAAGCTTTATGTGAGATTTGTCCTACTACATCTGTTTTGATGTGACATTTGTACTGCTCAACGATTCTGCTGCAAACGTGAGTAAAACACTGTTTTTATTGGAATAATACTTTCTTATTTCATATATTTCTGTATATTTTGTGCCAGTAGCTATCTAATATTGTGAACAAAAGAAACAGAAATTTAGACCAGCTAACATTCCGTACAGCATTAGCTCGTCAGCTAATAGACGGATATTCCTCAAGAAAAAGGAAAGGACGTCCTGCTAGCTACTAAGCAAAGAAGTGTGTAGTTCCGGATGATGTGCGCTTAGTCAGTGTGGGAAATCACAAGCCAAACTATAGACGTTGTAGGAAATGTAGCACAAAAGGAAAAGAAAAGAGGACCCGATGCATCTGTGCAGAATGTGATGTACCCTTGTGCATTGGAACATGCTTCTCATCTTTTTCTTTATGACTGTAAATGGTTACGTACTTCCCACCCCGAAATTTAAATGTAAAAATAAAATTCGGCAAAATGAAATGCGTTTCCTTAAATACTGTTGCTTCATTGTTAATAAAATATAAAAAACTGGGAGGAATTCAAAAGAAAAATAAATAGCCCACGAAAGGGTTAACTTATGTAACACATTTTCGCAGAACCCTTCCCAATTCAGGAAAGGAAGCTAGTAATTCTTTTTCCCGTATTTGAAATTTCATTCATACGTGACTGCTGGCAGAGAGAAAATATTTATACTGTCGGATTCTTCCTTCTTTCTATACTTCCAGTATTTTTTTATTATATAATTACAATTTTGTTTCTTTTTAAAGAAGTATTGTTTTTACCCATTCCAAAGTAATGTTGTAAAGGAGGGGGAAAAAACAATTTTATTTCCATGAATAAATCTCTGCTAATAATTACGGCGAGGGAAAAAATTTTGCGTTAAAATGACCAAATTTGAATAACTTCAAAAATTAGTTTTGAGGAAATTCTTTTTCTTTCTTTCTCAGCATGAATTAATGAGTTTATGACAACAAAAACATGAATCAGGATTGTCAGAATAAGAATCTCACAGTCTAACAATATGTATTCTGACAGTCCTGAGAAACATATTCTAATAATTTTTATTAAATATTAGTTTATTTTTATTATAACAAGTATTTTTGCTATCCATAGTACAAAACAAGTTAACTTTCGTATTAGAAGACAAGTTTTTTTTATGCGTATTTACGTAGTTCACTTTTTCGTCTCGTCATATGTGTAAAGCAAAACAAATGATGATCGGTTGAATTTATTCCCTCGAAATTCCTGAGTTATTCCCAAAATTTCCGAGTAGTGGTTCAAAATTCCCAGGAATTTTACATCTCTTTTACATTTCTCTTTTTAAGCCGCCCATTGAGAAGGCATTGGAATTCAAATGAAAGCAGTCGTCGCCTCTTCAACATATCGTAAATTCGCCAATAAAAGAAATTTGCAAGCGTTAAACATCCTTTTGGTTTGGTTTATTTTGAATTTATCTACCACGAGAACTCATTTGATTCCGCAAATCACTTGAAGCTACAATCCGCGAAACTGGTTGTTTTTCCGCTCAAATTAATTATGAAACTGAGAAATTAGAATTAAAAAAACGAAAACTATTATTAGATTGCAATCTAAATTAAAGTAATATGAATATTTTCCTTGAAATTTGACCTTTCATCATAAAAATTTTGATTGAAATTTGCTTGCAATAAGTTTCCAAAATCATTTATAATGGTACCCAAAAAATTCCAAAGCATTCAGCCTGACAATCACGCGGAAGTTATATTCAATATTTATTTCCTGTTATTTACCAGTGAATGGAATCAAACCCAGAATTTTTCACTCTGATAAGCGCCGTCCGGTCACTAGGCAAGTTGTACTATTGTCGTCTGAAGTTATACTAAACTTGGAACGATACATTGAAAATTGCACTTGAATCAGAGTCGGCATTCTCTTCTGACATAATCCTATTCAGCAAGTGTCTGTCGCTGTCAAAAATCGCATTTCTGCCTACTAACACTTCTCACTACCTACTGGGCTTAGAAATAATTTATGTAATTCATGAGTAATGCTGTTTTGAAATCCAATCTTAATATTTTGATCAATAAAAGGTATCATTTTCTGGGGGCACCAAAATTTTCGAGACTTATACCAACTGGAACAAGCTACGCAATAACACATCTTATGAGTGCCAGGGGCTATCCAAGCATGATTTATATGGTTTGTGGGAGGGGGGTTCAACGTCATGGATCTGGTCTAGCGCTGCTGGCCAAAGGAGGCATGCAAAAAATAAAAGGTATCGCAGTTTTTGCAGCTACGTACAGTGAACGTATACTAAATATTGAGAATGCATTTCTACGTTTTTATCGAGATATTTGGTTGCTTTTGATACTATAAATTGTAAATACTTGTATGGCATTTTTTCCTTTATTTCCCTAAAAAAATCAATTTCCAACAGAAATAGCTATGAATTTTTATAAACTATTTCTAAATAAGTTATTCTATAATGATTTTAATTTGTTTATATTAAATATATTTTAATGGGTAGCGCGCATTTTGCAATTATGAACTTCCATTCATCTGTATATATACAGTTCATTGGAATCTCGTAACAACTCATCTTTTGTTGCATCAAGGTCAATCATTCAGTCATTAATCATTCAATCATTAATCAACAAAACAAAAATTTTATTGATTAAAGTACACTGAATAAACCGTTATGTCTAGCTAGAATTTTCTAAGAATAGCTCTAAATTTAATGGTAAGTGATAAATTTCTATAAACACTCCTTTTTAAAAATAGCCAATAATTTATTGTTGGAAAAAGTAGGCGGTCTCGCTCCTTAAAACTGATTAATTGGATATGTGATATAATTGAACAGCATTTTCCTAAAAGAACTCGTAATAGAACAATTTAAATTTTGTTAAAAAGTCTATTGTGCTATGTTCTCCTATTTAGAATTTCAAAATAAAAGTGTCAGCTCAGGTGTCGACTGTCTCTCAACTAATGGTGCAGAATTATGTAACTGTTGTTTTTGTTTAATCAAAGCAAAGGCAATGAAAAATTTACAGTGGAATACATGATAAAAAGTGGCATTTTTAAATAATAATAAGCTAATTCTATAGATAATCATCATCTATAAAATTAGCTTATTATTATTCTGAAAGTTTCATTGTAGCTTATCTCCTCCACTTGTTGTGTCGCGCTTTTCCGCTTTCATTGTGTATAATAAAAAGAAATGCAATAAACGAAAGAAAACCTTAACGACCGATCTGACTAGCCCCCGTGTGCAAAACAAACCAAGAAAAGAAAATTCTTTTCAAACCTATTAAAGTTGTTTATACAAAAGGATTTTATTTTCTTTTGGTCATTTTAAAAAGATATAGTTAAGAGAGAAATTTTCAATTTTATACTCCATGCACATATCTAAAATTAGTAATCAATAAATAGATAAGACAGAAGAAGAAAGATGTCTATATTAACACATTCTACGATAATATTTTCAAACGTCATTTATAATTCATTTCTACTATATTTTTCCAAATTATATAAAATCTTAAAGTATTCATGTATAATTTAAATTATTAAAAGCTTTATTCAATATTAGGAAAAACAAAGGATTTTAATACTGATAAGAAACAATGCAGTACTTATCAATGATTCATGCATTTAAATTTTTCAGATAATTTCCTGTTTATGAAATTCTATGCAAGGAAAAATTAGATAAAAAGGAACAAATTAGTTATCTGTCTGAAAATTAGAAATTTATATTTGTAAGTAGTAAAAAAGATGGGATCAAATTATAGCAGTGAGACAAGTGTAAGAAATTCATTTATCTTTGTGTATGTCACTATTTTTAAAAAAATGCACATTTTATATCTAAATCATACTTCTTATTTTATATTTCTAATAATAAAAAACAAATGTCTAATTACTTATAATTTTGTTTTTATTTCAAAACTTCTTATCTTTTAACATAACATTTAATTCAGCAATTGATAACTGTTTTATTTAAACATGAGTATAATCTTCAAATGAACAATTTTGTAAATTATGAAGATATTTGCTTTGGAAAATTTGGGATTATATAATGTATAAAATTTTTACATTCTAACTATAAATCTCAAAAAAAATAATAGTAGTTTTACTGTATGTGAATTCTTATCTGACATTTGAGTGTTTGAAAAGTTTTGTGTATCTAGTATCAAATTGGAAGTTTTATGTTCAAATATTTTTCTATACATATTATATATATATATATATAAATATATTTAGATATAAAACAATATACTATAAGATTGAAAGGAAGTGTAAAATCATGTTTGGAATTTTTTTTTCTTGGTCTCTTAAAATTTGTATTGAAATTGTAAAATTAATTTAATTAGGATTTGACAAGAGCTTCTTAGCGTATTAAGATTTAAAATACTAAATTTTAGAAAAATGTTCTTTAAGAAATAAATGGAAGAAAGTTTTAAAATTTTAAATAATTTATTTAAAAGTTTTTTTTCTATGAAATAAGTGTTTTTTAGATTATTAATCTGTATTCAGCCAAAAAAAATTTAATTACTCCAAAAACTCCAAAAAGTAATCTTTTGCATATTTATTGCATTAAGTAAATAAATATTTTTATTTGTTTATACTTACCTAACTTTATATTTAAAAATTAAATTTGCATCTTTATTTTTAGTGCAGTGAAGTTATGTGAAAATAATTTAAATATTTTGTTTTTATAATTTTAGTACTTTTAATTTTTTATTATTTTAGTATTTTTTTATAGTTTTAACTACATTTTCATTACATTTATATATTTTTACTATTGCCAATAGAATAGGCCATTCCAAAAGTGTGTTACTGATTGAAACAAATAAAAAATTATCCCTATTTATTTATATTAGCATATTTTTTATTTAATTTTGTTTATAATTTTAAATTTAATATCTGATAATTTATAACTGAATGTTTTTAATATATATATTCAGTTATAAATTATATATAATTATATTTTTAATAATATTTATACTGAAATATTTTTAATTTTGCAAAGAAAGAATATTTTCTAATGAATAATTAAGATGCTTTATTCATTAAATTTTAATTCTATGTGTTTCTATCAACAAAATCCATAAAATATTTAAATAATTTTTACCATTTTTATATGGAATGATAAACACATCAATCATTCATCATTTCTTTTTTTCTGAATACCAAAAAATTTAAATTAATTATTGTACCAAGCATTGAGCTTTAGTTTGTGCATTTCAGTTAATGTGTTTGTGTAAATGAAATCTTAAAACTCATACAATCTAATTATAAAATGTTCATTTCACAAATGTTTTATTCTGTGATTTCAAAATTAAAAACATTTTTGATTTTAAATTCATAAATTGTTCAGTTGTTTTATAAAACTTGAAATATTTTAGATAGTTATATTATTAATATAAAATTGATTATTGTTAATTGTAATTATTCTAATATATTTTTTATAAAATAATTTGTTTTTGGATTTTATATTTATAATTTTTAATTTATATTATTGTTTATAATATATATTATAATGCTTTATGCACCTAGAAGTGGAAGTTATAGATTTAATCCTTATCCCAAAATTATTCATATTTTTTTACTCCATAATTAGAAAATGTTGTACTTGAATCTCAATTTCTTTAAAACATATGATTTTGTACATTTTCAAAACATTTATTTTAATTACTTAAATTTGTTTGACTTTTAATTTTGTTGAATTGTACCATGCATTTTTAAAAAATTTAATGTGTTAAATTATGTTAAAGGCTTAAAAACTGTTTTTTTAAAGTTTTAAAAAGTTTTTTTTTCTAATTGTCAACTTTTAATATTTTATTGCCAATAGATATTGCTTGATTAATTTTAATATATGTCCTAATTAATTAAGACCTTGACTTGTATTCTAATGAATTTTATGATTTATACTTTAGGAAAACGAAGTGGACAACCAAACTCGAAGAATGGAAAATAGGAATACTTTTGTTCAGTGTGAAGGAAAGAACTATCCAGTTTATGTTCTTAAAGAAATTTTAAAGACTGTAAAGTTAGATGAAAACCTTAAAAAAGAAAACAATGCTATATTACATGCATTTTTAGACTCATTTATTGATGAAATGAAGAAAAATGATTTATTATTTAAATCTGTGTATCAGCGCCCTTATTTTACTGGTAGCTATTATATAGACCTACGTATTTCTCAGCCAGATGAATTTGACATAAATATAGTTTTAAAACTTCCATTTAAAGCAGAGGATTTTGAAGTAAGTATCTTATGTAACTTTATCATAATAATTTATTTCAAATATGTAGTTAGTAATTTATTATCAAAAAGTTAATAATAAAAAAGAATATTTTTCTATTTTCTTAATTTGTGTTTCATCTTATTAACATTAGCTGCAATTATAACTTATCATTTAAGCTCTACCCTCTCTGATTTATGTAATGAATTCATTCTTAAACATGAAGATTTGTTATTTTTTATCACGGAATAGTTACATTTAAAAATTAAAAAATAGGATACAAATTTAGCTAGTGATAGGAATTGATGTTGCAATAATCAGTTATATGGTTTGTAGAAATAATAGTTCATAAAAGTAAATCTATCAAAAATTGAAAACTAAATAGATAATTAAAATGAAGCGAGTATTAAATTCAGAATGCTGTGAAAAATACATAAATACTCAATATTTTTTAAATTATTTGCTGATTTTCTGTGTAATCCATTCCTGAATATCAAGATAGTAACAGCATCACACTGATTCATTTTATAACAATCAATTCATACATAATTTGTGATACAACTTTTGTTTTCTTTTTGTTTGATTTACAAATATTTATATCTTGTATCTGTTAGTTCTCACATTTATATTCTCTAAAAAAATTTTATTAAGTTTTCCTTTCTTTGAGCACTGTATTCAAAATTTTTGTCAAACATTCTGATAGATGGATTAAAGGGATTTTCCGCAGATAAAAAAATATTCTCTATCAGAAAAGCTTACAATAAAGTTTTGAAAGAAATGCTGTTTATTATATTTTATAAAATAAATAACTGATGCCAAATCATGGCTATAATTATTTCGGCTATAATCAGTTTTGTGTAAATATGTTTAAGAATGAATTCAGTTTCTTGGAAAGGTATTATAGTTGCTGTTGTCTTTTTGCATTTTGTCTTGACTTGAACTGATTCATTGTGAAAATATTCAAGTTCATATATTGTGTAAAAGCAAAAGAATATATGAGTTACATGGCAGATTTTAAACTAAAAGCTCTAGAGAAGGCGAGTAAAAAATGGTGAGTATTATGTAAAAAGCAAAGCATGCATAGTACAAAGGAGAAAAATTTATCCAATGTGCAGTGTAAAAGGAATCTATTTCTTACATTTAATTATTAATGAAGCAAATATGTTTTTTTAAATATGTCAAATCTTATTTCAAAAGTTACTAAAAACTAAAAATTCAAAAGTTTTACTAGAATCTTGGAATTATCACTCTTGATTGATTTGGTATTTTCATCTCAGTTTATCATACTTTCCAATGCATGGGAATCCAATCAGATGTTTTTCATAATAAATGTTTTTTTCTGTATAGTTAGTATGTTTTTAATCATGCAATGTATTTTTTATTTTATGTGACACCATATTATCAACAGTATATATTTTCCATGGAAAAATTGCTTTATATACCGCTGTGTATTATGCGACTCTTTTTATTCATTTACCTGAAAAATGTCTTGTGGATAATAAACCACTAGGGATTATAACTGGAAAATATGATAAATATAAGAGAAAATTCTGTAGTAGGAAGTCAAAAGAGATTGTTTATCATGTTTTTTCTTACAAACTTGTTGGTTTGAACCCTAAAATTAAATTAGAGAATTGAAATCTGTCATGTAAATTTTTTGGAATATATTATTATTTCAAAAGAATATAATTTTTTGAAGGGAATTCCTTTAACATACACAAACTCAATTCTTTAAAAGAATTATTTCTATGAATTTAAATTTTGTGAAAAAGTTGTTTTTTATTAAAAAAATTTCAGTGGTCTAATTTTATTATTTGGAATTTATGAAGGAACCACAAAGAGTCCTTAATTTAAGTCTGATTGAATTACTAATCAGTTTTTATTAAAGTGACTCAATATTAAAATTACTCAATGAGGAGCTATGAGAATTTATAATTTATTTATTGTATGAAATCATATAAAAGATAAGATGTTGGAAATATTTCACAATTCCAATTTTAAATTTTTGTTTTATATTCATATTAAATAATGTACAATGTATAAAAATTTACATTAAATATATTAGATTTGAATTAAATTTAATTTATAAAATTAACTTCATTCTATCATAAAATTTAACTGGTTATCAGGTAACTTAGAAGGGAAAATTTGAAATCATTATTCAGAATAAATCAAAATATTTTGTTGTTTCATACTTTGCTGTAAATTTTTTTGATTTAGTAAACTTTTTATACCACTGATTTAAAATCTAAAAACATATCTAGAATTAAATCAACTGTCTAATGATTGTTGAATAAAAGCAAAACAAATTCATGAAGTATAGATTTATCCCAAGTGAATGATTGTTGAAAATTTATTCCAAATTTAACAATCTTTCATTTGTAAATCAAGATATTTATATTAAGTAAAGTATTAAATAATAATCAAATAATTTTTTGTAATACAGCCTCAGAAAAAGCATTTGTAAAAGTTTTTATGTAATTCATATATTTTTCATGATTAAAACATAAAATTTCAAGACATGAAACAAAAAATCAAAACATTAAAGAAAAGCATAAAATTTGCTTTTTATTTTTTTTTAATATTTGAGAAACATAACTGTTATAAAGATTCTTTCCTATAAATTTTGTCGGAATTAATGTTTTATTTTGATTTTTGTCAATTTTTCATTATTTAACTATAACTAAATAGAAAACTTCTTTTGAGTGTTTTTGAACTTTTTAATCATACTGTGAAAAACAATTTCATTATTTTATTACTTTATTAAAGTATTTCATATTGTACATTTTTTTAATTATTTTTAAAAATTCTGGAAATTATGTTTTGATTGTAGATTACACATCAATTACAAACACCATCTTATGTTAAATACCACCTAAAAGATCCTGAAAAAGCAGCAAAGGAACATCCTGGCCTTTTAGCTTTGTTGTTCAAAGATGGTTATTTGATTCCTGAAAATGTTAGGAAATGGCTTCAAAGTCTTGTTGACAAAACTTTATTAAATTATCAGCCACCATCCCAATGCAAACAGGTAAGATGTACATCAAAAAATTTTTCTTCATGGTATTAAACTTTGTTCATGAATTAATTAAAAGGAATGCACTTGTAAGGAAAAGTTCAAAATATTTATCTATAACCACTTTTCCTAGGTCAAACTGAATTAGCTTATGTACATGTCTTTGGTTAAGTATGTGTTTACATGCATGCATAGTTAAATATATATCAATGTTTTAAATATTTTTATATTCTTTTTTACATTCATATAATGCTTTATTATCTTATCATCACTTACTTTTTTAAGCATTACAGAAATAAAAATAGATCCAAGAACAATGGAAATTGGAGAAATGATAGAAGTAGATCAAACTATATGAATAAAAATAACTATAGATCCAAAAACGAAGGAAATTGGAGAAATGACAGAAATCTATCAAACCATATGAATGGAAATAACTATAGATCTAAGAACAATGGAAATTGGAGAAATGACAGAAATAGACCAAATTGTATGAATGGAAATAACTATAATAATGCGAGTAACTCTAAAACTGAAAGTAATGATGGAAAAGTAATATATAGAAGTGAAAATTACTATAGAAGAAGAATAAAAAATGTAAGTAAGGAAATAGGTGTAGAAAAAAAGATGGTTATTAAATCTTTTGCTTCACATTTTGATTTGAGGATTTTGTTGTTTTTAATTATTTTAATCAATGCATGCTAATTTTTACATAATTTATGCTTGTTGTATGTTTATGCTAACTAGATAATTGTGAAGAAATGTTTGCTTCAACTAGTAAAGTTTAGCAATGATAGAAGTAGATCAAACTGCCTGGATAGTTTAAAAACTCTCTGCAAAATTTGAATCTAGAGATTGAGTTATTAGCTTCTATTTTGTTTCTTAATAAAACTATATTAGTTGCTTTTACCAGTGATTATTGATCAATTAAGATAAGCTTTGTTATCAATAACTTTGATATTTGTATGGAATATCTTTTTTGAATGTTCCTCTTTGGAAAGTAAGAAATCAGCATAATCATTTACATTTCATCCAATATTATGTTTTAATCTTTACTGTAAAAAGTTTTAATCTTTTATTTATTATTAAATAAGGGAAATTTGTTACTTTGCTCCCCATTGACTACTTGTCCAGAATTTTTCATTATAACCCACCAAACTGTATGTAAATAGGAGTGAGTCTCAGCAAGTCACTTCTGCTTTGAACCACTCCTTTGATGTTAAAAAAGCTTTCAAAATATTATGGTTTTAAATCCAAGAGTAACTACAAATTAATAGATAAGTTTATTTACTTTTTGAGAATAGTTTTCATTATAAAATTAAAAGTGAGAGTTAAAAATTAATGTACAATATATATACACACATACATATAATAGCAATAAAGAAAATTAATATGCTAATAAATATATGTGCAAGTAACTTGTCGTAAGAATTGTATGTTAACTCTGTGTATAATCATTTTTTATTCAAAAATAAATATCTGATAAACGGGTTATATATTACAAATGTATTTGCATAAAATATTTCTATCATGATCATATCAATTTCTTCTTTATAGAGATAAAACTAATATAGTTAAGTTTTTTAACTTGGATTTTGTTCAGTTTGGTATGTAAATAAATTTTATTCCATAATTTAGCTGATTTTATATTTTTTCCATATGTTTATTTATGTATATAATTACAATATTTGTTATAGTTCAATTAAAATTTTATGTTTATGATTATTTGTCAATGTATACCACCATCAATTAGAAAAAGTATTTACTAATCTGACATTTTCTTCCAAAGTAAATCTAAAAATCTTTGTAAAATTAAAAATATCTCTGCTGTTAAGTTTCTGCTGTACTAATTTACACTGTGGAGTAAATTAATAATTTTAGTTTTATTTAGTTACTGTTGTTTGAACATTTTATAAATGAGTAAAAATGTTTTGAAGAAAAATGGCTTCAATATAGATGTTGTTGTTACTTATGACACTTGGACAAGCCAAGCTTGCTATGCCTTTTCTTTGGCAATGCAAATATATAGATGTATTGAAGTTAAATAAACCAGTTGAGATTATGCCAAATTAAATTCCATATTTCTAATTGAAACTTCCATGTTAATAAGAAAATGTTATTTTGACAGCTTTTTTTAATAACATAAATCCCTGGTATTGCTCCAAATTTAAAATGAAAATAAATACAGTGGGTGATCAGTTAACGAACACTTCTCGGCTCTCGGGGCATAATGTGCAGGGTTGTCAAACCCAACAGATTATAAAATCGTTTTTTATCTCTCTTGAATTATGTTGCTTGTCTATTAAACTTCAAAGTTCTAAGCTGGAAAAAATTTCCAGTTGAATATTTATAGCCAAGTAGACCACCAGTTTCAGTAGACCCCCCCCTCTTTCATTTGTTGATGAAGTGGGAGGATGTCAGAACAAAGGTCTTATAATGACACCCAAACCAAGCTGACATCAGTAAGGTTAGAGATCTTTACAACAACAATGCTCTTAATCACTTTTGGAAAGTTTTGAAAAAGAGAAAAGCAATCAACATTAGACATGTTCTTTAATACCCCATAGACGAAAAATTAAAAGGGCTTATTAATATGCAAGACTATATATGTATGTATTATTTTTAATAAACTTATTAATAAATTATACATCCTTTTTTAATTTAATTATTAGGGTATGCTTAACAAATTTATCGATTTCACAAAAAATTTATGGTAAATCGATGATCGGTTAACAAACAATTCGGATAGAGAACATACTCTTGAAACAGATTATGTTCATTAACCAAACAGCCACTGTAATAGATAAATGTGATTTTATAATATTGGGTGTTCGTATTAAAATTTTTTCCAAGTGCAGGGCTTAAGAGTATGCACTGATGCCGTCAAGTAACCCAACATTCTAGTAAGTCTAGTTCTTTAAAACCAAATAGCACAAGCATTTTTTATCCAAAATAAATTATAACTATTTTATTATTTTCAGTTTACAAACTCTTTTTTAATAACAGAAATAGAGATTATTTGGACTATTATGTAATGCCAAGAATTGTAATCACATTCTAGAAGGAATATGTTATTTTTAAATGTTATAAAAAATTTATTTCATAATTTTTATTACATTTTTTAGTAATTGTTTTTATTTAAAAGTCTATATATTTGTTGTAATAGTAATTGTTCTTTTTGTTTATTTTTTATGTTTGAAAATACAAAAATTTGCATTATTTATTATAAACTTTTGAAATCTGAAATTTTCTCTTTTTTTCATGCTCTAAAAGCCCCGATGGGGCACCGTTTTATGCATCATTAGCTACCAAATTCTGTAATATATAATTAAAAAAAGCATATTATTTCTAGAATGCTTAAATTGCTTAGGAATCTTTAGTGTTGATGCTTTAAATAGAAATAATATTAATCTGTTAAAATTGAATCCATGTGCATTAAATATATTACACTTTGATTTGTTAATATTATAATTTTATTACATTAACAAACCAAAATGTTAAACTAGTTTAAGAGTGAAACATTTATTTTAACTTAGTTGAAAGCATGAAGTTAAATTTAACAATATATTGTTCATTAGAAATTAATAAAAATTTATTTAATAGCATGTCCTTTTTTATTTTTGCATGTATAAATAAGAAAAGATATTCTTTAGGTTTGATGGCAATTTTGCAATGTGGTTCTCAATTTTTTAGGTGATTTCTAAGCAGTGTGGTCCTGCACGAACAATCTTACTAAAAAAAAAAAGTGGTGATCAAATCGATATTGATCTTGTTCCAGTTATAGAATCTACCTTGGATCTGCCCACTACAAATCTTGATCGACGTATTTCTGGAAAATATGGCAATGAGCTACAGGTTTTCTATTCTTTTAAAAAATTTTAAAATTAGAATTCTTTATTGTATAACATACTATTCATTTTCTCCACTACATTCCATGCCATGATGACCTTTTTTATTTGAATCCTGACATAATCCAAGATCCACTGTGTTTGCTAATAATGGTACACAAAATATGTTATAGTCACAATTATAAAATGTATCATATTCCAAGTGATATAATGACACTTCTAGGAGTGATAGACCAAGTTTTGGGGTCTTAAGCTTTGTCCCTGCTTCTAAATTATGAAGATAACCATATACTCATTTGAATGCTTTGCAAGTTTAAGGCAAAATCAGACTTTGTCAGCTTGAAAATAAACAGATTCATAGATTTGATCTAAATGTGCCTGTTAATCAAGTGGTATAAAAGAACACTTCATTTAACTAAGTATTTATGAAGCTGATCTTGTTCTATTATTTATTACATGTAACCATGTCACTCAACTATTAATGATAAATAGATATGAAATTTACAACAGTATTGCTTTTTATTTTAATTTGTGTTCTGAATTTCAATTATTAAAATGATGGTATTTATACTTTATTAAAAATAATTTAATAACTATAGCAATTTTCTTAAATTTAAAGAAATTAATGTTTGAAATATTTTTGACCTCTTATATGTTCTACAGATTGAAACACAATGAGTTGAAAACATATCAAACTCACTTTCAAAAAATTAACTTTCGAGTTTCTTATAAATCTTATGGTTTTCTAGTTGGTTGCATCCAGAATTGTGAATTAATAGTAATTATATGTTTTATTAGTATAAATTTTTATTGTAAATTTTGAAAAAGATGAATAGTTATTAGTTTTTTCTTCATCCATAAAGAGTTTTTGGAATGCTGCAATCTTGTTATATCATGATTTTTGACATTGTTGATTTAATTATAATATGTGTTTACCTGATTTGATTATAAATTTGTTTGTATTTTACAAATTTTTCCTTTACGTTCTTTGATTTATAAGTGATGTACAACGAATTATGCGTATAATGTGAGAGTTATTTTGAAAAAAAAATTAAATTCCCTTTTATTTAATTCATGTTGGAATTTCGTAATTATGCAGCTATCCTCATAATTCTAAAATTGCTGAGTTTATTTATTTGTCCTGATGAGTCATATTTCTAAGTGTCCAATCTACTGGTGTGGTTAAAAATAATATAACTGAAAATATTGAAATTATACAAAATAAGTTTCAATTGCTTAAGAGCTTTAATTTTCCTTTAAAATTTAAAGTAATTAGATGTTTTGGATATGAGTGGAAACAAAATAAAATAAAATTTACAACTATTTCTTGGCAACTAAAGAGCAAATAGTTCATCAAATAAAGCTCTCTAAGCTGTTTTTCCACTACCAAACAGAATGAATTTTCATTGATCAGTGGAGCAAGATTAATCACCATGTTCAAAATGAATTATTAATCAGAGTTTTTGAAAAATAGAATCGATTGGATAGATAAAATTGACATTGGATATGAATGTTTGAAATCCAATTAATATTTGAAGTTAGCATCTCTATTGTTTACATTTGTACATTTACATTGTTTACATGTCTAGGTAGAACTTTTCTGATCAAGACATTTTTTCTTTATAATGCTATGCTGAAAATTGAAAATAAACAAATTTTTAAAACATAAAAATTATTAAGTAATCCTATTGTTAAATTTGTAATTAATGTCTTAAATTTCTCATAAACAAATAAAATTGCAAAATGAAAAACAAATAAAATTTTTAAAAAATTCAAAATTCTCCTTTACATAATTTTGTTAAGTTTGAAAATCAATGTCTTGAATTTCTCATAAAAAGGTAACAATTTTAAAATTAATATGAGGTGAACTTCATAGATTTTATTTTTTCTAATTACTAGCTTTTTCTGTAATTCTCTAAATCACATTGATAAATAATGTCACAATTGATTTTTATTGAATTCCTAGTAAGATCAATATTTTCAAATTATTTTATCCATAAGTATTGTGTTACTTCAAAAATTATAAAAAGATGTTAAGATTGTTCAATAATAAATTAAGATTTATAAATAGCATTAATGTGAATAGTGAATGTTCTCTATTAACTATGAAAAAATCATCATCACTAAGAAAGAGTAATTATAAAATATGTAATAATTAAATAGTCTTATGACATATTCTTGTGATTACAGTATCATTTAAATTCTTTGATTTGTAAGTGATATACAATGAATTATCTATATAATGTGAAAATTATTTTGAAAAAAAGAATTGTAAAAATTCCTTTTTATTTAATTCATGTTGAAATTTAGTAATTATGCAGCTATCCTCATAATTCTAAAATTGTTGAATTTATTTGTCCTGATAAATAATGTCACAATTGATTTTTGTTGAATTCCTAATAAGACCAATATTTTCAAATTATTTGAATACTGTCCATAAGTATTGTGTTACTCTAAAAATTTTAAAAAGATATTAAAATTGTTAAATACTAAATTAAGATTTACAAATAGTGTTAATCATTGGAATGTTCTATTAACCAAGAAAAAGTCATCATCACTAAGAAAGAGTAATTATAAAATATAATAATTAAATAGTCTTATGACATATTCTTGTGATTACAGTTTCAACAGTTTCACATCATGGTCCACTAACACACCAAAAGTTGTATATAAAACAAAGGAAGGTTGCTGATTTGAAGGACTTGAGTTATTTCTATTTGTACAACTTTTTACACATATGTTCTATTATGCCTTACGAAACAAAACAAATATCACTCAAAGATTTTACTGAATTCTGTTGGAAAAAAATGCTGTCTACAGAAACTCCAGATTATGCTCAAAATTAATCATCGGACTTAATCAAGTAATTCATTGATTATGAATTTGATGGATAGGACAGGAAATATGCTCACAATGATGCTAGAAATTGTTACTCTCATTAAACAAATATATTTGAAGTGCATATTTTTCACAAGGCATTAATGTTGCACTCTATTTTATATGATATCTTTTAACATTAATTATGGTCCATAACATATCATTTAGTGTTTTTAATGAACCATTCAGTGTTGATTGAGCAATTGTTGAATATCAACAAAGTGCCCCATTTTTTTTTCAACCATCTTTAACTCTAAATCACTATTTTGGCAACTCTGGCCTCCAGTTCAATAACTTGTATAATTTCGACCTCTTGGTTGTAGATTTTTGCATTACCCCTATGTGTAAAAAGCGACAAACAAAATAATGCTTTCTAAAAATAAAACTTGTGTTTGTAGCTGTATGGTGAAAAGCAGAGCTTAATATCTAAATGGTATGACATAATATTTTCCAATAATCAGGCCATCTGTTTCAATGTCACAGTGATCCATTATAGTTTGTATACACCATTATAAGAAGCTGCTAAACTGTTTTGTGCCTAATTGGTTAATTTACATTTGTGTAAACAATTCCATTCTTACACTTCTAATATGCATTTTCAGTATATGTCATGATTATATCTTAAATTCTGCAGCTTCTTTTTCTTCTTTATCTTTAAACCTTGCGTGTGGTCATATTTCAAGAAAATAATGCAACTTTTGGTGCCCATGATTTTTTAACCAATCAATTTCTCTAGGAAGGGAATTCCATTTCTTTTCTAAACCTGATGCTAGTTAGACATGTCTGTTTACTAATTAAAAACTATTAGATCTCATGGTATTGAATGTAGGCTTTGCCAGTGTTTAAGAGCAATGTTTCACATTATTCATCAAGTTAATCTGTTACATTTGTGAATAACATATCCAAAACTTATTTACATTATGCAAAGTTGTATTTTTATTCTATTGACAAGCTTAATAGTATTTCTGAAATAAAGATTATTATGATATCTCTTGTTGCTCCTTGTATTGCATTTTCGATAGCTTGAAGTATATACAACATCTCTTTTAAAAAAATTGATGTCTTTTAAAAATATTCTCTTAAACTAAAATTTGCTGTTATTTTTAGGCATTTCTGGTTCCAAAGCCATATTCTAGTAAAAAGCAAATGCCAATAAACAAAAAGGAAGCAATTCGTTTGTGGAGAACACATTTTCCTGATACAGAGAAAGCTATCATAAATGACATTGGATGTGTGAAACCTATCATTAAACTACTAAAGGTATCTTTCATTTTTTTAATCAAATTTTTCTTACTTTAGAATTTTAAATTAAGTGTTTTGATTTTAATTATATTTTTATACAAAGTAAACCAAGATTTAATGCAATCAAAATAAAGTGAGATATATCTCAATACAAAATAAAAACCTAAAATTTTTTTTTGGAAAATGCATGTCACAAATTAGTTTTAGAAATATGTTTAATCTCAGATTAAAACATGCTGAATTTAATCCAAAAATAAATAGGTATCTCACAAAATACTAAATAAATAGGTATCCAAAATTTTTAAGTTTAAAATAAAGATTACTAAGTATTACTCATCAGTAAAAAGATTTTAGGTTTCATAAGTTGGTCATATTACTATAAAAATTTCCTTGAAAAATAAAAGTTATTCCTCATTTACTTTCAATTTTATTAATTGGGAACAAATGATCCAACATTGTGGATTCTCCAGAAATCTCATGCTGCACACTGAAAATTGGTGCAAACTGTAAGAAAAATATATTACATACTGCATACAGCAACATTCAGTAATTACTAGTTTTGTGTAAAACACATACTTCCTCTATTTCCAGTTATCATACGAAATGTTAACATAAAGCTCTTTCCTGGGATTTGAAAATCTGTTTAACCGCTTGATCTCAACATTTAATGTGATTCTCATTAATTTCTTTTAAGCCAAACTAGCAACTACTGCCAAATGGAGAAGCAATGTTAAGCCAGCCTTGGGACATCTTAATTCTCTTCGGTGTTTTTGGGTACCAAGTATATACTTCCTACAATTATTATCGAACTAAATATAAAAAATTTATTATGGATTTAATAAATATATTTACTACTTCACATTCAAAGATTAAATATTTTTTTGTTTCTCACAGTGAAACAAAATATTTTACATGCAAAACATGATTTTTGAACAGCATGTGAGAATTTGAAAAATACTCTTATATATATGCAAAAAGTCCACTTTGACCTAATGCTAGAATAACATTTTCAATGCTTGAAAATCTTTGGTTCAATTATATTCATTAGATATTGAAATTGGATATTGGATTTCTGCTTGTTTATATACAAGTGTTGGAGTGTGCTCTTAAGAAATTTCTTGGTTTTCTCCCTTGTGTTAATACTAGTTACTGATAAGACATCAAAAATCACATTCATTTGTTTAATTTTTGAAAGGTCAGATTATGACTGCAATTCTAAGTTTAATTCTTATGGCAAAAATTGATTTTGAAAATTATCTAACTATTTAATCATTTATATATTATCATTAATTATTCTTACTGCTAATTTTTTAATTTATATGCTTTTTTTAATTTATATAATACATATGATAATTAAATTTTTATGCTAATTTTGTTGACAAAGCATAAAAAAAATCAGTTCAAGATGCTTTCTTATCGATCATTAATACCCTTGTTTATTGTGGTTATTTAAAAATATAATAAACTTCATTAGTACTGAGAAATTTTTTCCCACATTTGTATTATCTTTTTTTATGCAGTTTCATTTGTTAGACATTTAAAATAATAAATTTTTCAGTTTTTCTGTTAATGGGAATTTTTACATCTTCTCTATTGATAAAGTTGCATATGTATTGCTTTCAATACTAGATTTTAATGTTCTGTAAATAAACTGTACATAGATCTTTTGGAAAGAACTTGTAGGTACATTTTTGTTTATCCATCATGTTTAACCCTCTAAAATTAAGCACACATTATTTTACTAAACCATCTGTTCTTTATGTGTAACTTTCAACCTATTTGTTTTATTACTAATTAAAGATTTTTATTTTTTCAAATTAATGTAATTTTATCAATATGAATGTGGTTAAGTAATAAATTTTGTCCTTTATGAAATTGTTGTAATTCTTAGAGAGTTAAAATTGAGACTTTGTATTAAAAATGTCAACTTTAATTGAAAGTAAAAATTAATTTGTAAACTATAATTTATTCATACAACAATAGCCATATCAAAATTTTCTTGGTAGTTCAATGTTTTTAGGTATTTTATCAAAACTATAAAAAAAAGTAATCATACTTTCTTAAATTAACCGAGAGTACAGTTGTTTCACAAAATGAATTATATTTTAATCTAGTTGTAGCTGTGACAAACATAGGAAATAATTTGTGAAATAAATTTTATAGAGTATTTAAAAATTTATATTTATTACAAGAAAGTTTTCTGTGCTCATATTGAGAAAGAAACAAATTAACCATAAGTGTATGAATCTTTCAATATTTTAATTCATGTAAATAAAAAATAATTTCAGGAAAAAGCATATGAAAAGAAATATAATTACCAATAACATATTTAAATCTTATTTATGCAAATTTTTATTTCTTGTTTATTTCTGCCTATTAGAATTTGCCTGTTAGATCAAATTCCACACTTGCCTCCTATCTTATTTGCATCTATTACTCTTACTCCTTTATCTTCTAATCTGCATATGAAACTTTGATGATACTCTTAAAAGTTGAAAATTGGAAATATTAGTGCAAAATAAAACAATAAAGTTGATGATTTAAATACTGTACATTTTAAAGTGTAAACAAATAGTATTAAAATTTAATTTCAAACTTTAATTAAAAACAGTTTTTATTTTTTTTACTTTTTGTTTGCAAATTAATTGTGAAGATTTGCTTCAATTTTCTGTTAATTATTTTATTTTTATAAATTGTACTTTAAATGTTCTGTTTAATTATTAATATTTATTATTAAACATTTATATTCTTATTAGTATAGTTTTGAAAATATATATTTATTATAAGTAATGTAGACATTTAAGATTCAGCTGATAGAAATGTTTAAATTTTTTTATATTACTATTTTGCAGGCTAAGTACTTAAAAATTATTCTTGGTTTTGGTCATACATTAATCATATTGACTCTTGTTTATTGCAGACATTTATCAAAATTTTGACAAAGAAAATGATGTAAATCTAATTATTAATAATTTGTTTGAAAAATATTTTGAAGTATGTAAATAGTTTTAGTAACTTTCTGAACAAGAAGAGGAATTAAAAATCTTAATCTCATATAAATATTTATTTTTTATTAGTATTATTATGGAAAGTAAAAAAAATTTTATTTACTTATTTTGTGCATAGTTATATTTTTCAAAATTTTTACTATACAAAACAAGTTTTTACTTAAAACCTTTTACTTTTATTGACAAATTGTTTGTTTTAATAACATAAATCATCAGTTGAAAATATGCAAATACAAAAAGTTAATATAATAATAAAATATGAGTATTTACATCAAATCATTTTAGATATTTAAGCATTTAATTTTATGAAATAAAAATATTTTACTGATAAATTGAAAATATTATAATTTTCATTTGTAAGAGCTTTTAAATATTTTTAAGTTTTTATTTATTCATATTTTTAGCTTCTGAGAGATAAAGAGGATTGGAAAGTTCTTGCATCATACTATCTGAAGACACTTGTCATGTGGATGATCCTGGACAATCCCGACAAGGATTATTGGAAGGAAGATAAAATGTTTGAAAGATTCCTTGAGGTAATCTTACACTTATATTTTTAAACATGTTTTATTAATTATTTTCACAAAATTTTGGAATTTAATAAAAATTTATGTGTGTAGTTTCGTGAATATAAATTGTTATGTATAAACACAATATCTAATTAAATTACAATTTTTCACCAGATTTATTTGCTTTAGCTTACAAAGTCAATTAAAGTTATAATTGGTTGCATGTTTCAAATTATAAAATTTTCTGTATTTAAAATAACTTCTAAAACTTATTTTTTTAAAGTGCTTCATTTTTGTTATTCTTTCAAATGCCAATTCCCAAAAAATTATAAGGAAGTATAATTGAAGTTTGAAGGACTATAAATAAATTTAACTGTGTTGTTTCAGTTCGAAATTTAAATGAAGTCTTTAGAAATTGTACACAAATTAAGTTTGAATTCAGTTAGAATGAAAATTGAATTATCTGAAATTATATTTCCAAAAAAAATGTTTTTTTTTTTTAAATGTATTATTAACAGTATTATAGTGGTCTTTTTTAAAACTTCTCACACTTCTTTATTTATATTATTTTATTGAGCAAGACTTTAAATCTAAGCATTATCTCTTATATTTCATCATTTATTTCCCTGCATTAAGAGGAAATAGATTGAATATTATTTTTAAATACTTGATATTCATACCTCTTGTGGAAACGCTGGATTTAAAATTATTTCAAAGTGTTTATGATAATTCATTTGGAATTTGGTATGGAACTATATTTTCAGGATATCAAAAAACGTATGCTGATTAGAATATAACTTAGATATTATATGCTGCTCTTTTTCTGTATATTTTTCTTTATCAGTGTTACATGTACTATTTTAATTTTCAAAATGGTATTCATTTTAACATGTGATTCAGGTACAGCTAATATGGTTCATTTAAGAAAGAATATTATTTCTACTCTGTGTAAGATTTATTTTTAAATCAGGCTAGTTCTCAAGTATTGATTATTTTGTATTTTTATGTACCCTAAAAAACCTGAAATTCGATTAATTCTGTCTGAAAAATTTTAAGATTCTTGTAAATATTTCTGAAAGTTCTTCTAATTTATAGCATTTTCTGTTTGAAGTGATTTGAGGAGTATATTTTTACTTAACATCTCAATTTTTCCATTGCAATAATTTTACAAGAAATAATTTTTAATTGTTATAAAAATATATTCTGACTTAAATATAATTCCCTAAGAGCTCATTAGATTTCCAACTTGAATGTTCAACTATAATGTCATGTTCATTAATTCATAATTTGACAAGTCTTGTGGTATGGGTTGGTGCATTATCATCTAGGAAAGTTTTGTCTCCTGCATATTTACAGGAAACAAAGTTTGTATCATAGAAGAACCTTGTCTGCCAAAGTTTCTCTATATTTCTTCCCAGTGATTCTTCCTTTCAAGGTTCTTATTAGTCTTGCAGAAAACGACACTTTTGCCTGTATCATGACAGATTCACATCTATGCTTGACTGTTAAAAGGAGGCGGTAAAATTTAATATTGTTAGTGTCCTCCAGACATAAATCTGTTTTGTAGGGAAAAGTGTGAAACGATTCATCTGATTGTACTATTGTTCATTTATCAAGTAACTAGATTTTATTAATAACATTACCGAAGAGACGTTTGGCATTAACATCTGCAGCAAGTTGCTTGGAAATTATTATGCCGAGCTGGCAACTAAATGGTTAACCCTCTGACTCCCGGTTTAATAGTTTACATGTTTGAATCTCACTTTGGGTTTGGATGTTGGATGTCCCAGTCTAATTAGCCTTTGTGTCCAGAAGACAACTATTGAGCAACAAACAAGTTCACACAATTCTTCAGAATTGCTACTTTACTGTAAACATTCTGTTTATAAGAGTGTTTTGTAACTGTAATCGTTGCCATTTGAGAATCCAGATGGTGATAGAGTTCTATGATCACTATTGCTGCAATTGTTCGTAATAGACATTACAGTACTGCCAGTTTCTTTTTTTATCTATTGTTCTATTATGCTGACTTTGTCTTGCTGTGTTGTTCATATTTGCCTTTGGCTGTGATTAGAAGGGTAACCATATATTCTCCCATACTGGGTTGCTGCTCCATGAGTTAGGGATGTGCCCACATTAATCTGTGACATCCACAGTCTTTCTGATAGTATGGTGTTGATGTGGAGAGTGCCAGCTCAGGTGTGATCTTGTTACCTGACTGGTTTAAAATTATAATACGGTTTGTGATGGGCAAGTATTCCAAACCCATTAATCATAAGGTACAGTTTGGAACTCACTTGCTCACACTATGAACATGTTGTTTATGTGCTATCTTGAATTTAGACACCTTATCTCTTGGAACACCTAAACATTGGGATATTTCGATCATACTTGTTTCATCTAAACAGGCTCCTACAATTTAGTCTCTTTTGAAGTCTGAGAGGTTTGATATTTTATGCTTTTGAAAAAAATCCCAAACTTACAAACTTCAATAAAGCTACCACATACTACTAAAGTATATACATTTCTCTTTATAAATTCTGCTATTTATTATTTTACTTTAATGTTTGTGGAGCACATTAAAAAATTTCACTTATTCACAAGTAAGTCCATTGTTATGATAATCTCTTGTATGTGCATATATATAGTCTAACTTTTAACTGTATTCTCCATCCTTAAAAAAATAATCAGTTTATATATTTATTCATATTTTAGGCTCTACAAAAGCTGTCTGTTTGCATGGAGCAGAAAAAAATAGCTTACTTTTTCAATAAAAAATACAATTTGATATCTAAAATAAATACTCAACAAGCATCCAATATTCACAACAGATTGAAGTATTTTATCAGGATTTTTAGAGAAGAACCTAGGCGTATGAGGGAAGTATTTCAAGTAAAGTGTGTGTCTCAAGCATCAAGTTATTGAGAAAATTAATTACAATATAAATATTAATTATTTTATTGTTGTAATTCTGAAATTTCTTAATGAAAGATAATTTTCATCCATTGTTGTGGGATTATTGCACAAGCTCATTATCTATAACATACAAAATCTTTTGAATTGTAATTTTAACTGTAAAAAGATTTCTTATACTGGTATTATTCTTATAGTGGTATTAAATCAAATTTATAATTCTTTCATGTTTAATTATGTTTGTATTGTTATTACTCTCATTATGTTTTTCTCACATTTTCTTGACCATGTGCACATATGATAAATTATACCAATATTTTGTTACAAAATTTTATTAGTTGCTTGCAGCTTTTTACTTCAAATCACTTCTTATTTTTTATCAACTTTATAAAAATATTCATTATTTTTGTAAAAAATTAATAGATTCACTTTTTACTAAAATATTTGCTGCTGTGTGTTTCTCATGATATATGTAATTGTTGATTAATATAATTTTCTTTACACTGATTTTATAAGTTTTATAATTTATATATTTCATAAATGTAGGGTTTTATATGAAATTTAAATTAGATAGGAATTCATTGATATTTGTTGTCATCTTTCCATCTATCTAATCTGTTTTAAAATTAAATAAAATTATTAAAAAAAAAGTATTTTTCTTAATTTTTATGTGAAATCTAGAATAAATCCATGATTATTTCTAATTATTTAATAAAAGACATAGCTATGTTTATAATTATAAAACTTATATATTGATATCAAAAATTATGTTTTTCTTGTGTTGAGGTTTTTAGAAATAAGATCTTATAATTTTTATAGTTAATAAGAGTTTTGTGTTAACAAGTTACCTTACTGTGATGTTAATCATAGTAAGTTGTGAATCAGAACGCTATGTAGATATTAATTATAAACACTTTTTGTCACCAATTGATGATTTCATATTACTTCCATATGTTGAAATGGTGATATTTATAAAAACATTATTAAGCAGCTTTTTTTATTTGAAACTTTTATGATGTATTTGAAGGTTTTTTTACATGTGTTTATAAGTAGTTTTAAAATGATTATTTTTATTAATATTTGTGTGTGATATTCATATTTGAATCATTTTAAATTAAGCAAGTATTTTTATACTGTATGTTTATTAATTTAGTATTATTTTTTGCTTTGTATTTGTTTCTTTATTATGAAAAGATTTAAATATAGTCAATTGTATTAATAACTTGTGAAAGAAAATTTTATTTAGAAACTACCTTGGTTTAATGTAGGTATTAATAAAAAATTCTAGTAATTTTGATGAATGTGCAATATTTTGTTATATTAAGAAATTTTATCATCTAACAATTGATATATCAGTATTCTATAAAAAGACATTTATTTTATGAATAAAAATTTTGATTTAGAAAAGATTTTAAAATGTGTTTTTATGAGAATGATGCAAAATAAATAAAATTTATAAGTATTATATTTTTTATATGTAAAAATAAATTGTAATTGTTTTGCTTGTAAAATAATAAATGATGTTTTTCATTTGTCTTATGTTATTTATTTTTCATTTTAAAACTTTTAAATATGTGTATGATGAATTTATTCGAAAATTACACATTTACAAAATATATTGATCAAATTGGCTTTTTTTAAAGCTACATTATTTTTTATTTTTTGAGAGAAAAATTTTTTTATTAATACACATAACCATGTCATTGAAAAAATCTCTCTTTTGATTCCATTTTTTTATTTTGTTAATTATTGTAAGTTGTGATAAAGTACTGAGTATAAATTCTTCATAAAATTTTATTTTACTCCGATTACATTTTATTTCTGCAACTGCTTATTAAATCACTTGAGAAATTTTTATTTTTATTCCTGCATTAGAATTCACTAGTATGTTGTAAAAAAAAAAACTTTCTCCCACATAATCTTATGCTAAAATGTATTGGCATAGGTTGAAAAGATAATCATTATCTGTAATCATTAATGATCATTGTCTATGAGCAGTCATAGCTTTGTTGAATGATTGTAAATAAATTTTGAAATCATACACACTTATATCAGATTCCATCTTTAATATTGAATATCTTGTAACACACAGTGGCCAACTTTGCAACTAATGGCTTCCCTGTAAATAAGACCTTTTAGCATCCATCAAATATGAGAATATTCTTCATGAATAATATGCTATATTCAAATATTGCAAAGGTGGAAATTAATAATAACTCAAATACCTATCATACTGATATGTATGCAGGAAACCAAACCTATCCCATAGTATTAAATAATGAATAATAGTGAACATAATCATAATATTTCTTATAAGAAAGCTGGGGGATAAAACCAGACAGATAATAATGTAATCCTATGTGCTTTGATAAAATAGTTTGGTTTTCATTCTTTTCTCTCAGGCATGTTGTTAAAGTTTATTTTAAACTATCGATCCTGGTGGAATTAGCCTTCGTGTGCAAGAAGTGACAATAGAATAACGAACATAAATTCAGGATTAAGAGAAACATGTCAGGAGGCCCAATCAATTGTTGCCAATATAAAAGAAAAATTGATTACTTAAGCAGTGCAGTGCTGTATTATAGATTGGACAATAAAGTACATGTCTTTGCTGAGATTTTTTATATTTGGATCAACTGTGATTGCTGTTTAAATCATGGTTTACTCAAATAACTCTGCAAAGAAATAATTCAGGAGATTGAATCATAATTTTAACGTTATATTAAAATGTAAACAATGTATATTACATTCATTGTTTACTACTTTTATTTTTGGTGTATTTTTAAATGCATAAAATATGCTATAATAAACCAAACTTATACTATATCATTCTGCAATTACTTTTTGCATGCAAAGGCTAATTAGTTGGGAGCTCCAAATTTAAAATAAATTCTGAAATATTACAAACATCCATGTCTCACCAAATTAGTGGCACATTATCAATCAATTATGTTCTATAACTGAAGTCGCAGTGAATCTCTCCTTTTATCAACATAAAGTAGAATCATGCAGGGCAGTTGTCATTATTTAAAAAAAAAACTTTAACTCTGGAGAATACAGCTCTATCATTCTATAGTCTATGTGTCTGTTACTGGATGCAATTTTAGGCGGAAACGTGGTGAGGTTAGTCAATGGAAACTTGGAAATCCATCGACTGGTAATTTCCCCATTGTATACGGAAGCATACAAGATGCTAGGACGTACTTGCAAAAATCGAAGGAAAAGTTTTATAAGACAACTTGCGGATGCATCAATACATTAATGAAGTTACTGAAACCGCAATGTCGCCTTTAGACTGTGATGTGTTTTATTTTTCTCATCACTTCACCATATTCAGTACACTGCTTGCATGTAGAAGAGTAAATAGAACAAGTGTGGTGTTCTCTTCTCGATGGGATACTGTGAGTAAATTTACATCTTATCACTTCTGCGTTGTTTCCGTAACAAATATCAGAATCCCACTAGTACTTCCTCTCTTAGAAAGTTAATGGTGACATACGTTACATCTGCTAATTTCTTTCCATATGCGGAAATGATTTTTTCCCCTCATAACATTTTGTGCTCGACAATTAATTTTGCATAATATTATAAGCTGCATTAACTTTGTGATTTGCATCTGTTTCAACCAACTTCTTGGTGTGTGCACTGGCTTACTTCCCTGTAAATGAAAGTGGGCTCTACCAGTTAGGTGGCAGCTTCTTGTGGGAGTCTTCGTAGATTAGAAGCAGGAACAAAGTGGACTTTACCAAAATTCTTCTTGCCAAGTCCAAAGGTATTTCACTTCAAGGACATTGCGATCACAACCTATTTAATATACCTCAGCCCCCTTTAATGAACACAGTGGATCGTAGGTTAAATAATTCCTTCCGATAATGAGAACGAAGTCCTAACCAAGCAGCCCATTCTTCTTGGTGTTAAAACCATACTATATGAGCAACTCATTTTTATATCCAATCTTTTATGGGATTTTTGTGAGAGAGAATTTAATAAATTCATTATTATGTATCTTTTATTTTAAACTTCCTTGATTTTTTTAGAACATCTATTTTTAATAAAATAAATACTGAAAATCAACTGCTTACTTATTAATAGAAATGTAGAATTCCCGGGAATTTTCGGAAAAAACCGGGAATAAACTCAACCAATCATCTTTGATTTAATGGATTGTCTTGTCTTACAGGTTTAATGGATTATCTTATCTTACATATATGAAGAAGAAACTACGTAAATATGTATGTATATATATACATCTGTTGTGGTATGAAAATTAATTAATTTTCTGCTGAAAAAACAAAAATACTTGTTAAAATAATAATCAAAATTAAGATTTAATAAAAAATATCGTGATACATTTCTCAGGACTGACAAAATAAATATTGACATTTCCATGTTTCAGTCTTCATAAATTCATTCTAAGAAAGAAATAAAATAAATATTTTCGCAACATTAATTTTTGTGTGTGTGTGTGTGAAGATAATTTATAAATTTTTATTTTCCTGGAAAGCTTCCTATTGACTTAATTAATAGTAGAAATCATAAAAATACGAAGATTTTTATTTATTTTAAGAAATGCCTGATAAAAAAAAAATTTCTAAATCATCTGAGAAAAATTTCAGAACTTCCGAGAGAACTTTCAAAATTTTCGGGAATTTTAAAAAATTCCTAGGGGGATATTCCGGGAAATAAGCCTGGTTTTTTTCCCTCCTTTACAACACTTTATTGGACGTTCGATTAGCTGTAATGAATGCATCAGACGAATAATATTTTGAGTTATAAATGCAGTAATTAAATCCTTCAGAATTATCTTTTTAGACAGAATTTAGAATTTAATACTTATTTCTCTTCAGGATTTTTACTATGCCCTCTTATTCATAGTTCAGTTTTCTTATGCAAATTATAATTTCTTATAAAACAATTTGTAGAGAAACTGAGACATATAAGTTTAATTTTAATTGTTGGCAACATAATAGGCTAGGTCTTAAGTAATCACATTCATTTGATGTATTTATCATTATTGAAAGGGGAATCATGCTAATTTCATCAAATGAATATTAAATTGTTTTAGAATATACATGCAAGAGTTTTCCATAAATTTTAATAAACATTTTCTGCGAATTAAAACATATAATCTGTTTATTATCCTTAATTAAATCTTGGTCATTTTCATTAAAATATGAAATCAAACGAAGATCATTAAAAATAAATTTATTTATGAAATCAAGGACAAATATATTACGCTTAGAAGGGAAATCTGTAATAATGTAATTTCCTCGTCTACAGATAATTCGACATTTCATTTTTCTATTAAAATATATTAAAAATTTCCACAATCTGCTTTCAGTGATTTAATTTTTTGATTCGCATAATTAATTGCGCCTTTCGCTAAGTCAGGACTCAGCAGAAGCTTTGTTGCCATTTCTATCTCGGTAGATGATAAATTTCTTCTTTCGGATGTATATTTCGAATGTACTAATTTTCCTGCGGCAAATGATATTTTCTCACTAATGTATTGCATCAACAATTCCATTTGTTCTATTAATTCCGTAGAGACTTCTAAATCACCCACTATACCAAAGGAAAGGCTGAGAAAAAATTGTCGTAAAGAGTTTTCATCGTCATAAGTTGTCTCGTCAAATTGTTCTTCCGAATATAAATGATCGTTTTCTAATAAATTTGAATGAAGGCATTGAAGAGATTCCAGTTCTTTTAAGGATTCCTGTAGATATATCGGACTGTCTAGGAATGACAAATCCTTGTTAAAAGCTTTATTTTCCTGTAAAAGAAAAATTATAAAAGGAATCAGTTATGTATCACAATTTATGAATAAAATTTTTAAAAATTTCCATGCCTATGTAGAATGAGCTGCCAATTCAGTCTTTCTAGACAGATTCTGGATTCTGCCCTGATTATCTCGCGACCAAATTTCATTCCCCTGCAGATCAATATCAAAATTGAGGTAGTAGATCCTCTGGTGGGGCCATCTATAGGAAGAGTTTAGAAACAAATCGTTTTTTCACCTTCGTGGAGTTCTGGTTAAACGGAAGATGCACCCTTCTGACTTAAATTCGCATAGCCATCGGAATTGCAAGATTGACTTGTCCAAGTGTCATAAGTAACAACAACAAACTGGATAAAGATTAGGATTATCAATAAAAAGGTATAATATTTAACTATTTTACTCTTAAAGTTTCTCTAAGTCTCTCTTCTTAAAGTCTCTTTTATTTTACTCTCACCCCCTATCCATGATTGGTACAAGGTATCAAAACCGGGTTTGTCCCTTGAGCTTCCTTGTGACAGACGTACCCGGACTACTCTCTCAAGATTTGCTAGTGATCACATCAATTACCTCACTTACAACGAGGGCAGGAAAACCTTCGTCATCTGCACCAAGTGCCAAAGTCATCAGGCCTCTCCTGAGCACCTTTTGGATTGCATGGGTCTCTGTCTAAGGAGGATCTCTTTAGCAATCCTCTCCTAGTCTTCGACTTCCTTACAGTCAATGGGCTTGTGGATCTTGTCTGACTCCGTCAGACAGTGAGGATAAGAAACAACAACACTAAAGTATGATCTCAATTTACAGTTTTAAAATCATTTATAAATTTTTAAGAGAACTTTGGTAAGGTAGAAAAAATAAATTCCTGAGAAGGTTATCGTAAAAAGAAAAACAGCAAATCCTGGAATGGATGAGTTAAATGACCTATAGATTCCAAGGCTTTTGACAAGTCTTGTTATCAACAAAAGCTTCGTTGAAAATCTAATACAGCTATATTACAATGCCTTTTTCGATAAAAATGATGACAGTGAATGTTCTCATGGGAATTATCGGTTTTATATGAATAAGATACACATATTAATAGATGGATTAATCAACAAAAAATTAACAAGTGTCTAAGTTTAGCTGTTGCTAGATTCCTTCATAAATGTGATTTATTTGCATAGTATTGAAAAGCTGTGTTTCATTGACGTAGCATCGCAAAATGCAGAGAAGTTATCATTAAGAACGTCATAAAAGTCATGAAGATTGAATTCATCATTGTATTTGGTTTCAGGGTTGAAAATGTCTCTTATCATCCACTGATAAAAAGAAGGAACTTGATGTTATCTCTCGTAATATGATGGAAATGACAGTTATAACATTTGTGAATTGCTTATCTATGAAAAATCAGATTGGATAGAAAATCCAAGCTAGTTAGATATCTTTTTTACGTCAGGCGACACACAAAGCAAACCAGAATAGTGAAGGAACAAAGTTAGGGAATGATATCAAATCGCATGAATTAATTACATCACGGAGTAAGCAACTTTACAGTGAATTCAATTCAGCGTTAATTAAAATTAATCATAAACCTCTGTAGTTAAACTTTTGAAATGAAACATGGCCTTTATTTTAAGTTAACCGGAGACAAAAATATTGATCTGTTTCATTCTATTCAAAGAAGCTTTTTTTTAATTCGATCTCCGACAAACAGTATGTTTACATACAAAATAAGGATTTATTTAGATAGGAAGAAGTGTTACACCAAATGGAGAACCCCCACTATTTTATTAGGATTATATTCTAAAACCACTGAAGGAAGGACTCATCGTAGGCTAGTGTTAGGGCAGTGCTCTTAGGAGCAGAGCATAAGGTAAAGGGTTCCTTACCAGTCACTGTTGAACAACGATCATTCCTGCAATTGTGTCTTTCATTGTGGATGCTTGAGATTTTTCCAGGAGTCCTTCCAGTTACCAGTGAATACGACCCACTATCTATGAAAATTCCTCACAGGAGGCAATCGTCTGTTAAGCTCTCACGTAGTGTCAGAATCACTTGATGAAAATAACAGTAAACACTATATCAATTAGACTACAAAATCATCTTTTAAAATTTTGCTGTAAAATTGTCCGTACAATCAATGCCAAATATCTCTTTAGCATAATGGTTTGAGTGGTTACTTGATAAGCTTTTGTAAAATAAACACCCCATCGTCAAAAGTGATAAGCCTAAGATGAAGAAAGCATACAGTCATCACCTACATCCATTATCTCCCTTACGCCACCCTTTGTGGCACAGGTGCCGTATAATCCAGGATGCCAAATTCAGAAATTGGCGATTTTTTGGCGGATTTACTTATGTATCTAGCAACCTCGTTTTCATTACGTCATACATAGGAAGACCTATAAGAATTATCGAGAAAATTGTATTTTGGTAACCCTAGTATTTACGTCATCGTGGTCGTCAGGATACGTCATCTTGGCAACATTTCTTCATCGCCAAAAAAATTCAGAATTTAGAATCATGGATTATACGGCACCTGTGCCGAATCTGCTTGTGAACCTTGTTCTTTTTTAGTTTTTAATAATTATTTAAATTAAAAATCTATGCGTTAATATTTAAGTGAAGAGGGTGCTTCATTTTCGAATTGCTCATTGGATATATTTCTTTTATATTGCGAATATTTTATATTTACTTTGGAAAACCATGTTTAGCGCCCTTTTTTTACTATTATCGCCAAGTTGTATATAGATAGAAATATATACCACATTTACATATATATATGCCTCGGTATCAGCCCATAAATTTTCATTGTCTTCTGTAGTCACTAAGTTATATTGGTTCTATATTTTGTTTCTTAGTAATTATTATTACTGTTGCTGTTATTATTATAAGCTTATATTAGTTTTAATATATATCGAAAATGATGTAAAGCTAATTTTACTGTCATACCTCGATATAAACTCCAGTAGTTGGCTTTGATTTTTCACTATTTTCATTCGTCTCTAAAATATAACATGCTGCTTGTATATCATTCGCAAATATTTTATCTTTTTCGTTTTCTGTTCGATTGACTACTTGCTTTTGATTTTTCCTTGAAAATTTAGAATTAGAGCGATAATACGGAAGTGTGTTTCTTAATTGTTCTGCACATCTCCTCACATTTGATTTTTTCCAGTTATTTTTTGTTTGAGTAACTTTATCAGATGTTGATATCCTACGAAATGTTGTATTTTCAGAAGAATTGGAATTTCTATCAATAATAATTGGCTTAATTACTCCAGAAAAATTATTATCTGGTTCTATGCTTAATCCGTCGAAAAAATTAATGGCTTTCCCAAACAAAGTTAGCAAACACGAATGATCAGTCATTGAATATTTGATAAAATTGAAATACGAAGAAATTATTTACAAGGAACAATTCAAGATGAAGAATAGTTTATGGCTAGATTTCTATGATCATAGAGTGTTACTTTTAGATTATTGCGATTTTCATATTTTGATATGATTGATTATATACTAGGGTATCTCTAGTCGATTCAAAATATCTTAATGCAATCAACTACTCAAAAAATTTTATAACATGATCTTGTGACGGGATTCCAACCTGATCTGGCATCTTTCACTTTCAAATTACATATAATATTAGGTGATGGAATATAAAATCGTACTGGTAGATTACAGTTACATATTTCTTTTCAGTACGATTTTCTCTTGTTAAGATTTGGAACGGTAAAAATCATAGTAGCTGTAGGCACAAAAAACAGGTGAGCGCAGAGTTACATTAGACTGTACCAATTGATTAATGGGTTGTTAGGACAACAGTAATTGTTATTTTGGGCACTAGATGGGGTACCTGTGAAGCTGAGTTCAGTAAATCTGTTAAATACATGTTTTACATGGTCATAACGAAATCGAATTCTATTACATTAGTAACAAATGTTGCATTTATTTTATTTAAGAACACTTAATAATTGTTAATTAATTAAAACACTTAATAATTTTCATATAATTTATATTTCAATTTTTGTATTTTTAATTTCCTAACTTTTAATTGTATGTCAGTGTTCCTGTAAACCACAACTTACGACGGTATTTGTGAAAAAACGTTGTTTTTTAGAACCACTTTTAATTACTGTACTGACGTAATTGGTTTTTGCAATATCAATAAACATTCGGTAAATGCTGAAATTTTTGGGCACAGATGCCGTATAATCCAAAATAGCAAATTCTGAGGTGGTGATTTTTTTGGCGGATTTTCTTATTTATCTTTCAATCTAGTTTTTATTACGTCACACAAGTATGGAAACCTATAAGAATTACGCAAAAAGTTTTATTTTGGCAACCCTAGTATTTACGTCATTGCCCACGTCACACTACGTCATATTAGCAACATTTCTTCATCGCCAAAAAAATCAGAATTTTGCATCCTGGATTATATGGCATCTGTGCCAAGTTTTCCTGATTCTAAAAACCTTATTAATGAACCTAATCAACGAATAAGAATTTAAACTGAGTGCGAGTAATTGTAATGCACCTAATGGGGTTGATCTTTACCAATGTCAAATACCATATAATTTTGAACAATGATCAAACTACGAATCGGTCACCTGATTTGGTATCCTTTTCTCAATAATGCCTCTTTGTAAAGTAAAGATATATTTGACCTTATACATATTTAAAACATATAGATCTTATTAGAGACATTTGACTGGGTAAAAGAAAATTAAATGCATTCAGTTTCTTTATCACACTGAATTTTACCAGCCAAATCACAGTAATAAAATATATAGTTATATCCTTGCAAATATTGTTCGAAACAAGAACTATTTGACCTTGTTATTCTGGTGGAAATTGCGTCATTCCACGTCACTCGAGATCATTTTTTCAACTTGTCTCTAATCAAGTGGAATTCACAGTGATGCACTTATTTCTAAATTTATATGTATTTGGATAGATCCATCAATCAATTCTAAATTCCGACTCGCTTTCCAAGTTTTTTGCTAAGATGACGATATTTGTTTTATGGTTTTATATTATATATCAAGCCCAAAATCACAGTGAGAGAGAATAAACCATTACCTTTCAAATACTTGCGAAATCTGGCGGGGCACTTCGAACCAAGGGTACCAGAAAGCTTCAAACAGCTCTTTCTCGCTTCATTAGTGGAAATATTAAAGCTCTCGTTTTTCATCAGGGACAGAAGAACTACCCGGATTGTCACTGGTGAGGAGCCGTGAAGGCCTCCCTTAACCATATTCTAAACTGCTTGGATTTTGCCAAAAGTGACATTCTTAAAGATCCTACACTATTTTTGGACTTGTTGGAAATAATGAGTTTTATGTAAATGGTCTAGCATTGCTTGATCATCTGGGATTAGCAACAACAGCAACAATATACTTACGAAATAAATATCGTGATTTTTGAGAAAAGATCAGCAGTCATCATAATATTAGAGATTATGAGTACAATAAATATAATTATTTTATGCTCTATCAGATCAAACTATAAAGAATGTATAAATAAAAACGATGCCAAAAGTAGCTTATGGAAATGAAGCGGGAAACTATATTTTTCAATATCCTGTTATCTTTAAAATGTACTGATATGTGTCCTTAAAAATTGATTGATGTCTTCAATACCTTATAAAAGTAAGATATAATATTAAAAACTGTATAGTTTTTATAAATAATATACATATATTTTAAAAGGTAATTTGTAATTTATTGGCGGGATTTTGATAATTTGCTGTTGAGCTAATTATTATTTAATGCAAACTAGTTGATGGTAAATTAAAACTTACAATAATTGATATTCAAAATAGGTACTTTTTATTTCGCCATCTCAAATTTCACTAAAGAATTATTTTTAGCGAAAAGAAATAGAAAAAAATTAATGAATAACTCTAATTGTTACGAATTAATATAAAAATATAGCACAGATGCCGTATAATCCAGAATGCCAAATACGAAGTTTGGTAATTTTTTTGGGCGAATATTCTTATGTATATGGCAAACTGGTTTTTATTACGTCACAAGTATGGAGACATATAAGAATTAAGCAGAAAATTCTATTTTGGTAATCCTAGAATTTATATCATCATGCACGTTACAATACGTCATCTTGGCAGCATTTCTACATCGCCAAAAAAATTCAGAATTTGACATCCTGCATTATATGACATCTGTGTCAAAAATATAATATGATATTTATAAAATAAGACAAAAAGTTGCTTTGAAAACATGATAGCTAAACATTGCCGTCCTTTTTAGGAGCTGGTAGTATCATTTACCAACTTTATCACATGAATCGATTAAGAATCGATGAATCGATAAAAATTGAATAAATAACTCCTTCAAATATATGTTCACATAAACCTGTTTATACATATTATGTAAATAATTGTAAAGCTGAATATACAGAGGCAAATTAATATCGTCAAATCGGGCAAGTTATTCACAATTTGAAACTGACTAAATAAATTTTTATTCGAAAACATTAAAAGTTAATAAGAAAAAGAAGGAAGTTTGGAAAGAGAGTAGAAATAGTTAACATTTTGCCGTGAGCTTTTTCATTGTGCATATTTGTAACAAATATCATAACACAGTTTTTTTTAAAAAAATCCTAGTAGTGGATCAAATTATTGTATGATTGAATTATTTAGACATAATATAAAAAGCTTCTAAAAATGAATTCGGAATTATTAATTATACTGGAAACTGAAGAACATAATATCGATATTAAAAAATAAATGCTCAAACATACAATTTCAAATTTCAAAAAAAATAAATAAATAAATAAAAATAAATAAAAAAACAAACGTTTTGCTCAATTTTACTAAGATTTATTATGAAAATAATATATATATATATATATATATATATATATATATATAGTATATATATATATATATATATATATATATATATATATATATATATATATATATATATATATATATATATATATATATATATATATATATATATATATATATATATATATATATATATATATATATATATATATAATCATGTCTCCGAATCGCATTATTGAGCAATTAAGTAAGATTTACCAAGCAAAATCCATCTTCAAAATAATTTAAATCCTTATTTCTGTAAATTATCAGGAAAGTCACGAAAGTTTGGCGGAGAATTTTTCATTTCCCAGAAAAAAAATTGATGCTAAATAGTATAACACTTCAACCAATGGCATCACATTGCCTCCAAATACCATCAGTCGTAAGAAATGATCGAACCAATTTTTGCCAATTGAGCGCCAATTTTTGGAAATTGGCGGTTTATCATTCTCTTGGATTTTTGAGCATTCCATTAATCCGAAAATGGAAACTCGAGTTATATTGGTATCTTCATGAAAAGTAGTTCAACATTTAAACTTTGTCAAAACGTCATTGAAGAATTTTAGCCCTACTGCTCTTAAATAGTCTCATATTGTAATGTTATGCTATTTATCGAGTATCAAAAATAACACCCAGAGACTTTACTTCGGATAAAACCATAAAAATTAATGTCAAGGATTAATCTCCATCATTTCTATATCAATTAAATATTTGTATTTCTCTCTTCAATGTGATCTATAAGCACATATTTGGCATAAGGCTCTAAAATAGCCGTCCATAACCTAACCTAACCTAATTTAATCAATCGGATGGCAATAAAAGTTAATGCAAAATTTCGTTATTAATTACAAATATTCATAATTTACTAAAATATTAGTAATTTTTACCTTCTTCAGTTCATAACAAAAAATTCATTTTCTACAATTTAAGAAATTAAAAACGTATTTGAAATATAGAATGAGCAAAAAAATAATCCACGAATTTTATCTTTGTTTAACAGCTCATTGTGAAAGTAAATTAATCATAAAATTCTATATTTCTGGACGTGCGCTAAATGGGACGAATGACATTTTTTTAATGCCTGACTGCCCTTAGGCCTTTGCCCTATTCAGCTCTTTAATGGGTGATAGTCGTTTAGTTAATATTTGAAAACAAAAAAAAATCATAAGAAATTTTGAAATGTTAATGAGTTTATTTTTTTAAACGATCTCTTAAAATCACATTATATCTGGCTTATCGATCTATATTTCAACTTTGGATACAATTATGTTTTTAATCATAAATTATAAAACTTCCTTTGACAATAATGGCAAATTCAAAAATAGCTAAGTACTTAGGAGTGAAAAGTAAGCATAATTTTATCAATTTTCTAACAGTTTTGATTAATAAGAAAAATAAAAAAAAATAATTATTGAATGTTTTGAAAATTTGTTAACAATAATAACAAATATAAATTATAAAAAATCCAGAAAAATATAAGGCTTTGAAGTCACTACAAATATTTTTTTACATTAATTAAAAAAAAACACTTGTTTTTAAAAATTACGCATTTAAAATCTTTTAAATATGCATTCAATTGATGTTCATACATAAAATAATTTTTTTACAACTCATTCTTAAAATTTAATAAAAAACGTCATTAAAAAGAATTATAAATACAAAAGAAACAATTCCAAACAATAAAATGTAATACCCCTAAAAATATTTACCATGTAATCACAGTTAAAATAAATATCTAATATTAATAATTTAAGTGAATAAATTATTTTAAAAGTAATATTAATAATTAATTAGTTTTGTAATTTAATAAAATTATTGATTTTTAATATATTTATAGTTTTGGAAATATCAAAAGTTTATGTTGTTTAGTTTTGATCCGATAGATGGCTGCACTGAAAAATAAAATAAGACAAAAGTAACCGTTAAAAAACTCTTCAATATGTGCGTCTCTTGCTCATTGTTTATTTTTATTTATTCACACATGACGTTGGTTAGGATATCCATTTCTTATTTGATGATTACATATTATTTTGTTAATACTCCTTTTTTTTTCTTGTTTACACATGCTTCATCTTAGTCATCCATTCCCATATTTTAGCCTTAACTAATCCTCTACAAGCTGTTACACCAATAATTTATGAATATTTAGTCATTATTAAAATACGATCGATCTGATTTGTTTCATTAATTCCAGATGCATTCTCCATATTGCGTTACGTTTTGGTTGCGTGATTTTATTCATTAATAAGTTCTATTGTCTTTAATATTTTATTTTAACAATTTAATATGAATTATCTAACAATAACACTTTAACAAATAACAATTTTCATGATTATATTCCATAAAATGAGTTCCACACCATAATACACTGGTGCCAATACGGTCTTCATTCGACCGCATCCAAATAGCAACTGGGCTAGATTCCCCATCGGATAGGGAAGATGCGCATCTCATTCCCCTTTAGGGATTTACTGTGGCTGAGTTGCCACACTCCATATGACAAAATGTATATTTAATATGCATCTTATTTCCTACTGCGAATTGTCCTAATATGATACTATCCTAATTTATTTCATTAATTTTAAATTTCTCTGCAGCATTATTACAATACAAATGTCATGTCCTTGCTCTAAGGTAAGTAATAAAGTATAAAGTATTAAAATAAGGTATACAGAGGGTTTTAACACATTTTTAGAACGATTTAGGGGCTATTTAATTAATGTTTAAAGTGTAAAAACTATTTTTTTAAATGTTCGATCTGATAGCCTTTTTTCTGGACTATACGTCTGCATCGTGATTTCCATGATAGAAGAGCTTTTCGTAAAATTTCCAGGGGTATTGCGTTCCATTCCTCTTCCACTACTTTCCAGAGTCCATGTTTCGTAGTGTGTTTGCGTTTAGAAAGAGCTCTTTTTAACAGATCAAAGGCACATTAGTCCATATGTGAAACGTCAGTGGAATTCACAGGAATATGTTGAAAAGGTATATATGCAATACCTGTATTAGTCTTCATTTTTTCAGGGAATGCAACGGTAGTATTCGAAGTATGACTTGTAGCTTTGTCTTGTGGAAGTTTCACTCTTTGAAAGTCATTGGGATAAAGAAGGGGAATTTCTTCTGTAAATATTGGACGTAAAACCTTCTCCTGATAGTATGATGAGTTGATTTTAACATTTTTTTCTACTCTTTTTATTTTTAATATCCCATTGTATGAGAAACCTGCGACTATCATAAACCCCCTACTGAAACTTTCTTTACATTGGCGGAACCAGATTTGTAAATTTTTTTCTCCTCGTTTTCTATAGTAAATAGACCTTTTTTTGTTGCAATCATTTAGGTAAACCCATGCTTCATCAAGGGTCACTCTGTATTTCCATTTATCTCCTGCTAAATGGTTTTCATACAGGATTCTACAAAATGTTTTGCGTTGAGCCACATGTCTCGGCAAAAGCTGGTGAACATTGTTTTTTAGCTTTTTTAAGTTTTAAATCTTGGTTTATTATATTATTTATTGTTGCTACAGATATATCTAAAGACTTTGCAATTGATTTCTGAGTTGGCGGATATTCTCTTGTTACCAGCGATGTCACTGTAGAAGCATTTAAAACAGTACGTACCTTTTTCGGATATTCGTTTGGAGTCTTCTTTCCATGTAGAAATAATAATTGACGGTTTTTACCTGTTCGATTAATAATGATACTTATATTTTGCATCTAGAAATTTTAATACCATGCATTTCACAACGTGTTTGAAGTTTAGAATAAGATTGTTTCTCTTCGGAAAGCACAAAAACATATCCTTCAATCCACCGCTTGTTTACAAGTGACATTTTAAAGAAGAGTTAATTTAAATGTAGCAGATGATAATTCTCATTTCAAATAATGAGCTGTTATCAAAAATTTTTATTCTACAACATTTACCTTTTTTAAGTTCTTTATCAAAATTGTTCTAAAAATGTGTTAACACCTTCTGTATAAACAAACAGTTAACCTCTATATGGAAAAATTGGAGCACTGATATTTTTAATTCTAATAAAAAATAGAATACTTGTGTTGATATTTTTTATAAATGTATGCAGATATTTCTTTAGTATATATAATTTGTTTCCTATTAGGCAAATTTATTTGGATATTATCAACTGCTTAATAAGATTATATTAAACACTCATAGATTTTTATTTTTAATTTGGCAAGTGAAAGATATTAGAACTTCATTTAAAAGTAATTATTTGAAACCTCATATGAAAAAATCAAATAATCCAACATTATCTTTAATCATTAGTTTATTAATTTATAATCATAAATTTTATTTCATTAATTAATGACAACCCTTGGTCAAAATAATTAATAAACTAACTTTTCATGTGAAAACTTTATTTATTTTGTTTTAATGACCATTTGTATATTCGTATGCTGCACATGAAATCATCATTTTTATTTTGTAAGAAGAAAAAAATTTAAGGAAATAGGAAACAAAATCGAAAATTTTTTTTACTGTCATTTACATTAAAAAGCACCTGAACAATGATCTTTCAAGCTTATTTTTAAATAGTTTTGCCTGTCATGTTTAAACCCATTATTCTTCCACTCAATAAAGAAGCAACTCGCACACTTCCTTGCTAATGAAGTTTCAAAGTATGCGATGGCTGCTACCGTTTTTATCGCAATCAGACTTAGTCTAAAATACAATACCAATGCCAATGTTCTTATTATTTCACTATAAATATATTAATCAGATACTTTCATATGACGTCATCGGATTCACGCGGACGAAACTGTCTGCTTACTTTCTACAGAAAAAATGCAAACGATTCATCTCGTGGAATGTACACAGTAAACTTTGATGAATTAGTGTTAATCGTTTGCATATTGAAATGAAGAGAAAAAGAAATTATAATCGCACATGAGTATAGACTTGTGGAAAAAAATATTTCTATCGCAGTCCGCAAATTTGGGGATAGTAGAGCGAGCCATTTTGTGCTACAAGCTGAGAGTCGCGCGAAACCGATGACACGTGGATCCGACCAAATGACATCATTAATGTCTTAGTTATGTCAGAAAATGGGCGGGGTGAATGAAAACTCTGAAATTCGAGTAAATTCGAAATATCTGGCAGCATTCTGAGTGACAGCGATAATTTCAATTTCTGCTTTTCGATCCAAAATTCTTAAATTGTTATACCTCACGCTGAAAAATTGAATTTTTTTATATTAAATGGAGAGTCCCTCAACTTACACATTTTCACTTAAAGAAGAAGAATTAATTATAAATCTTTATAGAGGTAATAAATAACTTTTTTAAAAATGGTTATTTGTTAGTTTAAATTTTTGCGTTTCTTAATTGTTCACTAATTTGATTCAATTGGTATAGATCAAAGATGCCTTTGGGTCCCTAAAGACAATTTGTACTTTGATAACAGAAATGTAGTCAAATTATTAAAGAAACTTATCTTATTCTTCAGAAAATTATTAAAGTCTATTACAGGTAATATAAAATTAATATTGACTTTTAAATATAGTATCCTATTTTTCATATTATTCAAAACTTCTTGTGAATACACATGACTGCTGTATTAAAATTACAAACAATTTTATTTATTTAATTCAATATATTCAATTGATATTATAAATAAATGAAAATTTACATATTCTATTTAATATTGATAAATAAGAATAATTAATTTAAGAAAATTTCTCGCTGTTTATTCATGTTCGTTAAATCTGTGGAACTGAAAGTCCTTTGGTCGATTGCTGAGCAGTTACCATTGGTGTTATGGTATGGAGAAAATTTCCACCGCCTCCAGATCAATGTAAAAATTGAGGGAGTAGATCATTTGGTGGTGCCATCTGTCGGAGGAGTTTAGAGGAAAGTCGTACTTTCACCTTCGTGGTGCTGTGTTTAAACGAAATACGCAGCCTACTGACTGAAATTCGCATAGCCAACGGCATAGCGAGATTAGCTTTTCGGAGTGTCATAAGTAACAACAACAATATAATCTCTTTAATCATTTTTAAGAAATAAAAATCCAATACTAAACGATAAAAAAAGTAAACCATATGTTTTAAAACATATTTATAAGAATAAATAATTTTCAACTTTAATAATATATCGAATACTGGTAATAAATTATTTACCTTTTAATTACTGTTAACTTAATTTAACTTGACTCTGCTAGTAAGCCATGGGCCCTGTTGCTTAAGGATACACAGTCCATCCCCGATTTACCTCAAAGCTCAGCTGTGGCTCTCTTCCACCTCACTACGGGTCATGACTGCTTTCTCGCACATTTGTATAGGCTTGGACTGTGTGACTCAGTCTTATGTACTCCGTGCAGACAACATCAAATTTTTGATGGTATTCATCTCAGCTCGTGCTCTGCACTTGTGTATTTAAACAGTAGAGTTCAGAAATATTGGAAAGCTATAGAAATAATAACGCCATAGCCAAACTTCTGGGCATTTGTAATAAGTATATTGTTAATTTAACTGACCATATATTTTGGAATTCAAACTGATATTCATACAAAAATTATTTCTTAATAAATAGAACATTGTGATGTGCTCTTTACTAATAAAACTCTAAATTTCTACTGAAATAAATCTTTTTATTTAATGTGTGTGTGTATAAATATTTTTTTGTTTCAATTAAGTGGTTTTATTCTTGGTGTCAAAAAAAATTATTAAACAAAAATATAACATTTCAGTTTTTCGCATAAAATATAGCAGATGAAAATAGTTTAGCAAATAACCTTAGGTTTTTTTGATATTCAGATTTAGTTTAATGTGTGTGTATATATTATTTTGTAATTATGACAAATGTCTACGTAAACATGAAAATATAATAAAGGCTTGAGCTATATGATTAAAATGGAAGCATGAAATATTTATATATATATATATATATATATATATATATATATATATATATATATATATATATATATATATATATTAATTTTTAAAAATTGCTTTATATATACAAAGTAATCTAAAATTAAACAAATTATTATAAAGTGAAAATATAAAACTATTTACATATAGTAAACAGATAGAACATATAACCATAGATAAAGAAATATTAAAATTTAAAAGGCATACAGAATAAACGGAAAATGGAAAAACACAATAAATCCAATGAAATTATCCAAAATTCCATAAAAACACACATAAATTTCGATATATTACATGTGGAATCAACACATATGCCAATAAATTTGGTAATTTATTTTCTTATCACTTAAATGTTATTCTAAAAAATAATATTCATTCTCATAGACAATAAAAAAAATAATAAACCAATCATTGAATTAGTGTCTTCTCAGAAAGTTAATGATATTTCATCGTATGACTTCAAAGATCTATTCAGTAGCATTCCACTCGATAATTTTTTGGTATTATTATGTTTCATTTCTATGATTTTACTTCAATATTAAATATTGATTTAAATTTTTTTGGAAAGATCTCTATACATTTTGCACATACAATAATTTTATTTTTTATGGAGAAAACCTTCATTTACAATTTAATGATATCCCTCAACGTTCAAAATTCTTAAGCCTTCAGCAAATTTTATTTTACATTGCTACGAAAAATCTTTTGTTAATCAGATGCTTTTTGCCTATCGATATATTGATGACTTCATAAATTTTTAATTTATTAGAATTTCATAAAATTTACAAAAGAATCTATCCAGAAGAATTAAAATTAATTAAAACAAATAAAGATAACTTAAAAACTGAATTTTTAGATATTTTTATTACAGTAAAAGAAAAACTATGACCCCACTGAAATTTACGTTAAAACCAATAATTTTAATTTTAAAATAAATTATCTATTTTTTTGGAATTCCAATATTTTAATTAAAATTTACAAAGATGTTATTTTCAATCAACACTAAATAGAAATTACGGTATATGTCATAATTTTAATCATATCAATATACAAATAAAAAGATTGAAAAACCTTTTAATTCATAATAATATTCCAATTAATATTGTAAAACACTGTTTGGCGAGTGTTTGGTGAATGCGGTCATTTCTCATAAGAGTGAAGAAAAAGGCGTAGCTATAAATTACAGAAAGGTCACCCAAACCTTGAAGTTCTTATAAAAAGCTTGAAATGCCTATAATATTAATACTTAGTCTTTCAATTTATGTATTTGGTTTACTTCATGTATATTCATTTGCAATTCTTGCTGGTTTGAAATTGTATTTTGGCTACTATAAATTTAATATTTTATTTTTTTGGCAACTATAAAAAATTTAGTGTGGCTTCGGGGTGCTTAAGCTTTATTAAGACTTTAATCTGGAACCATTGCAGAAAAGCCATACTTTGTGCCAATGTGGCCAACACCCTCTGAAGGAGCATTTCATTTCATTTGATTTTCTGTGTGTTTCTATTTTCCTTTTATTCTGTATGTCTTTTTAAATTTTCTTTATCTATTGGTTATATGTTCCATCTGTTTACCATACGTAAATAATATGTATTTTCAATTTATTGCTTTTCTTTTAGTATTTGTTAAATTTTTAAAATTTTTTGATCACTTATATCTTGGTAATTTTATTTAAACTGCTTTCTTGCTGAATGTATTGCTAATCATATAATTTTTTCTGTATTCTTACATTTTTCAAATTATGCTTATGATATTTCTAATCATGCTTTATGTATACATAAAGATGAATTAAAATATTCTTGTCAACAAACTACTATATCACAGAGAAGTCCTACATTCAAAATTTAACTAGATATATAAAAACTGATATTTTATAACAAAATGCGTAATGAGTTCATACATGTCATATTTCATTCCTAACCCAAATTTAGATAACAAAAAGCTTGCCGTACTTGTTATATTATATGACACACTCACAGAAATTTATATATATATATATATATATATATATATATACATATATATATATATATATATATATATATATATATATATATATATATATATATATATATATATATATATATATATATATATATATATATATATATATATATATATATATATATATATATATATATATATATATATATATATATATATAGTTACAAATAATGATTGTATTTGTCTTAAAATATCTCAGACACAGATCGGTAATTCTCATATTTTGGGCAAAAATTCCGGTGTTTAGACGTGTTGTAGTTTAAAAGCGGATTTCCTAATGATTTGGCGACTTGGCGACAGTTGGCGAGATTTTTGGCAACTTGGCGAGAAATCGATACTTATGGAAACATCCATCACCTAAGCTATAGGACCAATATTTTTCGAGGTAGCGTAGAAATTTCCAGAACCTTGGCGAAATTGGTAGATTTCTCCGCCAAGTCAGGTATCAATACCGCAGCCCGACATGGAAGAGTCAGTTTTTGTGAAGACAGTGAGTGAAGACGATTAGTTGCGACTGCTAGTTGTTCTCTGTCTGAGGTATTTCAGACCTGTGATTGGAAGCTGTTTCTTGTTATATCTGACGAATTTTAGGTGCATAATTGTGATTGTTACAGCGGGAATTTCTTATATCTAGTGGAATTTTTACGAATAAAAGTTTTGTGTTCATTAAGTGGTTGTCTTATTCAACTCTCAATCGACACGAACCCGTGGAGCTCGGTATAATATATATATATATATATATATATATATATATATATATATATATATATATATATATATATATATATATATATATATATATATATATATATATATATATATATATATATATATATATATATATATATATATATCATGAGATATTCTTGTCGGCAAACTATAATATTACAGAGAAGTCCTGTATTCAAAATAAATGTATAGCTTTAAAAAATGATATTTTATGACTTATTTAATAAATTGAGCTTTTTCTCACATGTTGTTACAGTTGTATGAATATAATTTATTCTTAATAACTAATTTTTATATTTTCTAAGTATGACACTTTGCTGTGCTCAAAATAGTCAACTAAAATAACACCTCATGTTTATTTATGTTATAGCAGTACTAAAATTTTATTAAAAATTGATTACGTGTGTAAAAATGATATTTTATGACAATGTTTAAGAAGTTGAACTTATTTATACATGTTGTTACAGATGTATTAACATAATTTATTACTAATAATCCATTTTCCCTTTTTTAAGGATAACACTTTGTTGTGTACAAAAAATAACTAATTACACTCTAGTAGTAGCAACAGTTTATGAAGAATTGGTGATATATCTCTCAAAATGTAATTTGTGCATTTATATTTGCATAGTATAACATAAATATGTTGATTATATTTCATAACGAGAATGAGACAAAAATAAATTATCACGTTAAGAAATAGATAATTTTCATCTTAGTTAAAAAGGTTTTTGTATCTCATTTGGGACATTGTGAAAACTTATTTCTTTTACAATGTTAAAAAATTCAAATAAATATTTAAGTACCTAATTTGATTTACAGAATAAACTAAGTTATAGAATATGTTAAGACAAAGTAATTGATGTTCAGCATTGAATGTCAATAAATGACCCATACAACACAATTTCGTCTAGTAGACGTCGATATGACATCATCAGGTGGATGTACTCTAATCCAGTAGACGTCTCATTTTGGTCAAGTTTAGATCCATGGCACGTCAAATATCCACCCATTTTACATCCATTATACGTCTACAAGATGTTGGCATTGGACAATTCATGGATGAAATTTGGATGTATTCATACGCACTGCTCTATCTAAGGTAGTTTTCATGGATGTATTTTAGATGAGATTTATCTACTGAATACTTTCTCTAGTGGCTCAGTTTTTATCCACTAGACAAGGTAAAAACTTTGTTTTTATATAACTAGTTATATTTTTTTATACATTTGTTAAATTTTTCTTTATTTGCTATGAAGTGGCTAAAACTTTTGCCTACTAGAAATTTTATTTATACTTTTATTGAATTTTTTTATTTATATAAATATAGAATTCTCTCATTCTAATTGCTTTTTAATACATATTATTTTACATTTATTTATTATTTAATGCATATTATTTTACAGGTAATATTTTGAAATTTGTGTTTTATATTGTTTGAAATAAAACTAAAATTTTCCTTTTCTTGGAAAAAATATTAAAATTTATTCTAGGAAATTTTTTAGGAAGAATATAAAATTTAATAATATACACTGTGTGATGAGTGCAATTGGGTTTACATAAATGTAAATTAATACATACTTATGCAATAAAGGTTTATTTTTGAAAGATAGTTTATTTTTACTTATACATTAATAAATTTATACATTGACATTTTTTTTATTGTTTCACTCGAACACCTTCCTACAGCATACTGCAGTCAATTCTCCATTATATAAATCACCTCTTAGGGGACTGCTTGTGTTCTCTGGAAAGCCTCTAAAAATAAAGTTTAAAACAATTATCAAAAATCACACTTGCAAATCAGCAATCTGAAAATATAGTAAAATAATTTTTAAAATATGGGAAACAGTTTTCAGCAATACTATAATTACATTAATTCAACGTGATTGGTAAAACTGATTAGCGTAAATTTCATTATCAGTAAAAAACTTCAGAATAAACTCAGCAACAAACAAAAGAAAAAACTCAAATTTTCTTTATCAATTACTGATTTTCAGCAATTTTATAATACCAATTTTAGAAATGTCTATCTTTTTAATTACATATATGCTAAACCTAATGGACTATAATTTCTGGGAAATATATACTGTTTAATCTTTTACCCTTTGGAATTAATTAAATAAATATGAATCGATAAAAGGAAAGCAATTATTTTTAACTTACTTCGTTAAGCACTTCTTAACGTAGCAACAAGCGACTGTAGACTGTGAGGCAAACGATAATTTAAAATTATGGAAGCAATAAACAAAAATAATTACAGTTGCAGTTAATTACCTACTTTTAATATATGTCCAGATAACATCCTTTTTGAATGTCTTAACTTATCCACCATGGACGACCAAATTACATCTATCATGGATGTTGAAATTACGTTTATTACAGATCCAAATGTTAATACTCCAAAACTCATCCATCGTGGATGTTAATCCAAAGTTTACTTGTAATCCACAGAAGACCATCCAGTTCACGTCTTACCATGGACGTCTTTATGACGACCAAAAGGTATCCAGGACGTCTTTTGAACTCTTAGGATCTTTAAAAGACGTCTAATAGACGTGTGTGGTTGTATGAGGAGTGACATTGCATCTGATTTTTTGTCAAGTTAACTATCAAATCATTGTAAAATATAATTTTTCATTGATTCATGTTTATATTTTCTTATAGTGTCTACATATGTTGCAATGACTAATGTGGAAATAAATTGCCATACAGTTCAAATTTAACATCGATAAAGAAGCAAGAAATTTATCAACACAAATTTAACATTATTCCTAATTTATAGAATTAAATTTTCAAATTCTTAATTATGCTTTTTTTCTTAAAATTATTCATGTTTAAATTTTTATTATGTTTCCTTTGTCATAATGAAAACTGATAAATATTTAGAGTATGTCAGTATAAAGTGTTTTTTTATCTGTATAAAGTGTCAGATTAAAAGTTTTTAGTTAGATAAAAATAGACAATTACTATCCATTTTATATATAAAAATGTAATACTCGAAAACAAGGAAAAACAAATGTTAAACAATAATATTATTGCCGGCTGGCAGTTTTCACTGAGGTTCCTGAATATTCGATCCTCTTAAAGAGTAGATGTGACTATATCTGAAATTGAGCTAGCATTATTATTGGTTGGAATGTCTTAGTGAGCGGAGCTTATACCAGAATTTAACTGTGAAATAATTTACTATTTGTTTTAATTTAAGGTTAATTATTAGCTGCTTAATTCTTTAATTATTAAACAAGAAAAATTTCAATTCTATTTATTTTAGTTTTTAAACAAGAAAATTTAGATTTTATTTACAGTTGAGTAAATGTTAGAAGATGAAAATAATCGGAAATCAAACTAGAATGTAAGGAAATTCTTATTGGCTTAAGGTATCCATGACGTCAGATAACAACGTTTTATCTACACCACACTTCGACATCGTATGTCAGACTTCTCTACGAATTTGCTATCTGCTTATTTATGCATTCAATTTTACTGGGCCTCAAAAGGTCTGCTAAAATGAATAGGAAAAGCTTGTTCTGTTTATCGTCCTCAGTTGCCTACTTCTCGAAGTGAAAGTATCTAATTACCAATAGTGCGTAGAGATATAATATAATACTTAAAATGATTTGTAAATAACTTAGCAAGATAATCATAATTGAAATTAAAACATATATGAGCTCCGGTGGCTCAGTAGCTTCACGCCGCTTCTCGTAAGCTCAGCAAAGTGAAGCATCATTTGTCGCGGGCAGTGGTTGGGAGGGTGAGCACGGTGTACTCTTCTCACTGGGTTACTGGAACTCCGTGGGGTGGGGACGTGTCCACGTTAATATGTGACGTCCAAAGTACTTCCGCTGGTGTGGCATGGATGTGGAGAGGAGGGTGCAAGCTCAGGCGTGACCTCGTCACCTGACCGTGGTTCAAAATTACGAGGCACCTTTATAGAGCAAAGTCGTACTTTCACCTTCGTGGTGCTCTGATCCAAACGAAAGACACTCTCTATTGACTTAATTCGCACTGCCAACGGCATAGCGAGCTTGGCTTGTCCAAGTGTCATAAACAACAACAACAAACATATAATTAATATTTTTAAATTTGCTTTTAATTTCTCACATATTTTCATTTGTACTATTTGTTAAACCTTTCTATAATTTAATTCATCTGCTTTCTTCTTCTTTTTTCTTTGCACTAAAAATTTTAAATTTCGTGAAATTTACAAATAATCAAAAGAGTTCATTAAATTCCTATTTGGTGAATCCCTTCACGTGATGATACGCTTGTCCTTTTTTGGATCTTGCGCTACAAAACCCAAACCAACAATCATTCTCGTGATCTCTGTTTAAAAAAATGTCAACTGGAAAAGATTAAAAAACCACAAATATTTTGCATCATTTTGCAATATTATTTAAAAATAAACTGATTTTTAAATCTTGAAATTCAGTTAATGTTAAAATATTACATAAATTATAAAATCGACAAAATTTATTATTTAATTTAGGAAATGACAAAATAAATTATTTAATTGACAAAATATTTTATAGTTTAGAAATAAAAATAAAGTAATTTGAATAATTAATTTGTAATTTAAAAAAATTTTCAAATAATCAGTTAGCAATACAAAATAATCTTTAATTCTTTGTGATATGGCTACAATTTTTAAATGAGATATTCAAATCTGAATTTTAAATGATTCCAGATATAAAATATAGAAATTGATTACGTAATATAACATTTGATCAAAGCGCCATCTGTACTTTTTTAATGATAAGTGAGTGAGAATGTGAAGAATAAGTTTCCACGTACATCATTTCAGTTAATGCTAGTTGACTGTTTCGACGAGACTGGTTATGTAGTTTTTGGCAACGGCGAGCTTTTGAATTCTTTACATACCTTGAATTCTTTTGTGGGCCTGTGCGAATATTAGTGCGTATTTTATTTAAAATTTATTAGTAGCTTTAACAAAAAATTCAAGTATTTAAAAATTCAATGGCTCCGAATTCTTTTCTCAAGTCATCTGCTCGTTCTGATCAAGTAATTTCTGTCGGTTCAGAAATCGAACCAGAGTTCAAGGAATTAATAGATGAAGAAGTAATTAGGACAGATTTTGTTATTCAGAATGTTTATTCTTATTTGCTGAAAAATGTACATTATTTTGAGGCCATAACAGCAGTCAATAAGAGAGAAGAAAATTTACTTTACGAGTTATTAAGAATAGTTGATGATTTTCAGTCACTCAATGGTGCAAAAATTCATACTCTTTGTTTAGATCTTCATGTTACATTGAGCACTTTAGGTTCAACGGTGTTTGGAGTTTCGAATGAACTATTTACTGATGGTATAACGTGGAGTCGTATAATTGGTTTGTTTGTATTTATACGGGAATTAACAATTCAGAGTCTTGCAAATAGTGAATCAGATGAAATTGTTGATGCTATGTACGAATGCTTTTTTCGTCTGGTAAAAGAAACTGTGAAGCCATGGGTTGATGATCATGGAGGATGGGTACGTATTGTATTATATTATAGTTATTTTGATATTAATTCTCCTGTATAATATTAAAAATACGATTCTGAACTAAATTTCGTTAATCACTTCAATAATGGCTAAATGCTAACTATTGACAAAACAGCTGCTTTATCATAACTTTTTTAATTATTTCCTTTATCATAACTTTTTTAATTATTTCCTTTTTCATTTCTTTTTAACTTGTACATATTTTATAATTTTTAGTTTTATTTAATATCTTTAAAATAAATTATAATGAGGAAGGAAATTAAAAACCTTTTAATTTCAAATATTACATTCACTATGTAACACATGTATTCAGACATGTGATTAACACTTCTTTTAGTTGCTATTGTTTTTTTATAGAGTAATATTTGTTATCAATAGTAAATTATTAAATTCTAAAATTATAGTTTTGTAAAAAAAGAACAAATCTTTTTGATCTGATAAAAAGTTATATTGTTTTCATTTAATATATATATTTTAAATTTTTTGAGGGAATATTGATTTATTAACATCCTATTTAATTTGTTTAGTAAAATCAATTGCCTGAGGCGAAATTTTCTCCAAATTCAATTAAGTTGAAAAAATATATGTTTAATGAAAATCAAATAATTTCTTAATATAGTTTCTGTTTATTAATTATTTAGAAATTTATACTAATCTTGAAATATGAGTATATATTAAAAATAATGAAATAAACATATTAGTTCCTCATTTTATGTTTTTTTCTGTTATTTTTTTCATATGAATTCAGCCATTTAAATTTTTTCCCAACTTTCAGCATTTAATTTTGAGTATTTGTTCAAATTTTGCTACTCATGTTTCTATTAAGTTGTAATAAACTTTCCTATATATAAGAAGTTTATTACATTACACACACTAATTTTTTTATTTATTGGTTATTACTTGAGTAATTTTTCATATTTTCCAGGTAATTACATAGAAAAATTTGCATTGATAATCCCTTTAAAAAAATACGTGTATATAAATTTGCATTATGTTAGTTGGTTTTGAGCTATTTCAAAATACTATGGTAAAGTCCTTGAATTTCTGTCAATATTTTGTCATACAATGAAATGTCATTAAACGTGAACTGTTATATTATATGACTGCTTTTAATTTGAAGGAAGATACATTTAACATAAATTCTATTGGAAATGAAATTTAATATAATTATTCATATGCTCATTTATTTTAAGTTAAGTGTTAACAAAATTGCTATTTAGAGTATGAATTTCTTGTCATATTTGGTGGCAATAGAAATTATTTGTAGAAAGAAGAAAGTTATGAATGTAAAAGACATACAGTACAGCAAATTTTGGTACTCGTTTATTATCCCATCGACCTTTTTTGTCATAAAAATATGTTGTCTAATTTTGCAAATTTTAATAACATTTCAAAATGTGAAAGAAAAGCAGAATAGTCTACTTATATCTTTGTTGTGACAAATATATAAAATATCTATTTGTGTAATTTATGCATTGCCAAATCGAAATATTAAACTTACATAAATATTTTTGCAGTTATGGTTGACGTGATAATACCTAAGTACCGAAATGTATTAGTTTGCATCATATCTAAATAGAAAGATTAAGCTGCAATAAGGCTCAATAAATCGTAGATATGAATTAACTTGAAATGAGTTTGAAAAAGTATACTTTGGAAGAAATATTAAAATAATAATTGTATCATCTTAGTATAATTTATAATAAATTTTAAAATTTAAAATTAATTCTTAATTAAAATAGTGGTAATTGTGAAATAAACCTTAGGAAAATGGTAGCTCTTGATCAGCAAGTAATATTAATTCAAAAAATATACTTTCAATGGATATAGCTTATCTTATGAGATTATATTTCTCATAAATTGTTTAATTTTTGCTGTTACTGACATTGATTGATTTTGTCATCTGTCTGGTCAAATAAAATCCTCAGTTTAAAAAAATTTGGAAAATCCCATATTAAAATTTCAAATGTAATCTAAACTTAATGTGTTAAACATTTTTGTATTACCATTTTTTTATAAAAATATCATTCTAATTACTAACTTCTTTTCAGGAGGGTGTTTTAAGTCTAAAGGCGAAAAAAAACATACTGGACAAATCTGAAGGCTGGGCCAAAAATATATTGCGTAGAACTGCTTCTGTCATTGGTACTATAGCCCATCTTTCTAATCTACCTTATTAATGTGATATGTCTGAATGAAGAAATGTTTCTATCCATCTATAGTGACATTTGCAATATGTACATTAATTGTACCATTACAAAACAATATTGATGAAAATGATAAATTAAAAAAATAAAAGCAGTTTTACTTGAACAACATTTTTTCTTTAGTTTTAATTATAAATTGGATTCAAGTGCAAGGCAGTTTTATGAAAAAATTTGTCAACATATATATATCTTGTCATGTATTCGTTTTAAGAATAATATAAAAATTCTATTCATTATAATTGATGCTAAAATTCTATTAAATATATGTATACCTATATTTCTTATGTATATTAAGACTGTTTTAAGCTTTATTTACCCTTCCAATGACAATTTTTTTGTCTTTATTTGTTTAATGTGGTGTTCTAGAGTAACAGTGTAAAAAACTAAAATTGACCATTGTAATTAAGAAATTTCAATGATGTGTTGTTTTGGCTGTCCATGTTCTTTTTTTTTTCTTTACACTTGTATAGGATATGTTTTGGAAGACAATTTTGTGTATTCTGCATTTATATTTTATGTATTTTTAGTGATATACAACAGTTGTTGATAAAGTTTTTCTTGTAGAAATATTTTTATTTTAAATGCTAGAGTAATAATTATGGTATTCTATTAGTAAATACTTTAATATTATGAAGATCATATAGTATTGTCTTGTTTTTGTACTTTGGAATTGTACCAGTATATTTTTACTGTGTTTTAGTATTTATATTGAGTATTTCAATTTCACGTGTTAAATTAATAATGTATAATATTTGCAAATAATTTTCAATTAGTAGAATTATTTGTATTTTTTATTCATTATTAAAAGGTAATGCAAGTAAAAGTAATTTATTTGTATTTCAATTATTTACTAGATTCTCAAAATATCTACAAATATATTTTGTTTTATGTTATTTTCGAATTTAAACAATTCTTATATTTCATGCTTTAGTATAGATATAATAATTTTCAATAATATGTCTTTAAAATGCTTACAACTCCAAAATTGTCTTTTTACATATCCTTTGATATAAAGTGCATAATTGTAATCATTTATGTTGGTTAAAAAAGAAAATGTTAAAACCACGCTTCATTTTTTTGTGCTCATTCATGCTCACAAAAGTTGTTTTTCCTTTCAAGTGTTTCAATTTTCTTGTCAGTTAAAATAATTCATGTTCTGTGTTTAAATATTTATGTTATTTTCGAATATTAACAATGCTTCAGACTAGCATCCTTTTGTAAATTTCATTTAAATTTGATTTGCTTGATAAGTCTCTGTTTCTGCACTACTTCATCATTCTCATTAACAAAGTTCTGATTCTTATGAGGCTAGTGTTAATTGTTTTAAATGAATATTATTCTGTGTGTAATAAGTTTGTTCTAAAACTCTTGATTTTAAAATTACATAATTTACTTTATAAGTTTGGGAAAGATAACGATCCTATGTTTTGATTGGTCATTACTATTGAATGACAGAATTTCTTTTGGTAAGTGACAAATATATTCCTGATTTATAAGCTTCCATGAAAATGAATCTGTTGATTTACCAATAAAGATTATTTTTCTAAAAAGTTACTTTCTTTATCCTTGACTGTTTGATTTTCTCTTATTTCTAGAAAAATTTTAAGAAAAAATATTAATTTGACCTCTTGTCTTTAGCTTATATTATGACAAAAGATAAATATGTCTACTCTTTTACAAAGATAATTTTCTTAAAGTGTGACTATAAAGAACTGTTTTCTTTTATATATATTTCGGATTTAAAATTTCATGTGATAAGTAGGCATATATTTTAAGAATATTTGATAATTTATAAATGTTTAGTTTTTTGAAAATTAGTGTTCTACATTGTAAATAATATTACACAATATGTGATAAATATATTTAGATTCTGTTATTTTAATGTATAATGATAATTTAAATCGCTAAAATATAAAAATTTTTTAAAGGGATCATGTCAAATTCATGTGAAATTGTATGTAAATCTACCTTTAATTTTATAAAATTCTGATTTCTAAATTTCTAAAAAATTGTGAAGACATTGAAACCAAGCACTTTTTTTGATTTTTAAATTAATTCTATAATTCTAATTGGAAATCTTTTAATAATTGCCACTTGCTTTTAAATTCACTAAAAATTTTAAAAGTAAACATAAAGCAAATTTAATAAAATTATAATTTTATTTCTTCTCCCTTACCAAATTCATTTTTTCTCTCCATTTGCCAAATGTTATTTCATTTGTGGGAAAGGTTAAGAAATCATACTAAATTTCTAGAGAATTTCAGGGTTTGTCTTGTTTTATATATGTACTACAATTTAAGAATTCTAAAAATATTTTAGCTGCACAGTGATTCAAAAGAAAAATGGACACTATTCATGTAAGCCAAAACTATTTTATTAAAAATTATATGTATTTAAGTATGAATTTTTGGTAAAAGTATATACATGTATGAATCATTCTGCATTTACATAAAACAATTAATGCATTGTTCTGCAAAATATTAAGTGTTCAAAGTTAGATTTTTCAATAAGATGAATTTGAAATTGCTTTGAAACTGCACAATTGTTTTTAAAACAATTTTTAAGTTAACAAGAAATAAACATTGATTTACTGCTAATAAGGACTACCTACATGATATTATGCATTATATAATCAAATATACTTAGGGTGTTTAAAAAAAGGGGTAAGTCCAGTTAGAGATGGATAGACTGTGTAGATGGATTTTGAGATCGTAAGAATTAGAGATCTATTGCAAAAAATAAATCAGTAGGAAAGAGTTCTTGGAAAAGTTCTTGGTTTCTCAAGGGTTGTTTCAATAAGCAATACATCTTCGAATTATGATCAAATTTAAGTAACATTTATGAATTTTGGTAATACATTAATTTCAATATTTTGCATTTAATTGTTATATTTATTATAGCTGAAATTTTTATAGATAAAGAGATAATATTTACCAATTTTCTGAATTTCAATTATTTTTAAAAATAAGTGCCTAATACCCTAATATGCATAAAACTATTTTATGTGAAACCATTTATATGTTATGCAGTAAGTGTAAAAATGAATTTAAATTATAGCCTAAGAATAAAAAATTCTTGGAAATTCTTATTATTTTAATGCATGCAACAGACTATTAAGAGTATATATATATATATATACATACACAGGGTATATCTGCACAATGGTTACAAATTTTTAAGATATGTAGAGTTCAAATAAACTGTGGGAAATTGCATAGCAAAACATAATAAACCCTTTCCTGTCACTGTAGCAATGATGCAGGATCAATGAAAGGAAAGACATGAACAAAATGCAAAAATGTATTTATTATTAGTCAACAAAAATATTGAAAAGTTTCACTGGTGTGTCTGGTATTTCACTGTGTAAGCAAAGACATCAGATGTTGTATGTGAGCTAATGAAGAGATGCTGATACTTATTGTTCTAAGATGTTTGCTGTAGTCTTTGATTCGGTTCTCACATTGCGCTTGAATATTTTTAATAGTTTGTAGTCCATTTTAAATTGTGGGTCTCACTCACACTAATTAGCTCTTGTGCTGAAAGTGACTGTTGAGTAACAAGAATATATCTAGACTGCTTTTCTGTAGAAATCCTTTTTACACTTTCAGCAGTAGTGCACAAAGTCTGTGTTGCATAAAGATTCTTCAGGTGTATGTCAGAATGCAAATCTAATTGAGGAGTAAGTCATCTAAAACTTGAACTGGTTGTTTAGTCAAGTTTGAATAGTCGTACAAATAACACAAATCAAACCAAGGTACTGAATTTATGTTGAACTAAAACGATCTTAAATTGTTGTTCAGTTAAATACAATTTCAAAAATTAATTTATTGGTATAAATGACTCTGTAACAGAAACATTTTTCAATTCATTATTCTTTAGAAATTGGTCATATGTAAGAAATATTTTATATGCTTTCACAGTATCTTGACTTATATGGGTATATTTTAATTCAGGGTTCTGAATTTTATGTAAGGTCTTGACTAATTTGTACTTCAGTAAACTGGAATTTTGAAAATTGAAATTGTAGAAATTCATTATAAAGAAATATCCTTTTCAAACTCATTTTACTTTTTTAAACATGTTAATTTATTATAGTAGAAAAAACAAACTTTAATGTAACTAATTTTATTCAATAAATTATATAAGGTAGGTTTAAGTAAATTTTTGAGAAAAGGGCAAATTAAATTATTATCAATTTAGTGAATGAAATTTTAAATTCCTTTTAACATAAATGATTTATAATAAATTGTATTACTGCATATGCCTGAAACTTATATATTGTAATCCTGTTTCTATTGGAATTAAAATATTTTAATGAAAATAATAATAAAGAAAAAAACCTCTTATATTTACAACTTATCTGGTTGTTTTCCAATTTGGTTTAAAATGATAATTGATAAGAGCCTTTCTTCACTTCAAATGGATAAATGTGATAAGTCTTTTTGAATTGTTAGAAAAGAAAAATTTTCAGTTGGAAAGTTGAGTCGCAGTTAAGATATGTTATCTGAAACATTTGAACCACATTAAATTGTATCTTGTGAAGATATAAAGTTGTTTACCTCTACAGACTTTTAAAATGAAAGTGTATTCATTTAATATTTTTTCCATAATGATTTTTAGTAAACTAGTTTTAAAATTTTTTAACAAGATCTTTAATGGAATTGAAACGCCATTAAATAAATTATAGTTGAATTTTTCGTTTTAATCTATTGAATAACTTTTCCTATAGCTAAAATTGTAAAATTAATAGAACATAATGTTAAACGGTCTAAAAATATCAGATTTCGGGAATATTTATAATGTTGCAAAAAGAAAATGAAACTAAAATTTCTTATTACAATTTTTCACGTTTAAAGTATTTTGATCTCCAAAAAGGTCTAAAAAAGAATCTATTTATGAAATGTTATTTTTAAAAGTCTGATACTCACACAGTATGAAAAAAGTTCGTTGTGATCGTCCATTTAGTAATTATATTATGAAAGAAGAAACTCATAAATTTGATATTTATCAAAAAAATGAAACATCTAATATTTTTGAATTTTTCTATCAAAGTGAAGAAACGGTATTTGAAGTTACAAAAAATAAATTCTATAATTTTATTTGTTCTAATATTCAAAACATTCAGTGCCATAAATTAAGAGTCTATATGTTAAAAAAATCTTAATTTTAATAAATTTTTTAAATTTGCATAATCATAACTGAGTTTTGATGTAACTCTTTTCTTTTGTCTCATTCTATTTTGGCACAATTCACCCTAGAGACAGATATTGCCTTCAATTCTAAATATTACGCCGACTGGTGCAGGATGTTTTCTGCCGGCTATATCCGGATTTCTTTATCGGTTTCGATTCAGGCGGAAACTGGGCTTTACTAGCTAAGTTTGCATGTAGAAAAATCTGAGTAAAATTTTTCTTGCTCTACATTTTAGATATTTTACGAAAAGTTTTTGATTGATTCAAAAAATTTTTTCCACTTCAAAATCGGTTTTACAATCACACAAATTAGAAAATATTTTGGTTTAAATTTTATTCTTTATTTACTTATACAGGAAACAAAAATGGGGGGAGAACTTTAAATAAAACAACTTATTAAATATGTTTTGGATAGATGATCAACTATATATATGTAAATTTCTTGTTAATAATGAAGCAAGAGAGAAAATAAAACAATGGTTTTAAGCAGCTGTCATTCCCACTTTGCAATTGTTTTCATTGTCACGAAAAGAAACCCCGTACCTGTGTCATTATTTTCTTATGAAAAGGCAATAAGTAATTTGGCGATTTCGTTGCGCAATGCATTCCACCTGCTCGGAAAAGTTGTTTTGTGCAAGTTTCCACTGAACTTGACGTTACAAGAGCTGTGTTCGCCATCTGTTGTAAAAGAGAATGAAAAGTCTATCAAAATAAGTTTTATCTAATAGATAATTATTGCTTAATGTTTCTATGATTAAGAGTATAAAAATCAGAATTTTTATGGAGTTAAGAAAAAAACTTATTACTTATAGTTATGTATTATTTTTTTATGGTTTCATCATACGACCACTATTGGCGTGCAGATGATTTATAGAAAAATATAATTTTTATGTGGAGTAAAATATCAAAAAAACTTTCCTGCTAGAAAAAAAAACTATTTTTGGCTTTTGATAACATTTCGTTCTTTATTTTTACTAAATTATTTAATTATTAAAAATATGAAACGTACATTTACAACATTTGGAATGAAATTAGGATTATAAAAATCTAGCTACATATATATATATTACTTTACAAAATTTCCATTCATTTATTTTACGAATTTTTGTTTACTGACAATGTTACTGACTATACAATCAATGTAAGCAAAATACGAGCTCGATAATACGAAAGTTGAATTTCCTATAATCTAAGAAATTTCATAATTGTAAAAGTTAAAATTAACTTTTGTTTATGGAATTTTTTTGTTAACCAGAGTTTATGTAAACAGGAATATTTCAAAAAGTACTTCAGCTTGTAAACGAAGAAATGGTAGCATGTGGGGAAATAAAAAGTGATGTTTTAAATGTCTTGAACACAAGCCAGTTACGGCAAATAATTCGGCCTAGATATTTAATATGCACTATTGATAAACTAAGAAATATATGTAAGTTTAGACAGGACAATGTTGTCTGCTTCCCAGGAAAATTTAGATTCAATAATTAAGGAATCATGTGTGACAGAAATTAAAATCGAAAACAGAAACTTTAATACTTTTGAAATAAATTTAACGCCGAAATTGTTGGCGATTCCTATCCCTGTTCTTGACTGCATCAATTTTTTTAAATATTTTATCCACTTTGAACCTACTCTTAAACAGTTATCTTAGTTCATGCAATTGTTACTAGTAGTCAGCCTAATAGGTGGCTAGACAGAAGAATCTTTAAATCGAATTTTAAAGGCATTCAGAATTTTTCGCTTTCTTTTAATCTTTCACTTTTTTCTTAAATGCAAAAAGAGAGATAAGAGGTTTAATTTATAAATATTTTTTAAAATTAAGAATGTAAAATAGAATACACATTTATTTTCATAAAATTGCTGCAATACTTACATAAAAACATCTTAAAATTTTAAATTCTCTCGTTTGTTGTAATTGCACCAAAATCATCTATCATTTTTTTAACTCAGTGGCAGGACAGCCTGTAGGGGACCAAGACCTACAGTGCCCATATATCTGTATCTGTGACCACGGGTTCAATGGTGCGAAACCTAACGAGAACCCCAATGCTTAGCTCCCAAGCTTGCTTGGTATTCCGTTTTGTCGATTCAACTTAGGAATGAGTTGACCTTGCCCTGTCTGAGGATCAAATGTTTGACCACTACGTTTACTGGGCTTAAATCTTCAATTAAGAGTAATAAATATTACACGCTAACCGTATTTTTTGGAATAATTTAAGCGGTTCCACTCTTAGTTTGTAAAAAGTATTAATTTAACTAATATATAAAAAGTGAGCTTTTATTTGTATTATATATTTCTAAGCATGAGCGAAATAGTTTCGCAAAATAAAATTGTTGTAAATTTTTTAGTAAACCAGAGTTAATGTAAACAGGATTATTTCAAAAAGTACTCTTAGCTTTTAAACGAAGTAATGGTAGTATGTGGGGAAATAAATCTTGAACCTAAGCCAATTAGGGAGAATAATTCAGCCTATAGGTATTTAATGTTATATCCAGTGTTTCGTTCACTGATGATTTATAAATATTTTTAAAAAACTGAAGTCGCGGGGCTAATTACAACAAATGAATAGGAATTCTACTGTAAAATAATCTGAAAACAATAAATGGGAATGGTATAGTACTATTTTTTGGGGTGAAAGTAACAGAACTTTTTGACTAATTTGTATTGAAAAGCCATGAAAATCCATAACAAAGTGAGAAATTTAAAGTAGATGCATTAAGAGTTAAATTTTGGACGAAATAAAGGGGGAGAGAGTTTGAAGCCCCTCCTTATCGCTGCCACCTCGTATCCACAATTGATATAAATATGGCGATTTGTGGTATCTCTCTGTGTCATAACAGATCCAAATGAAGATTTCTTTGAAGTAAAAAGGATATTGCAAGCGAACATTTAAAAGTCTTTTAGCTTTAACAAATTAGCTTAGGTCCTAATAAAGCCTTAGCTGCAGAAATATTCACAAAACATGACATGTACATACAATATTTGAAATAAAATTGCAAATTTTAAGAACTGCACTACAGCCTATCTACCAGAAGAATAGCTCCCTCCAAGCAGTCTGGTTAGTGGCGGTTGCTATAGTTACAAGAGCTGTCTATTTCAAACATTAAATTAAAGATGTATTTAGGGTTATGTAATTCTCAAGGCGTTCAGTTAGCTTATGTTGGTGCCTTTCTTCTAGCTCCTTCTATAGAAAATAAACTTGTCTTGTATTCCATGCCAACAGAAGGCACAGAGACAAACTGGAAAAAAAGATTCGAATTGAAAACGATAAAAATGAGATATGAGAATCTATTTTCTGTGTTTTGAATCATATAAAGTCTAGAAATAATTGGTTAAATGATCTCGTGATCGAAAGTGAATGGAATGGAATGTATGTGTCCCATCTTTCAAGACCAACCTTCATTCTACTATAACATTTTGGCTGGTGGAATGAATGGAGTGAGGCAAAGTTTTCTGTTTAGTCCCTATTTGAATACCACCGAACTATTTGTTTTGTTTTTTTCAGGCAAGATTCGTTCGTTCAATAATATTTTATAGTACTATACTTCAAACTTAGGTTATAAAAATGGAAAAATATATTATTGAATGTTATAAGTGGAGGTAGATAAAAAAAATTATTATGAATATAAAGACTGAAAAAACTAAAACTTCATTACAAAAATATTAAAGTAATTTGATTGAATAATAGTGAACACCGATGAAAAAAGAACTAGAAAAATGATTTAAGGAAAAAAAAGAGGAAACATAGTTGTAGTATATATACCAGAAAATTAGCTCTAGTCAAGCAGTCTGGTTAGTAACGGTTGCTATAACAACAAGAGCTGTCCATTTCATTTGTTAAGGTTGTATTTAGGGCATTTTCTTCTTGCTCCTTATATCGAAATATTAACGCTTATATGGGAACCTAAAATAACTGAAGATTATTTATTATTATTTGGTTCACCATTTCGTATGATTTAAAAACACATACATATTTGGAAACAAAAAAATTTCATGAAGCCTAATGTAAAATTAAAAATAATTTATTTGATTATTGATGATTTATCTTAATTTTTTTCTTCTTTTTTGTGTCTAGAATGTGACAACATATTCCTTTTTTTGCAATAAAACGTTTTACTTAATGTATATTATTAAGCTGCTAAAATTAGCTGTTGTGTACTAAGTAAATGTTATATTGGAAATCGAGACAGCACAAATTCAATTTTTAGATTTCTGATATGGAAAAGTTATAAATTACATTTCCCTGTTTTTTGTGTCCGTTTTTCAAATTCCATGCTGTGATAAGAAGTTTTATCTGTTAAAATGTTTTAGCTTTCCCCGTTAGAGGATTTTTTTTATCTTAAGTGGAGAAACAAAGCCATTTTATGAAACTTCATTTAGAGTTGTTCTAATAACCTACTTTCGCATGTTTGTTTTGTCTCACGTGTTAATATTGATTTAAAGTAAACATAAACATTATGATGCTATTGACCCCATTGAGACAATATCAAAACGGATTATTTTTTTACCTAAGTGATTAATATGTAGGTCGTGAATATATTCCATTTGCTTTTAGACAAATGATGATTTTAAATATTTGAGCTTTTTTTCCTGCTATGCTTCATTTATATTATTGTACGTAAAAAATGTTAGGTTACATTAAAATCCTCTCACTATAATAAATTATATAGGAATAAGTACTTAACGTAAAACATTGTTTACAATTTTGATGCATACTTCAAATAATTAAGGTTATATTTCCCCTGGTGCGTTTCAAACCTGTTACCATAGTAACAAATTACTGTTATGTCATTAAAGCAGCTAGTTTTTTGGTTTATGTGGTTATTGAAGCTAAAAATTGTTAATTTTTTGACAGGTCATTTGAAGAAAGAAAGAAAAAAACTGATCGTAATTATTTTTAATGAACCGGAATTGCTAAAAACGTTACCATATTTCTGACTATATCCTTTTCAACATTGTTTAATTATTCTTCTATTTTTGTATAATACCCAGATTCAATTAGACGAAAAATTTACTTACAAATACACTTTCGAAAAAATGGAGATAAAATTAGATTAAGTTCATTATTGGGAAAAAATATTTAGACTGTTAATGAATTTCTCATTGTATTGTATTTTGGACAATCAGTGAATTACTTACTATATATTATTTCTTCTTGACGTATTTCTTCTTTAGGGTTGGATTTTGACGTAATTGATTAGGAATACTCCTCAAGTTCTATTCCATGGAAAATCTGTCACAAGTTTCAATTTTTAGTTGAATATATAAATACATAATTTAATTTTAAAGTACACTATTGAAAATTTTTTTTGCCAAAGCCAAATCAATGAATTTCTTGATGCATATATATATATATATATATATATATATATATATATATATATATATATATATATATATATATATATATATATATATATATATATATATATATGACTTAATTTATTGGGAACTATCGAATTCTACTATAAATGTCTTTGAGCTGATTTAATTTTAAAGTTCTCAAAGAATATAATTTAATTTTAAAGTTCATTGTGAAGAAAATTTTTGTTAGCGAATTTCCTATTGTATGGATTTTGACTTATTTTATTGGGAACACATAAAATCTATACTTATTTTATTAGGAACATAAAATATCCTTGAAAAACGTATTACAAATTTCACTTTGGAGTTGAGTATATAATTTAACTTTAAAAATCCATTGTGTGTGTGTGCTGTTTTTTTTTTTTTTTTTTTTTTCTTTTCTTTTCTTTTTTGCCCGCCAATGAATTTTTTGATGTATATACATAACTTAAATTATTGGGAACTATCAAATTCTACTTCAAAAATCTGCTATGAATGTCTTCTTTGAGCTGAATATACAATTTAATTTTAAAGTTCGTTGTGGAGAAAATTTTTGTTAGAGTGAATTTCTTTATGCCGATTATGCATGGATTTTGACTTATTTTATTGGGAATGTAATTTCAACTTGTTAGCAAGCGAAAATCAGCCACAAATATCATTTTTGAGTTGAGAATGTAGTTTAATTTCATACAATTCCTAGTTGAGAAATATTTTACAGTTATTAAATTTCTTGATGCATATAACTCAATGACCATAATTTTGTCTTAATTTATTGGGAAATAGTCAAATACAAGATCTGAGAAATATATGCCACAATGTAATTTTTTAAGTATATGATTTAAATTTAAAATTTATTGTTAAGAACATTTTTTGTCAAACAATGAATTCCTTATGTATTAAATTTTGCCTATATTTTTTGGGAACAGCTAATAATTTAGTAGTAAAAACATAAAATTTAACATCAATTGAAGAAAATTTACTTCAAACTTATTAGTTAAAAAAAAAGAAGACTTTCCAACGTATTTAGAGACATTTTTATGGTATTTCTGTGTATGAACCGCATTGAAATGGAAAATACTGATTTAGAATTATTGTTCGTATACATAAGAATAAAGAAAAATCGGAACTACTGTCACTCAAAACTTTTACTAAGTCAGTAATAACACTGTCGCATCATAATGTGTGTAATGCGTACTTTGTTTTCAAAATCTGTGTCATTATCAAGCATCAGGCCATTAGCAAAACGTGCTTAAAACGTTAGTTATCATAACCTCCTTTTTGAAATGCATAATTGTTTGAAATATTGATTAGTTATAGCCTAGTTTGATTTGTTTTGAAAATTATTTCCGTTTCAATTAAGATATTTGGTAGACGTCATCGTTTGGCACATTTTCATTGCTCTTTCGTTTTCTTACATTTGATTAATGAAATCCATGTTTGATTTATTAGGTTGGTGCGTATGAAATGTCGGATTCTTAAGTGATTGTATAAAACTGCATATCTTTCTTCAAAAGCTGTTTATTCAATCAAAGTATGCTCCATTCGCTTCAATACACTTCTCCCAACGAGATTTTAAAGCGTAGATGCCTGTCTTAAAAAATTTTTGGTCTTTAGAATTAATAAACTCTGATATCGAGTTTTTTAGACTGTCTTCATTTTCATAGTGTTTGCCCCTTAAAAACAGCTCTAAATGCTTGAAAAAATGAAAATCGGTCGGCGAGAGATCCGGTGAATAGGGTGGATGCTGCAATGATGAGCATACGTTTAACCGATCCAGCCTATTTCGCTCTGTCAGTGCGTGCGGTACCCACTTGTCCATCTTCTTAACCTTGCCAATCTCAGAAAGGTGTCTCAATATCGTTGTATGGTCAACTTTCATCCTGATAGCAAGTTCCCTCGTGGATACGGCTGGATCCGCTTCCACTAGAGCCTTCAGGTCATCATTCTTCACAGACGTTTTGGGTCTTCCGCGCGGCTCATTTTGCAGTGAAAAATCGCCAGTCCGAAATTTTTCGAACCAACGCTACACTTTCCGATCGTTAACCGTATTCTCCCCAAACGCTTGGTTTATGTTGCGTGCAGCTTTTGCAGCACTATTACCAAGTTTGTACTCATATAAGAAAATGACGCGAATGTCGGCAGAATTCATATCGGAAATAAACTCAAAAGAAATAAAAAAGGGAAGACCTTCGAGAAAACCTATTTTGCTGAAATGAGTCTCTGGCAATGGACAATACGAGTATGAATGAGGTTATGCCAAATACAAAAGTATAACGAAAACAGGGAGGAAAACGTCCGCATGTAAAGAGAATTCGACATTTCATACGCACCAACCTAATAGTATTTGTCACATGTTCTATATTTTAAAAGATGTAATTTTCTTGTGTTTACAAAAGAGATTCATTGAATCCGTGTTATGTTTGCGCCATTTTTACTCCAACACAAAATCAGTAAATTTAAAAATGTGAAGAGACTGTGACTTATAGTGTGATACTACAAAAATAAAATTTTAATATATTATTAATTTATAATTATTTTTAATTTTTTATATATTTTTTTTAGCAAGGAGTCATTTACAAAATCCTTTTTAAGTAATTATTTTATCCAGCAATTTGAATAATTACGTATTTTTGTAAAATAAATAATACGTTGCAACCCTCTTGCTTCTTAATTTGATCACCGATCGAAAAAGGCATCGGTGCAATAATACTAATACAAATAGAAAATTTTAAATCATCTTTGCCGATTTAAACTAACCATAATGTGGTTGTTTTGTCTTATCTTTTTTCGTTTTGCTTTTTCTTCTCTTCTTTTTTCTACGTGTTCAGTTTTGGAGCCAATATCGCTAAATATTTGAAAATTAATTATTTAGAACAACAGGTAATTTCCATGATTTTGAAAACTTTTACAAACGGAAAAAATTGTAGTTAAGAAATACTTTTTAATTACTGGTAAAAATTATCAATGGATTTTTTTTTCTCATCGTCTACGACACTCAGTATGGTGAATTTCGCCTTGTTTGCTGCCGCTCGATGAATGCGATTGGAAGGCAGGAGCAAATTCGTCGACAAGTTAGATGTACGATGCCGTCTCAATACAATGTGACGTAGATGAAACGCTATCTGACGTCTTGGATATTTTTAAAAAAATGAGAATTATAATAAAGTGGGGCGTTATCATGATCTAAACCTTCATACCCTTCGATAATGAAGATAATTCCCTAACCAACCAGGTCACCTCTGTAAAAAACTAAGATATGCATTATGAAATTAAGGCTTCAATAAGATTATCGTTTAACATGAAGTTTGAGTTTTTGAATTTTTGAAATTCGATGCATTTGAGGAAAAAAGTTTTTGAAATACAATCAATCCCATTTATGGAATAAAAGGATCTTATTTGAAAACAAACAAATTTTATTGCAAAAGTTTATGTAGTCATAAACGTACATCAGAAAATTGAAAACTACCCTGAAACAAAACTAATAAACATTGCATGCAAAGAATAACAAGTTTAATTTGTGCTTTTAAGAAAAATAAAGGCCCGTCATTCACTTCAGATATCGATAAAATATACTAATATTAGCTTCTCTCTTCACATCAAAGTCCAGCGAACTGATAAAGAAAATCTTATGGATATTTAGTGTTGCTGATTTTTAAATTCTTCACTTTGTGTGACAATAACAAAAAGTACCGATGCTTAAGTCCACTTCAGTGTTTATAATGTAAAATAAAAATAAATGAAAAAAAATTAAAAGAAAATTTTTAGCGTTGGGGTAAGCTAGGCAGCCTTAGCGCTTACAAATATTGCATTTATTAATTTAGAATTCTATTAATTAATAAAATTTTTAAAAATTTAAATCGTCTTTGCTGATTTAACCTTTTCGCGACGGAGCGCCTTTGTTTAAGACGCGCCTTCAGGACGAAGCTGAAGTGAAAGGAATGATCTTACAGGACGGGGGTTTTTCTCCGCTAGGCCTAACTTTAGAAAAAATTCGTAAATAATAAAGTTACAGTCCTATCGCCGTGATTTTTGGTAGCCTTTTAGATTATCACATAATCTATCTTATAACATTAAAACTAGACTTTAATAATGTTTTTTCTTCAATTTATATGAAAATATATAGACAAAAAAGTTGCTTATTTTCAGATATAATTTTCAACAGTGCAATTATAGTTTTTCCAAAATTTTAATTGACAAAACACTTCAACATATTTGCAAATTAATAAAAACTATACAAGGGCTATTTACAAGAAAAAAATAAGAAAATTTAAAATGAAGACTGAGTATGGAAAATCTCAAATCACGGAGAAACGCAAAGTCCGACATTGCATGATTTGCAAGTATAAAATGTTTGTTGTGTTTTCTTTTCTTTCATCACGGTTTGTGAGCAAACAATGCACTTTCTGCGACTTTTTTATCCCTTTTTGTTCAAGTTAAGGGTAGGAAAATGCCTACCAGATAATCCTCGCCATAATAATCTGGAGTCGAGAATTTTCAAAATAACAACAAAAGTGAGCAAATATAACCGAAAGCAGTAAAAACTGTAACGAAACTGACGCTTAAATCCTAAAAGACTTCCAATAGTAGCGAAAACAAAATAAAAAAAGTGTTTAAAAAGCTATCAGAAGTGAAAATGCTTAAATCACGTGGAAAGTTGAAGAGTCGAGCTGTGTTTGTTTACATTGAGATTTCTTCTCTTTCCACCCACAGCTGATAATCAAAATACCAAAAAAAGCAGGAATACGAAAAAAATGAAGGTCAGAACACTAAAACTACGTTCAGTTTAAATGTAATGGACACATGGTGTCATCTAGTGATTATTAAAAATTGTTCCAGCTTAAAATGCATATATGCACCGCCCGTCGCGAAGATGTTAAACTAACCATAAAATGGATGCTTTGTCTTGTCTTTTTCATTTTGCTTTTTCTTCTATTCTGTTATCAACGTATAAATGAAATGAATCAATGGAAAACGGCTTCTCAAACCGATAAGAAATCGTTTTATTAACAGAATGAATTTCAACAATATTCTCAGACATCCAATGGTGGACGTCGACTTGTTTGCTGCCACTCGAAGAGTACGATTTGAATTTGGCAGCGTCTCGTCGACAAGTCGGATTTACGGCACAGGTGCCGTATAATCCAGGACGCCAAATTCTGAGAGTGGCGATTTTTCGCCTGATTTTCTTATGTATCGGGCAACCTCGTTTTTATTACGTCATACATATGGAGTGAGAATTATGCAGAAAATTCTATTTCGGTAACCATAGTATTTACGTCATCGTGCAAGTCACGATACATCATCTTGGCAACATTTCTTCATCGCCAAAAAAAATTCAGAATTTGGAATCGTGGATTATACGGCACCTGTGCCGGATTTACGACGCCGTCTCAATATGATGTGACGTAGATGAAACATTATGACGTCGTGGATATTTTAAACCAATGCGAATCATAATAAAGTGGCGTACTCAGGATCTCAACTGTAAAGAAAGAAACAACCATTTTATGCCTACCAACTTGTCTAGTGATCAGAGTGCCTGACTGCGGATAAGGAGGTCCTGGGTTCGAATCCCGGTTGGGGCATGGATGTACTTTCTCTCCTCTATCTTTTCTGTCTTTGTCCTCTCCTTGTATGAATGAGATGTGAATGGTTGCCTACCCTATAAACGGGTACCTATGGCGTGTGTGTAGAGCAAAGTCGTACTATCACCTTCATAGTGCTTTGATTTAACAATTGACTTAAATTCGCATAGCCAAGGCATAGCGAGCTTGGCTTGTCCAAGTGTCATTAGTAACAACAACAATTTGATGGTTTTTAATAACCATTAAAGAAATGATTTCCTTAATCTCACTAAATGTCATTTAGAAATCTACATATTTAATTTATCATTAAAGATGTAGATTTCATAAAGGCTTCACAGTCTTATCATATTTCATACATATTTTGTGTAGGAAGGCATTTCTTACATATTTTGTGTATGCATGATCACTTGATTACAATTTGGTATTCAACTTGCAATATTAGTATATTTTATTGAATTTTTACAAAATCTATCTTGAATTATACATAAGTAAAAAAGATTCGTTAATTGGAAATTAATCTTTATGTTATTTCTATTTGAAATCATTTAGATTTATTTCTAACTGTGTGGCAACCAGAAAATGGTGTTCACTGCTCTCGAAAAATAAACGTCTGGGCGTTCCGTGGCTGAGTGGTCTAAAGCATTACCGCTAATCGCTTGAGAGCGTAGGAGTGTGGGTTCGATTCCCACCGTGGCCCTGGGTGTTTTCTTCGTTATTCTTCTGTGGTTGTACATCTGTCATTGTGCTATTTGTCCTATTATCGACGAAGACTTACAAGCGGATCTCAAGAATCAAGCATACAAGTATGAATATATGTAATGTAATAAAATAAATAAATAAATAAATATATAAACGTCTTTGAAAAATATTATTAAATCTAAGAAATTATAATTTCATATTGATTTCTGGGATTCTCATGGATTGTTTTCAATTCATTTCTTTATTTTATTGTAAAATATTCGTAAACTAATGAAATTAAAATTACTTAAATGTTTTAAACATGCATTTAACTTTTTGTTTATCAACTATCATTTGTTTTATAATCAATCTTACTCTTATCAATCTTATTGCTAAGGGAAGATAAAAATTCTTGTTATAAATTATCCATTGAAGTATTTCTGGAATCAACATTTTTAATCGAGAATTTCAAAAATATAATTCCATCATTATCAACTGTCTATTTCAAATGCATATGAGCATTTTAAAGATATAAATTAATCACTTGTGAGATTGACATTAAAATATAATAACCGGCACATCTTCAATTTAATTCTGTATTGCATGTGATTTGGTGTTATTCCGTATACCTGTGTAATTTAGTTCCGATAGATAATTATATGTAGGCTTATACCAGGTTTCTGAAATATTCAACCTGGACACTTCCCCCCACCAGTATAAATATATAATACATGACCAGCATATAAATTTAAATATTTTAGTTTAGACGTTTTAATATTGATGAGTTACTTAATTAAAATGTTTTGAATGGGGAATAAATATTTGATCCATGATATTGTTGCTTATCCTGTCTGGCTAGCCATTAGTCTAAACCAGATGCATGAGACCGTGAAGTAACAAAAAATTCGAAACAAGTCCGCTTTTTTGAGTCTTAACCAGGAAAGTAGATGACCAGAGGTAAAATGCATTTCTTGCAAATGGGGAAGCTTTTTTCCCTAATAAATTTGAATACATTTCCAGTGTCCACTTATCATTCTTGATGATGTAGTATGCTGCACACAACCACCCTTAAAATTGACTGAGCCTTCAGGTTGCCATGCAGATCATGATGTGGGGGAGGAGGACACTAAATTGAAGCGATCGCAGACTTGACTTTTGAGCATATTACCAAAAAAGTCAAGGAGTTTGATGTTTAGGATCATTAAAGTTACCTCCATTTTGATGAATAGTTAAATGTATAATTTATAATTGCTCAGGACATTCTTTTAAGTCGTTTTTTGGTTTTAATATTGTAAAAATATTCACAAGCTAATTCGTTAGACATAGATTTCTCCATCAAAACTTTACCATCAGTCCAGTCTTTGTTCATCAAAGAAAATACTCTCTGCTGGTGCTGATCCCCTAGGTAAACAGAAGACATATTCAACAATCTTGATCAGATTGGAAGCTGCTATGTGATTCTCCTTGAACTGACCAAATATCCTTAACCATTTTCCTTCACTTGAAATAATTATATCTTTGATAATCTCTTCTGGCATCCACTGTTTACAATTTGACTGTAAATACTCCTTAGCGAAAACAACTGCGACACGGTTGGCGAGAAAAGACAATACAATGAAAATATTACTTATTTAGGAGACCATCATTATTCTATGGTTTTTACATTTTATACAGTACATAAATAAAAGAAAAATTATTCTAAATATTCCCTCACAGTTACTAATTTTACACTTTTTTGAAGCAATTTAATAATAATTTAATAATTGGCTTCTTGTAGGCGACAAGATCAGCAACTCTATCCTGCTTAAATTAAAACTCATTTCACTTAATCATGATGTTCACTTGCAATGGATACCTTCACATGTGAATCTCCACGGGAATGAAATGGCCGATAATCTTGCTAAGGAGGGTTGCAGGATTTCAAATACTCCCTCTTCCACACTTACTTTTCTGGAGTTATACTCCCGGGAAAAATCAAAAATCTCGGAAGAGTGGAAAACACCCCCACCCATAATTGGTACAAGGGATCAAAACCGGGTTTGTCCCTTGACCTCCCGTGTGACAGACGTACCCGGACTGTTCTCTCAAGACTTGCTAGCGGTCATATTAAGTGCCTCACTTTCAACGAGGGCAGGAAAACTTTCGTCACCTGCACCAAGTGCCAAAATCATCAGGCTTCTCCTGAGCATCTTTTGGATTGCATGGGTCTCTCTAGGGAGGATCTCTTTAGCTATCCTCTTTTAGTCTTCGACTTCCTTACAGTCAACGAACTCGTGGATCTAGTCTGACTCCGTCAGACATGGAGGATAAGTAACAACAACAACACACTTTTTTGATATGAATAAAATCAAATTTAATTTTTACCGGAACGTAAAGTAAACTAGTCAGGACAGCGGGGTTTTGCCGTAAAACTGGGACTATCCCGGTCAAACCGGCAAGTCTGGCAAGCATAATTATATGTAATGGCATTTATTGAAAAAACTTTTCGAAATAAACTTGCCAGTTATTCTTTTAGATTCTAATTCTATTCATCAAATAGCACAGATAAGCATGATTTTTACGCAAGGTGTTAAAAATCGAGCTAATTTCCCATTGGTAAAAACACCAAATTAATCTCAATAAAATTAGCAATACTTTAGTTTATTTTAAACAGTAAATTAAAATTAAATTTATTTTTAATTTTAATTAAAAATTATTATTATCGCAGGTGTCATAATCAATACAAATAACTACCGCGCTTAACCTAAGAATAAGTGAACTTTGAAACTTTATAATTAAAAAAAATAAAGTCATGAGTAGGCGTGAAACTACGCAATCAGTGATTAAATCATTTTAAAACTAACCTTAAATTCTAAAAAAATACTGATATTGAAGATTATAAGCTGCCGTAACCACAATAATTGCTGCTGCTGCTATCATTAACGTTATGAGCTTTGCTTGATAATATATCTGATATTCCTTCGATAAAAGATAAGGTATAAAGTTTTCCGAGAATCGATTTCACTGGAAAAAAATGGCATCGATATTTTTAGTTATTCAGACGGAGCTAATTTGTGTTTCGGACTTCCTTATTCAAGTTATCGCCCCTCAGATAATATTTTATCAAAAAATTTTTATTCCGGTGCGACATTAAAATTGTAAACACAATTTGTTCTGCACGTGTAGCTCTCTTATGTTATCGTGAGTACACAAGAACTTAAAAATTGAATATGAATAAATTATTCACACAAATTATGGTATCATTTTCTACCAGCTGAACAAGCTATCAAAACAAAAGGAACACGGTTGCGAGTATTCGTCATCTTCTTTATTGCAACTATATGAAAATTTCAGACGATAATTCATAGTCCTTTTTCGTGTGTAAATATAAATATTTTTAAAACTTTTTATTTCAAAAATTTAAAAGTTATAAGATTTATCATGTTGATAATAAAATTTATAAGGTTTATTTAGATAAAAATTTAAGATTTATTTATTTTTATTCAAAAATGTATTAGATTCAACAAAAAATATGCCACATTAAATCGTTTGGTTTTCATAGTAGATTATGAAATCAATCTGTTAATAATGTTTGATTAAGAACTTTTATCTGCATAATTGGCAAATGATAAGTAAATCATTAGATGTGGAAATTATGTTGTAAGATTTCTAAGTAATAGTCACATGATTTATCAAACAAAGCTTACAGCAATGTTTCCAATAACTTACGTAAGACTTAGAACATTTATCATTTTTGTATCTCATATTGATAAAAATTGTTCTACTACTACCCAATGCATATGAATTTATAACATTATCTGTATAATTTAATTTCGCGCGTAATTAAAAATTGATTTAGGAGAAATTTAATTACTGATTTTTTTTATATATGTATGAATTTTTTTTTTGTGCTTGGAAATGCAAGTGTAATCATTAAAATATATCTGAAAAAATATTTAAGGAATTTAAAGTACAATAATATAAATATGCTATATTGAATACATAAATTGCATGAAAATGGAATTCTGTTTATTTGTAAGAGTTGAAACGTCAACAATAAATTAATATTTAAAATTAATTAAGAATCGAATAGGTTTTTTTATCTAAGAAAATATTACATTCAAATTGTTGATTAAACCATGTTTCGTACTTTGTGATGATTTTACCTGTGAAATATATTCGCATCATTTCTGCAAATATACCACATTCAAAATATATAATTTATTTAAAATTTCATATTTTACTTTAAAGGTGTATTTTATTTTTTTTTAATACAGCATTTAATGATTCTGCAAATGTTAAGTTTTCTTTTAGAGTTCGTTTTATTCTTTAAAATAGATAACGCTATAAGAACTTTCCATTTTCTATCATATCAATCCTATTTATATGTGTTGCAATGTTGTTCAAGTGTGAATCGACGCCTTGACATTTAAAAATCTTTGTCAACATATGGTGATAATTTCACAAATTCCTCGAATTTGAATTGCAGTTTCAAAAGTGATAGATAAGCGTTTGGAAATATGAGAGAACTCCTACTGTTGTTAGGTGATAAAATACTCAAATTTAAATATGGTTGATCATTGTTGGCGATACAATCCTCGAACTTCAAGCTAAAAGTATGCTGTGTCAATGTTAATATTTAGAAATTCGCGCAACTTCTTTTTTAATGACCACATTTGACATATTATTAATAACTAAAAGTAATTCAGGCATAAAATTTCGCCAAGTTCCACGGTATTTTTCATCTAAATTTAAAATGCCTATTCATTGGAATAAATAATCTTATTATTTTCTGACGTTTAGGCAATTAATTTTATGCATCACAAAATAACCTAGTAACTTATATATTATTCGAATTTTATTTGCTTCAAATGACTAGTCACAATATTCATACTCTACAATACATTTTTATAACTTTCATGATAAATATTTTGAGATTAAATTTTAACAACAATACGCTTTATATTGAGAATTGACATTAAATTTTATATTTACTTTTGTTTTTCGTCAGTGCAAATCTTGTTGAACTGACATTTTTGGTAGCAACTAAAAGAATACAGATTTTTATATACTTTTTATTTAACTAGTTTTTGTTGTTACAAAATTTACTTCGTAGGTTTCAATAATTAACATTCTTTGAAACTTTTGCAATAGGTAAGACATTTAAAAATGTTATAGTGAAAAATAATAATTGGTGAAACTTTTTAGTTGTCAGTAGAATCATTTGGCGAGTTTATCGTCTCCGCCTTTGAAATAGAATATTACACAAGGGAAAGTATGTAATTTAAAATTTATTTCTTCGATTCTCCTAATATTTTTTCAGAATTATCATATTTAAGGAAAAGTAATAAATACACAAGGAAAACTATTTAATTTAAAATTGATTTCTTCGATTTTTCTAATATTTTGCGTTAGAATTGTGAATAACTTTTTCTTGAATACAGAAGGAATTTTTAATAAGGATATATATATATATATATATATATATATATTAATGTAATATTGCATGCTTAAATGTAGTTATATTTTTTGGTGACAAATTCATTCTTGATAATTATTCATCATAAGCCAAAATTATTCATGGCACATATTTTTAATTGTAACAGAAATTGCACTTGTTTAGATATTGTAAAAGATTCTCTGAATACTAATTTCGATTATTATGTTCTACCAAACTTTATGCTTAATGTTTCAGTCGAACATTTTTAAAAAAGAAAATATTGCTACTCACTTTTTTAAATTAAAAAATCAAATACTCTGAATAATTGTTTCAAAATTTATTAATTATTAAAAACAAAGGAAAGACTTAAATTCTGTTTCATAAAAATAGCGTAACTTGTATTGTCAAGGACACCTTTTTTATTCACATGAAGTTTGAATCATTAATATAAATGGAATTTTATTAAGAGAGAGATTGAAATTTTTTCCAAATTATAGAAGAAATTTTTTGAAAGTTTACTTTTCAAGTCGTTTCTATTTTTATAGATGAATTTAAGAAAAAAATCTTTCATATTTCTAACTATTTAGCGGTTTTCTTCAACTGAGAACCAGTAGTTAACGTAGGCGGATGAATGTTATCTAGCAGTGCTCAGAGTGGTGTAAAGCAGATGAAATTCTGTTCTTATTGAATGTTTCATTTAGGCTGGGAAACTATTTGTAAATGGTCAAAGTCTATTCGTTAGCCAATGCAATGATAGCATTTCTTTACTTTAACGCTGAAGCATATTTACAATATAGTTTAATAGACATATCCAAACAATTCCACGAAATTTTCTTTCATTCGCAGCAAGTTGAAATAGTTTCATGTCATGTTTTTTATGTATTCTAAAACAAAATATAAGTGGCTTTCAAATTTTTATTTCACGCCTTTTATATATCTTATTTATAGATTATTCATTGGTTATATGTTTTATTCGTAGATTATTAGTGGTTTTCTTACTTTAAATGTTACCATAAAACATTAAGAAGTTAAATTTACTGAATTAAGCAGCTAAGTTCAGTTACTGAATATATTCGCCAGCATTCCTAAGCATTCACAAGTATTCCTAAGCTTTTTAAGTATTTTTCTCCGTAAAAAAATTATATAAATGCGGGACTCAGGACTTATTTCTTCTGTATTCAATTTCTTTAGTTGAATCAATTTTCATGTGAATAAGCATAAATAAAAGCTTTTCTTTGGTCGTGTAACTTTTATCTCGATAAAATTTTATTTCACAATCTATCTTGCACAAAGACTGATCAAATATTTTCAACGTAAAATGACATTTTCAGCTTATCTGACATCAAGAATTCGTCTTATCAAGAGAACTCATCTTATTATTATCTCGATTAAATTATCATTTACGGGGGTGGATGAAATTGAGATTTAATTCTGCATTACGTAACTAACAAAACATGATGTAATTTAGAATTAAAAATATTCTTCGTTTCGTAAAGGTATCGTTTTCAATATCAAAAAAGTGGTGAGTTTAAATCCCATCTCAACCGAAGATCTGTCGTTTTTTTCGCTAATGGCGGCAGGGACCTATAAAACTAGCTGTGGTTTGTGAGGAATTATTGATTTTATTTGAATAACATTTTGCAAATTCCTCCCAAAAATCTACATTAATAAACATTAATCGCACACTATGTTGAAAAAAAGCCTTTAATGATTTTATCAATTGTCAGGGTTATAATGCATTGGTAGAAAAAAGTAAAATCAACTTCTAATCCTTAGATTTGTGTCTGTTAAAAATCTAAGAAAGTCGTATGATATTTTAAATCATTAAGTCTAACCTAAAAGCAAGAATCGCATTACAATGGGTTCCCGGATTATCTATGAGTGATTTATCCGCTACGCGGATAATCAGTAACATTTAAATTAAAAAAAGTATTAATAAAACAGAAGTATTTCAATGCATAAAAGTATAAATCTTTGCCTGGTTTCCTAAAGAAATAAATTTTCAAATTTATATTTAATGAATTATTTTATTATTCCTCAAATACTAAGTTCGTTTATGCTAGTTGAATGCTTAAATTGTTTAAATGCATATTTGTATGTTAATTTCTTCTATTTTTCATAATTTTGTGGAGTTTCCATAAAATTGGATTATCCACTATAGCCAGAGCATTTTTTGCATAATCGAGAGTTAACTGTATATGAGACTCTCAAGTGTACTTTTTGTTGTCGACGTGGCATTTTCAGCAGTTATTTTCAATGCTCAATAATTGTTTTTAAGACATAAATTGCGAATAAGATTGTTTTCCACAAAAACTTTTCAGGTGACATTTTGTTTTCTTTCATATACGAAGGATACTATTAGCAGAATAACATTGTTGTTAAAGTAAACCAACATAATTGACGTTTAAAATCAACAAAAATGATTAGATAGGACATTGAGTACCATCAAAAAAAAAAAGAAAGAGATTTGATAGCAAACTTCCTATAAAATAATTCAAATGATACCAAACGTCCAATCAAAAAAGATTTGATATTTCTCTCAAAATTTTGAATGCTATGACATCATTTTTGATGGTATTAAACATCCTATCAAATCGACTGCTATTGGTTTGATAAGATGTTTATTATCATCATTCATTTTGTGCAGATGTTATTTGCTGTATGCTAAATTTAGAACTGCTTTGGAATATATATCGATTTTTTTTTGTATTAGCCATTTTGAGGCCTATTTTTGTATTTACCTCTTACTATGAGTTGTTGATGATCTGAAATGTGAATTGATGTATGAAATTTTAGAAATAGAGGAAGGAAATTTATTCAAAAGCATTAAATAATAATTAATTAATTTTAACAAAATGAATATTTATTTTGTCTTGTTCTATCTGAAATAGTTTTAGCTTTATAAATCCCAATTTCCATATTCTTTCCCAGATCTTGAAACAGTCAGAGTACGAAAATGAAAAATGAATTCTTATATCAGCAAGTGGCAAGAATACAATTCCTATTAAATCTATTAATCCGATGGTCAAAAATTTCTCCCTTTTTTATCGTATAAAATAAGTTTTTGTTAAGCGAAATACATTGTTTATAACTCATAAATGTAATCATAACAAAAACAATAAATGCAAAATAAGATATTATGCAATGCAAATTGGAAAATTGGGTAAAATGATTTTAAAAAATTTTAATTTTTGCTCACAAAAAGCCCAATTGAATAAATATTAATATTATTATGTATCTTTTTAAAATATTTTTAGAGAAATTCTGTCCTCAACATGGTAAATGCTTGTACTCGGACAAAGAAATATAGATAAATCTCCTTGAAAAAAAATTATGCTTAAATAAATAATTTTTCTTTTTATATTTTTAAAAATTTTTTTCAGAAATTCTGCAATTTTCGACCACATTATCTAGTATATTATATAACTCATGTTTAAACATATTGAATTCCATATATATAAAAATTTCTTAACAATAAAGATAAATTGACGTTAAAATGAAACCTTAATTTACTGCATTAATAATGGAATTATAATAATGATTTGCTGGAAATATTTGTTTTAATATTTTCTTCGATATTTTAAAATTATTTGCAACAATTTTATAATATAATCTTGCATAAAATTCATCCTCATGTTGTTAGATGTGGTGCTGGTTAACCAAAGTTTTGTATTCAGATGTACCGCGATATTGCTTATTGTTTATTCAGTTTGACTGGTATAGATGACTTATCTTTCCAAAGCTTTTATTTACTTTAAAGCATAAATGTCCAATATCGGATTTCCATTCACTGATTGAGCGTTTCGATGTAAACTTTCCGGCTTATCAATTTCCAGGAAAAAGCCTTACGTTGCTTAGAGCTGTGTCACCAACTTGTTTCCGTTTTACTAATCATTGTAAATACGTTGCGAAGAAACCGCGAGAGATAAAAAGAAATTTTCTTTTCCAGTTCAAAATAGAGCTTGAATTCCTTCTGAATTCTTCAGAATTCGAACGAAGATTTATTCGCACTAAATCTCAATATTTTTAAAAATTGTTAAAAAAAAATGTGGAAACAGTTGAAAATTTTAGTAATTGAATTGGGAATTCGCTGTTAATTTGATTAAGTACTAGTTATTCATGTCTATTTTCTATACTTTTTTTTTTGTATTTTTGGTTACTATCACTTCTATAAGGAAACTATTTACTCAATAGGATTGAATTATAATTTAGTTAATTTTAGCACAAAATGAATATTTATTTTGTCTTGTTCCATTTGAAATAATTTTTATTTTATCATACATTAAAACTTAGAAATTGATGGTTGTGTTGTTTTATAGAAACAAAACTTAAATGCCATAAATGAAAGAGTTTTATAGGATTAAGCTTTACTCGTATGCATACCCATAAAATGAACTCTAATCTTTTCATTAGAAATGAAAAATGTCACTGAACAAATAAAGTTGCTATAGAAATTCCGAAGCGTTTGGATAGCTGACAATCTATGATTTCAATGAACGACATCTAACGGTAGACAAGGCAACTAACAACAAAGTCATATTATGTTAAATTCCCCCCCTCATGAATTTTAATCTTTTTATTTAAATCGTCAAGTTTCAAACTATAATCAACATATCATTTCTTACATTTAAACAATCCAATTTAAAATTACTGCAATTAGCGGCTAAAACAAAAGAAATAAGAATCGTTTGATTCGTACCATGTTACAGTTCTTTAGAATTATTTGGAAATAGAATTTGAAATAACAGAAAACCTATTTTAATTAATTTTAAAAATTGAATTTAAAAGCAAAATATACTTTTGCGTTCAGTTGTGTTATTCAAATGAAATAAAATGTCTTTAGACTGAGTTTTAAATTTTTTTAAATTGATTATAACAACAGAATAATTAATGAATAAGAACTCTAAAATTGGAGAAAACTAATGATGGAAACATATCGGTTCACAATTATTATTAAAAGTTTCGTTGATCGAATTGTATGGAAGCTTATTCAGTAGGTTAGAATTTTTTAACTAAAAAGTTTATCAAATTTAAGGAAACGGAAAAATTATATAAATTTATTCTATGTTGTTGTCGTGTGCCAGCTAGGCTGGCAATATGGGGTGTGCTACTCCACTTTTCCAACTGAACCATAATTAATGGTGTGGAGTCCGACTTCCTCAGTACACACACGTGCTATAGGTACTCGTTTATAGGGTAGGCAACCATTCACAACACCTTAATACAAGGAAAGGACAAAAACAGGATAGTTAGAGAGAGAAAGTACATCCATGCCCGAACCGGGATTCGAACCCAGGACCTCCCTATCCGCAGTCAGACACGCTGACCATTAGACAAGTTGGGCGGCAATTTATTCTATGAAACGGTGTTATGATAAAATAATTGATGATATAATTTATTGAAAGAAATTTTTAGAGACGTAATTTTTTAGATTCAAATGTATTTTTTTGTATTATATTCTTTAAAATAAGTGTTCAAAATCTCATATTTTGAGATTGTTTAGCGTATTAAGCCTTTTTGTTAGTATGAGATGTATTTAGTTGATATTATTCAAATTCCTTTTATATATGGAGACAAATTTAAGGAATGAACTTAGAAGAGTCCTAGAATGAAATAAGCGACAAATCTTCAAACTTCTTAAAGTACCTTTTGAATGTTAGACTATATGGTTCGCGGTGTCAATATGTTTTATAATGATAAGGCAAATAAAAGTTAGGAAAACTTGCAATAACTAAGAGACAAAATCGCCAAATGTATTATGCTGGTCTCAAGACAACATCATGTAAGAAATGTATGATTCGTCACTATAGTGTCAGATCTTTGATTTATATAAATTATTGATGAGGAATGTTTCTATGTTTTATTGAACTGTTGCATTTCATTGTGTAAAAGGGTGCTATGTTGTTAAACATTATTCCATGATTTTGGCATTTCGGTGTAATGAAATATTTTACGTTATTCTGAATTATTAATGTTTTAAAACTTAAAAATATTAATGGATTTGGTAGAAATAGTTACATTTTCAATGAGTTCTTAAAATTAAATTTTTTTTTATTCTTTAACCCTGTAAATACTTTCTCACAAATATAGCTACTTCCGAATCGCGATTATGGAGGTAAAAGTATGCAGTAAAGTAGAAGGTATTTCTTTTGGTTATACATTTTTATAGAAATACAGTTAAATCCCTAACCAGGTTCAAACGCTGTGCATTATATTGATTGGCAAATGGAAATGATATGTTCACATAGATAATAGTTACAACTATTATCAAAATGTTGTTTTTTTATTTTTTAGAAATTATTACTGTCATTTGTTTTACTTACAATGCTAATTAATTTGCGAGAGTAATGTCATACTATTTATGTTTGAATATTGAACGATCTGGAGTGACATTAAAAGACCATATTTGCTTATTTTACATATGTAAAAAGGCAAAGTTTAGGAGGAGAACACTACTTGATAGTAGTTGTTCAAGTAAATGATATTACATGAAAATTATATAAACCTGTTCGATTCGAGTAAAAAGACAAACAAATTTGCTAAGTATAAAATGAATGATTTATTATTGTAATAAGATAAGCTAAAAATTCATTATCGAACGTGAAACATATATGAAATTTTTTTTGGAAATTCAAAATCCAGGGATTGTCACGTTTTTTCAGTGTAGAAGCATAATTTTTCTCATTTAATTTTTTTTTACTTTCAAATCATTAATATATTTTTTTGTGCAAAATAGAAATAAATGTGCAGTATTATTATTCTACAATAATAGCATTCGAAATAAAATAAGTTATCTTTTAATGTAAGTAATATTTTTTTCGAGAACTTGTTTGTTGGTAAAATATTTTTTTAGTATTTTATCAATATTTGAAAATTTTCTTCTATGGTCATTTTTAATGTATTAAAGAAAATTTCTTATTCATTTTAATGTTGGTACAGAATTTGTAATATTTTTAATTCTATTTTCTCGTAATAATAGCCTATAGCAGAGGGAAAATTTAGTAAATATCAAATTGTGTGTTAGAATTAAAATTTTAGAACCGTAAAATACTTTTAAATATTTTACAAGTAATCCATATAAAATACAAAAAAACGTAATTAGTTTGGATATTATAGGTAATTTCTCCAGATAAGATTAATATTTAATGTTTGGGATATATAATGGGAAAATTTTCATTAAATATAAGAATGTTATTTACTTCTACTTAAAAAGTAATTCATATTATTAAATAATTATTAAAGACAGTTAAAAATGTCTGTAAAAAGTCACATTTCCTCATAATTTGGATAAAAATAATTAAATTTAAACGTCACTTGTTTTAAAACTATTTAGCATTACTTAGAACTTAACCACTTTACTACCAAAAAAAAAATTACATTCTCGTAGAGAATATTCAAATATTTTAGAAATCTCTAGATCCGATTAGGATTAAAGTAAATACTGAATGCTAATTTGCGTATCTTTATCCAAATTCACGAATGAATTAGCAATTAATATTTTTATGGGAAATGTTTGGCAATGTTTTTAACAAATCTATCTTGTAAACTATCTTCAATGTAGCATTACTGTCAACCATAACAAAAACGCTTAGAATTAATTAAATCCATTTTTAAATAATCTAAGTAGTTAGTTTAGCAATCAAATGAAAAAACGGCTTATCTTTTTAATTGTAATCAAACAAACAACGTTAACATTGGAATTTGATCGCCGAATCATCAAAAACACGTGAAACATGTCCATGTTTGTCATGTACCAACTTAGATCAAAGTCTTAAGCATGCACTGTTAATGTAGTAGTCCCTTATATAGAATCAATATTGATTCACGGCTTGAGTAGATTGCCTTAGACATAACAAAAGTGTTTGTTATTAACTAAACGTGTTTAAAAAAGAACCTCCGCAATTATTTAAAAAATCAAATAAATAAAAGCGTTGAATAACAAAGTAGACAGCACAAATATTGCACTTTGATTACCAAATCTCATTACAAATGTGTGAAACGTGTAAATATATTTGATAGGTCATTCCAAATGGTATGAAAGCAATAAAACTTCCTAGAATCAACAATTATTCAAAAGCTCTACATATATAGTTATCATAACAATAAATACCATATAAATTATTAAATATATTGTAATTAAATAAGCATTATTTTAAATAACTAGGTAAACAAAAATATCATTTAGGCGAGCAAATCGATTCTAAAAAGTGCTGTATATTGTGTATCTTTCTTTTATGTATTAAAAAATAGAGAAAGATTCACACATATGTTCATAGTGAAAGGATATTTTTCAATAATTCGTAACAATTTGTATATTTTTATTTTATTCTAATAGAAATTTGCTTTGTTTTAATATTATAAAAATGCTTAAATTTTCTTTCTTTGTATCAAAATATTATGTCACGAACTTTAGTTATTTTCTGTCGTTTCATTGGTATTAACATCGCGTTTGATGCTCTGAAAATTAATCGTTTGTTTATGTGCATCGAATATATATATATATATATATATATATATATATATATATATATATATATATATATATATATATATATATACATATATTCTGGTACGAATGCCATATAAACCTTTTGGTATACTTTTTAATTCTCTTTGCCGATAAAAGATGTAACAAAATTGAAGTATTTGTAATGTCATAAATGCTTTCTAAAGGAATAAATTAAATTAAATTAATGGTAAAAAATAAATAAAATTTAGATTTTAAAAAAATTCAGCATAAAATTATATGTGAAAAATTTAAAAACAAAGTCTTGTAAACTGTCAGGTGATGACTTAAGAGTTAAGTAAAATGATTTTACATATGATTTGTATTCTCAATCATTCTAACGTAATAAAAAATCCAGGATCCTACGGTATACGGTAACACTGTAAAAAAATTCGCCAAATTATGCCCCGAAAAGTTTATATGGAATCTGTACTATATATATATATATATATATATATATATATATATATATATATATATATATATATATATATATATATATATATATATATATATATATATATATATATATATATATATATATATATATATATATATATATATATATATATATATATGTATATATATATATATATATATATATACAGTTGGCAAAAAAAGTATTAGAACAATGAGAAATTTGTAGTTTTCAAGTTAACAAAACCAAGTAAATTGTATAATCCATTTATAAATGATAATATTTTCTTAGAAAATTATAACTAGGTAAAAAATAAAATTTAAAAATAATTACAATATTATTAAAATAAAAATAACAAAATTTGGATAGCAAAAAAAGTATTAGAACAGAAGCAGAAACATGCAAATTACAACGCTGGTGACTTCATTAAACTTTCAAGGTTACTTTCAACCGTATCAATGTGAAGGGTGCTTGTCTCATTCGCTGCTAATTTGTAGAAATTCAGTTTACGTGGACTTTTCCTGCCATGGCACCCAAAATAAAAGAGATTTCACTTGCGAAGAGAGAACAAATCTTTCACCTGCACAATAGTGGCAAAACATTTCGAGAAATTTCCAGTAAGTTGAATGTTTCACTTTGCGCAATTCACAACATTTTAAAAAAGAAAAAAGAAATTGGGGTTGTGGATAATAGGCCAAGATCAGGGAGACCAAGCAAGCTAACTGTCAGAGAAAAACGACAAATGGTTAAAGATGCCCTACAGTATCCGACAGGAAGTGCAAGGATGTTGCCCGCAAATATTGAATCAATCTCAGGAAATGTTGTAACACCTCAAACAGTTAAAAATGTATAGCATAATGCTGGTATAAAAGGAAGAAGGCCAAGGGAAAAGCGCTTTATTTCAGAAATCAATGGAAATGAACGCCTAGAATTTGTCAAAATTTATAAAAATAAATCATTAGATTTCTGGAAAAACGTCATTTTCTCCAACAAGAGTAAAGTTGAAATTATCAAACCTAAACACGTGCTCACAGTTTGGAGAAGAAAAGGAGCTGCTTTTCAGGCTCAAAATGTACAGAAAACTATAAAGCACAGAGGAGGGAATGTCATGGTCTAAGGCTGTATGGCTTACAATGGAATTGGAAATCTCCATTTCATTGATAATAAAATGACAGCTTTGTCATATATTGAGGTGTTGCGAGATAACTTGGAAGATAGTGCAAAGAAATTAGCTTTAGGGAAGACATTCATTTTTCAACAAGACAAGACTCCAAACATACTGCCAACAAAACGAAAGAATGGCTATTATATAATGCTCCCCGAAGATTGGTAACTCCCCCGCAGTCCCCAGACCTGAATCCTATAGAACATTTGTGGCATCTTTTGGATGAAAAAGTGAGAAAATTCCCAATAACAAGTAAAGCAAGCTTTGCAAGATGCATGGACCAGCATGTCATCAAACGTCACCAAAGATTTGGTGGAATCTATGCAAAGACGTCTGGATGCAGTAATTTCAGCAAAAAGACCACATACCAAGTATTAGTATCACGTTTGAATTTTTAGTTATTTTATTTTATGTATGATT